>OY757923.1:66260293-66440293 GCA_963585895.1 Sepioteuthis lessoniana | reverse complement strand
ACGAACAGCAGTCACTGAAACCGGTAGAATATACCCAAATATCTTGACCATTAGATTATACAACCCCAGCTGACAGATCTATCTATCTATCTATCTATCTATCTATCTAACGAATAGGTCCGTAAATGAAATCTAAAATTCTAAATTGCTTGCTGACCAGGTTATAATATTTACTTTTTTCTTATTGGACCAACAATAACACACACACACACACACACACACACACACACACATATATATATATATATATATATATATATATATATAAAACCTTTTGATGTTTTCTTTCTTATAATAAACCGATCACGGCACCTTTTTCGTTTCTTTCTTTTTTTTATAGATTGGCATACGAGGAAATAGTTCAGTAGTTTTGGGGGAAAAGTTTCCAAGTTTAAAGTAAGAAAGAAGATAATCTTGAAATTTCAAATTTAAATTAAAAAAAAAAAAATCACACCAAGCTTTACTTAGTTTGCCACGAGGACACAATTAATAAACAGTGAATGAAGATCGAATTCATAAACTTAGTCTAACAGAGTGGGTATCTTATGGTTGATATTTACTGAACTTAGTTCAATGTAGCAGAAAAGGATGATTATAGAGTGCTCTTTGAAGAGCTAAGTATTAATGACCTGCTAGACTACCTTGTTTCTCGCGCTTTACGATTAAATTCTTTAATTTTATTTCAATTGTTAGTCTTCAAATTACAATTGGCATTCGGCGAATTTGAATTTGGTCGATTGCTTGGTTCACTGATTGATTTTAATGGCATGTAAGCCTCTCTATTTTTTTTAGACTAAAAGTTTAAGGAATTACGTCCATTGTAATTTCATATTGGTAAAATTGTTTTAAGAATATTTTTTTTAGTTACGCTCCGAACGATTAGGAATAATTTTTAAACAAATCTATTTTATCCATAGATAAACACGAATACTACATGTACTACCTCTCCGGGTCGGAGAGGACCCTGAAATAATAGCAATGTAGGGGTACTCAAAATTCTATAGAGGTTTAGACCTGGGGACTCAATATTAGATGTAGCTTAATGTCAGACCAAAAGCACTGCTTGTTTTTAGGGAGGCATGTAATCTTTCTACTGTTGATATAATCGGGGTATTTTAAGGATCCACCTATAGGATTTGACTTACATTTAATATATATTTATGAATAATAAGAATATTTACTTTATCATTTGTAGAATTTCTAAACAAACAAACAAACGGGGTATCCTCGTGGTGTAATGGTTAAAGCGATGGACTGCGGAATCGTAGTACGCGAGTTCATACTCCAGTCGCGCTATTATGTTCACTTTCGGGCAAATAACCTTGGGAAAGGTATGAACCCCCGAATCCTCCCAGCTATGGGTTAAATAGTACCACTACTGTTCTTCTTGTAAAATGGCTTTGGCATTAAATAACCTACAAATGTTGATATGCCATTAAACAAAGAAACCAAACAAAACATAAACAACAACAAAACAAACTATTCAACGATAAAAAGTATTATAGCGATGAATTACATTTACCTTTCAAAACATGGTGATTATAGCATCTTCTCTTTAAATAAACTTTATTCTTTTTGCTTTTAACTTGCATTTTTCGAGATTATTTGAACATTAAAAAAAACAACCATAGAATCATTTTGTACTTCAATTATATAACGACATTAGCATTTTATTTTAGTTTTAGGCCCTTAATTAATTTTTAGAAAACAAGTAGAGTCGTGCTAAACAAAATGCGTAGAGGTTTTGAAGAAGCCATATTTATTTAATGGCCTTACCTAATTCAATTGATAAAAAAAATTCAGGTATTATAATTATTATTTTCTTTTTTACTTTATACATTTTAAGCCTCGTTTCTCAAACATTCTGAACACTTCAAAAGAATTTTACCAAAACTTTGACAAGGAAGACTTTGTTTTTAAACATGTTAAACTATTGATCTTTTATGATGATCTTTATCATTGAAAAATGTTTGTCGGAAACACTGTGGAAAACCGTCTATTTTCGGTTTGGTTTGGTTTAGTTTTTTTGCTTAAAGGTACATCAATCTTCAACGGTTGTTTAATATGAAAGTGATGATTGATTGATTGATTCATTTTACGCCATATAAACACCTTGTGGCTCATTTAATGCTGAAACGTAAGTACAGTCGCTGGGTTATAGTGGGTGAAAGTTGTAGATAAAATATGATAGATATAGTACACACACACACACACACACACACACACACACACACACACATATATATATATATATATATATATATATATAATCAAGGTATTGAAGACGAATATATGAAATTATTAATTGTTTTCAAGCGGTTAAAAATTTGTGGAAGAGTTAAAAAAAATCCAGGGAAAGGAGTAGCGCTCCCCCCTACATCTTGGTGTAGTAGCTATTGAAAAGGAAGCCTTCTGGTCGTCGTCGAATATGGTCGCAAGCTTATTTACGTATTTACGGCTATAAATGTTTTGGAGGGATTTTTTCGGTTACATCTTATAGTATAATTTCATTGCCTTTAGGAACCCCAAAAAGTCATCTAGGTTAACTTTGTCGAAAATCTTCTTCAGATTACTCCTCTGGTAGTGTCTCAGGCGGGTCTGTTTAGGGTCTGTATATCTTGTCAGTATATGGTTAACTGGGTAAGGCTCTTGGCATGGGATACAGATTGCTGCTTCTTCACCTTTTAGAAGGTATGAGTGAGTGGTGAGGGTGTGTCTTATTCGGAGTGTAGCCATCACCAAAGCATATTTGTAGAAGAAGAGTAATGGTACAATTGAATCCTTTCGTCAGGTAATAAGTGGACTTATGTTTTTTTCATGGGTATTATTAGGAAATCTACACATCTGTTTCTTAGATTTGAAATAATCGCCAGAAATATCTGCACATACATTTAGCCTTTTGATTCTTAAGCATATCACTTGACCAGTGAAGTATCAGATAATTTATGTCGCTGTTCTAGAAGACGGCTAAATGAATTAGAATGAAAATTATATGGAAAATATGTTTGGTTTTGGTTTGGTTTGGTTTGGTTTGGTTTGGTTTAATGGCATATCAACCATTGTAGGTTATTTAATACCAAATCCATTTTTATACATATCAGTAAAGTAAGTAGAAGTTGTCTCCCTTTGTCGAGAGCGACCAGAAGGCCCCCTTTTCGATAGCTACTACACCGAAGTGTAGGAGAGGGCGCTACTCCTTTCTCTGGACTGCTCCACTTTACCCTTGATACGTATATTATATTGTTGAGTGTTAAGCAAGGAGGTATCAAGTACCATTTTTAAAGTCTTTGGTATGACGCGACCTTGGATTGAACCCAGGTCTCCCGGACCATTGACAAACACTCTACCCACGGGCCCAATGAGCCGGTTTATGCATATAAACAGTTCTATTTAAAACAAATCACTTTAGCATAAGTACACAGTTTAAGTATCAAAATTGTTCTATTTCAGTTTAGCATAAGTATAGTTTTTTTGTTTACACACAGTTAAATGTAAAAACAGTTCTATTTCAAACAAGTCACTTTAACATAAGTATGCAGTCTATTTCTATTTAACACACCCATAGATAGGACCCTATCAGATGCTACCACTCCGGGCCAGAGTGGACCCGGGAGCGATGGCAATGAAAGGCTACTCTGCTACTCCAAAGATCCAGCATTATTGGAGCCTCACCCTCAGATAATTTAGTGTCATATCCAGCATACTTGTTGGAGGAGTCTTACCCCGTTTGCAGAGAAGCAGTTGGTCTATTCTGCTGCCCAAGCTGACTGGACAATTGAGAAATATGTAGACAGTTGTAATTTACTAAGCTTTTTGCTTAGATGTGGCACAAGGCCATATGAAAGGGGCACCCAATGAGACTCGAACTTGAAATATGTAGACAGTTACCGAACACTGAAAACAAAGTGGACGATGAAGAAAATTCTGGTGCCAATCAACGTTGAAACACTTCAAAATCATTTTGAAAAAAAATTGCAAGAACTGGAAATCTGTGAAAAAAATGAAAACATACTGACAATCATATAACTGAATTAAACTTGATAACTAAAGAGAAGGCTTTGTATTGAGGAGACTTGTTATCAATTGATCCCCAGTAAAAATCACCTGTTACTCAACGACGAAAATATATAATACGTGAAATGTGAATATGACGAGCCATTAAGAAATAATTGATTTTTTTAAGTAGGCAATCTCACTGAGTCGTGGTTGATTTTTCCGGTAAAATCCATGGTCCAGAAATATTACTTATCGGTAAATTGCGATTGAATTAGGGTGTCCCACGACTCAGTAATCACTGCAGCTCTTAGGAAATTAAAAGTAAAGAAAAAAATAATGCACACAATTTAACGTGTCCACACTGCTAATCAAATAGAATTTCATCGATCTAATTTTCGGAAACGACAGACAATAAGCAGAAATTAATTTAAAGGCTGAATAAAAAAGCGTTTATGAAGAGCGTTCTGCTTTGTGTATTTCCTTGGGTTGATGAGCAAGTAACTAAAAGAGCTGTTTTTGTTTGTTTTTTCAAAGAAAATAGTGATTATTTTTGGTAATTTACATCCAATATATGTGAACAGTTGATTTTGAGTCGTCAAGGGAAGAATCTAAAAAAAAAAAAAACTAATATAAAGAGAAAAAACCTCTTCCACCGTAAATAAATGGAAGGTTAAAACTATCCATATATTTACTAAGGTAAAGCAGTATAATGTCAACCGGTTTATTCAATTCTGTGAAAAAACAACCAAACACACATCTCCAATATCTATCTATCTATCTATCTGAAATTGTTATAAGCTATTTAAAAACCTCAGTTTACTATAACAGTAAATCAGGCATGAACCCATCTCATATGCGGTTCAATTTTTGACATTTGCTTGATAAAAATCGTCTTATATGTGTATCTCACACACACACACACACGCGCGCGCGCAAATATGTATGTAAGAGGGTCTTTTAAAAAGTTCTAAGCCTCCAATAGATTTTAAATTCGTCGCATGCCTGTCCCCTTTTAGGGCTCTCGTCCGTACAGAAATCGAGAGAGAAATTCTAAAGATATCTATGTATTTGTTAGTAACACTCCCCACGCCCACACACGCACACAAATGTATATATATGTATATATATAGGTGTGTGTGTGTGCGTGTGTGTGATTGCGCGCGCGCGCGTGCGTGCGTGCGTGCGTGTGTGTGTGTTGATATAGTTGAAAAATTAGTCAGGTATGAATTTACCCCATTTGAGACTACTTGTATGCAACGTACATTGTGTGTGTGTGTGTGTGTGTGTGTGTGTGTGTGTGTGTGTGTGTGTGTTTGCTTGTGATGTACATGGAATACACGTGTGTGATTTGCTGGGCGAGAATGAGAAAATGTGATATTGAAAGCAAAACTTCCAAGTGGCATTTTATTACTATTTTAGGAAAATCTAAGGAAATACTTTTAATGTTATTTAATTTTTTGCGCTTTCTACGTAAACTATTTTTGAGATTTATTTTTCCGGAATATTCGCAGATAAAAACATTATCATGAAAGAGGAAAAGAGAAATAGAATGATGATAAACGATAAATAACATAACGGTTTATTGAGTTTGGGAAGCAAGAATTAATATTTCAATTTCTTTACCTTTTCAATAATTGCATAGATTTATTTTATTCACAAAGTTGTTTAATAATATATTTACAAACCCTTCCGTCTTAGCAGAATGTGTCAGAAAGTCGATTTGTAAGGGGATTTTAACCGGTCTGTATCAGTTTTACTTCTCCTAGACCGGTTACCAGACCCGTTTGAGAAGCACAACCTGCCCTTTAACTGGAGGGAGCATACTTAGATGCACCCGCTTCCAAAGTGTATAAGCACAATATTAAATACAAGTAACCTTGGCCACGATTAGATGTCAATTCGCTGTATTCATTTCCCACGATAATAAAAATTCCATCACGAAAGTTAGATAAAATATTTACCTCCAATATTTTGAGCTTTATTGTTGTACACATGTGTATCTTTGAGAATATTTTGTTTTCATCTCACACTTATACTGTAAGTAGACATTGAAATTTAAATTTCTAATCAAAAAGACAAAACACATACTTTGTTTTCATCTCACACTTATACTGTAAGTAGACACTGAAATTTAAATTTATAATCAAAAAGACAAAACACAAGACTTTGTTTTCATCTCACACTTATACTGTAAGTAGACACTGAAATTAAAATTTTTAATCAAAAAGACAAAACACAAGACTTTGTTTTCATCTCACACTTATACTGTAAGTAAACACTGAAATTTAAATTTTTAATCAAAAAGACAAAACACAAGACTTTGTTTTCATCTCACACTTATACTGTAAGTAGACACTGAAATTTAAATTTCTAATCAGAAAGACAAAACACGAACTGCTTGAGTTATCTTTCATTGTTCACATATTCAACCATACAGAAACTTGTTCACAATCGGACTTAATGCGAATGTTGCCCTGCTTTCACCGCCGTGCAAATATTCTTGGTGCAAATTATTTGAGTACTATTGCGTTGTTGCATTGTACCTTTTTTGTTGCTTTTCAGTTAAATACAAAAAAGTGATCATTACAACTGGCACAATTACAATGATAATTAATATGATTACAATTAACTCAATAATAATCATAATTAATTTTTCAAATATTCCGGGGGTGTCCTCGTGGTGTAATGGTTAAAGCGATGGACTGTGGAATCGTAGTAAGCGAGTTCGTACTCCAGTCGCGCTATTACGTTCACTTTCGGGCAAATGCCCTTGGGAAATGTATGAAGCTTTTTATCATCCCAGCTATGGGTTAAATAGTATTACTACTGTTCTATGAAAATGGCTTTGGCATTAAATAACCTACAAAGGTTGATATGCCATTAAACAAAGAAACCAAACCAAATATTCATTAAAGAAAATGTGATAATAAAAGATCTAACTGCATATACATTTGAAAGATTATTATATGATTAACGTCCAATGTAATCTCTGCATTTAATTGATCTGGCGTATATATATATATATATATATATATATATATATATATGATTCACTTAATACCCTGTCCGGTGGCAAAAGCTGCTTGGTAGCGCCAGGGGTGGCAGTACCGCCTTGAGCTACCGAAACTGTGTTATCACCCCTGGATGGCGGCTGATGAGGACATGGTATCGCACGTGCTTTCATACGTTGTATGATGGAAAAAAAAATAACACATCGGCAGGTGTGACCCAATCGTTACTTGGAGATTGGACCTCTGATCACGGCTCAGTAGCGGTCTGTGTTGGGGATTCCTTAGTCTATGTTATGTCTAAGATCTGAAGATATCTCCGAGTTTCCGCTTAGTTTACCATTGCTGGTTATAAACTTGCCATGATTCTATTTATCCTTCCAACGGTTCATCAGTTCCATAGCAGATTGAACATTAGATCAATCTGTCGGGACTAACTGATGAGATTTCTGGTCTAAAAAATAAGTCATTATCGATTTCGCCTTCTAGGCATCGGATGTTTTCATTTTTAAAAGGGTGAAGGGTTTTCCTCGTTGCGTTTTGGCTTTTCTGCTTTACAGCGACATTACACAAAGCGAGTTCGAACTCCAATCGCGCCATTATGTTCATTTTCAGACTATTACTCTCGGAAAGGTATAAACCTGCTTATCCCCATCGACTAAGGGTTAAATAGTAGCAGTATTGTTCTTGTATAAGAATGTAATTGGCAGTAAATTACCCAAATAGGTTGGCATGCTATTAAACAAAGAAACTGAATTAAAACCAAGCCAAACTTTAATGATGATATGTAATGAATTTTCTTTTTATTACCTCGATTATTGCGTTAATTTCCATGGAAAAACTCCACTTGATCCTTGCTCTGTGCGCAAGTGTTGCTACCACAGTCTCTCTCTCTATACGGATGTTTGTCAAAAACTGCACATTCTCTGATCCTCTTTGATGATTCTTTTAAAACTGTGGAAGGAATACTGTAACCCCTCTGGCTATATTTCGTCCGGGACAGTCAGTGTCTTCGCTCTTTGCATAGACTATGTTGAAAATCTTTAAATTCTACTGATAGTTGTAGGCAGATAGTTCATGTGCGAAATCTATAATTCGTTCTTTTAACAATGATGGACAATCAAGATGTCTTCTTACTAGTTCTGATTCTCAATTTGATTCAAGGTCCAGTTTTTCTGTACGACAAAATAATGCTTCAATCCCCCATTTAGTTCGCGAAAGCCAATTCGGCAGATTAACTTCTGTGTTGATCTAAAAAGTAAACGTTTAACACATATTTGGTATGGATGCACTAGTAGTGTAATGTTTTTTGCCTAGGAAGTAGAAACGACTAAATACTAAACGAAGCTGTTTGCTTTTCACTAAATTCTAAAAGCCTTGTGAAAGGTATGAATCCAACTTTTCTCCTTTCAGGTATAGGTAAATAGTAAGAGAAACTGGGCTCATTAATCTTGGTATGGTCACCGGTCTAGGATTTGGAAAACCGTGAAATCAAGCCTAATGTATACCTGTATGAGGTTCATCAGACGATGACTGGCCGAGAAACGCTTTAAAAATTGCAAAACACAACCAGAAAAGGTTTCAGAATAAATCCCTGTAAGTCATTTCATTCGAATATTCAAATTCTAAGATTATCTCTGGAAAGGTTTATCCATTGCTAGCCAAGTGTCAATTATCGGCTTTTCATTTCTTACAGTTCAACCAAGTGACCGTTGACTATGACGTGGCCTGTATTCTGTCAATAATCAATCTATCTGAATAAGTGAGAGTTAAATTTGACTTCGATCCTTATAAACTCTTTTCATTTTTTAAAAAAATTTTTCAACCCTCTTGATTAGTTTCTTCCAAATTCACCCCAACAGAAGAAAAAACTCTACTGTTCCTCTCAATTTTGCTATTTTGTCCAAATGGAGAAAAACTGATGTGGCGCGTTGACAAGCCTCTCAATGAAACTCTTCTGATATGGTGGAGTTCCTACGTACCCTGTTTCAAATAATTATTGACTTTCTTCTAATTAGTTACTCACGTTTGGCCGGTTTATTTTAAAAGTAGACATGAAAAACATTTTTTTTCATTATTGACAGATCATACTTATTGTTAACGTGCAACTTAACTCATTTGTATAATTTTGCCCAGTCAACTGGGGCTGTAAAATACACCGACTGCATCCATGCAGTGGAGTAAGAACCCCACCCCAAACGAGTGTCCTAGTTATGACAGAAAACAATCAGATGGTAAGGCTCCAGTAATGCTGGAGCTTTCGGGAATACGGAATACTCCTTTGCCGTCGCTCCTAAGCCAACTCTGACCCGGAGTGGTGACAACTGATAGGGTCGAATAGAACTAAACTGTGTAATTATACTAAACTGAATTGTTTGAAATAGGACTGTTTTGACATTTAAACAACATACTTATGCTAAACGGAATTGCTCGAAATAGAAGTGTTCTGATATCTAAACTGCGTTCTTATGCTAAATTGAACTGTTTGAAATAGAATTGTTCTGACATTTAACTATGTGTAGACGCAATTGTTTGAATTAGAACTGTTTGACTAAACGAAATAGCCTGAAATGGAAATGTTTTTGACAATTAAACTGTGTACTAATGCTAAACAGAATTGTTTGAAATACAACTGATGATTTGTATAAAATGGATTTGGCGTTAAATAATCTACAAAGATTGGTATTCCATAAAAGCAAAACAACCAACCATTCATTATATGATAACATTTGGTTTCATTATTGTCTGAAAATCATGTTTTTTTTATTCATGCTATCATATACATATAATTGACAAAAACATTTAGTAAAGTAAATTATAAAATAGTTTTTCATCAAGCTGTTTTCCCGTTTATGACCAATAATTTTTCGGGTAATTTTTGCATCTCATTACGTAAGAAAGATTTCTGATTTTCTTCATTTCAGGTTTTCCTAACGAATCCATTTTTCAATATTAGTCACTCGTCGATAAAAAAAAAAAATTACCCTGTCAATGAAAAAAAGAAAGATACGTTTGCTGATCTTCTTTTCTATAAGTTTATATGGAATCTATTTTCTTGGCAAATGGATGTTTTCATGAGATTTTTGCAACACGAAATCCAAAGTAGTGTAAACATCAAAACCACTTTTAAAACTCCATTCCATTGTTCAATTTATGGAGCTAGGTATCTTTGTACTGAAATAACTGGCTTTCTAAAGGAGTGAATTGAATTAAAGTTTCCTTTGGTAAATCTTCGAAGAAGCCAGATGAGACTGATAGGCAATAATATAATTATCTAATAACAGATCAATTTCAACATGAAAATGATATTTTCAATTAAATTTGGTGTTGGAAATACTAATAAGCATTTATAAGATTATCAAATAACAATGTATAAAATGACTGATTAAATAGAAGTTTTTTTTTAAAGCAGCTGCTGCTAACTATTCTTTCTCTGGATTCCATGAAAGAAAAATATTAAGTAAAAAAGAATTCAAAAAATACTGTAAAATTTGACTGGACGGTATATATATGGATTTAATAAAAGTAGTACTATTTTTTTTTCCAATAATGGCTATGCCAATTAACTCGCTGAGTTTGATATACATTTAAAAAGAGAATCCTTACTAAACCAGGGGTGTCCTCCTGGTGTAATTGTTAAAGCGGTAGACTGCGGAATCGTTGAAAGCGAGTTCGAACTTCAGTCGCCCAATTTGGTTAACTAGCGAACAAATATCCAGGGTAAAAGGTAAGGACAGTCTTATCCTCCCAGCTATGGGTTAAATAGTACCACTGTTGTTCTAGAAGAATGGCTTTGGCATTAAATAATTTACAAAGGTTGAAACCAAACCAAACCTACCTAAAACCCTATCAGGGCAAAAGAATGGAAATATTATGGGGTAGCATGAGTAAAGCGGCTGGAAAAGAAGCTAGACGGCAATTACACAAGAATGTTGAGAGCATTATTGAATAAGTCCTGGCGGCAACACCCCACAAGGCACCAACTATACGGCCACCTGCCTCCCATCACGAAAACTAACCAAGTTAGACGAACCAGACACGCAGGACACAGCTGGAGAAGCAGAGACGAGCTCATAAGTGATGTACTCCAATGGACCCCCACATCTAGCCGGGCAAAATCAGGACGACCAGCTAGAACATACATACAGCAGCTATGTGAGGATTTGGGATGTTGCCCTGAAGACCTGCCAGAGTCGATGAACGATAGGGAAAAGTGGCGATAGAGGGTTAAGGATATCCATGCTCGCGGCACAACATGATGATGATGAGTAGAATTATAAGAATATGCCTTATTTTGTGTCAGAAGAAAGTTTGATTTCTTATAATGTTTATTTTATTTCAAAGATTGGTTATTTTTTGAAAAAAAAAAGCAGGTAAACATCCGTATATTTAAAATAAACATTCATTTTACATTTTACAGTCACCGGTTATTGCGTCTTATTCATTACTTCTACCAGATTTTCAAATGAATCACAATGCTGCATAGAATTTCCAGGGTATATTGTTATACGATTGTCCATGTTAAGTTGAAAATTTAAAAATAATAGGTAACTCTTTTTGGAATACGAAAAGCTTTTATTCAGATTGTTTACATTTTATTCCCGTCCGACGCAAACACAAGGAGAGAGAAAGATCTTGAAAGAAAGAGAAAAAGAAAATCAATCAGAAAAAGGTAAGAATTTCTTATTTTATTGCGAATTTTTGTCCTCATCTTGGTAGTTTTTGTCTTGTTTCTTCTTTCACTACGTTTTGGCCAAATTTCATCTCTGGCCTTCTTCAGGTGATTAACCGCAACGTCGGATAGGAATGCTGAGTCTTGTGACCGTATCCCCAGTAATTACTGCCTTCCATAGTTGTTGGTGCGATAGACAACATCTATGGAAGACAGTAATTACTGGGGATACGGTTACAAGACTCAACATTCCTCTCCGGAGTCGCGGTTAATTACCTGAAGAAGGAAACGATTTGTGGAATCATTTTTTTTATCTAAAGTTAGGCTATGGAAACTCAAAAATAAAAAAAAGAAATCACTCTCTGTTTTTTCAAGCTTTGTATTTATCGAGCCATTTCACCCAAACAAGATATGACATAAATAATGGGCAACCAGAAACTAAATTCAGTTTTGTTTTTACATTGTCTACATATTGGCGTTTATCTGTTGTCTCATAATAATTGTTTCATAGTCTCTAGTTGTTAGGCTCTGGTCTTGTGCAACTCTTATTAACCTCTCTGTCTCCCCTTTCACTCGAGCATTTTTTAGCTATAGATTAATTTTTAATTTACCAATATCGGCATTTTTAATTATTTGACCGAATCATTCATGTAGCGGGTTTTGTTCCTAGGACGTATTATTATTATCATTATTATTATTATTATTATTATTACTTTTCGAGTTTTTCACACAAGCATTTGCTGATGGTTTCTTATTGGAGTTTGTGTGACAGCAAGTATCCAGGACACTTCTCAGTATTCTGGCCGATCTAAACTATGCTGTAATTTGGTTGGTATCCATTGGTCGTCTTATTTCCATTTACTCCAGTCTCAGTACCAATTTTTTGGTGACTGAATCGAGAACGCCAATTATAATTGGTATCACAGTCACCTACTTGTTTCCCATTTTTTTCAATTCCCTAGCAAGGTCGAGGTGTGGTCCTATGCTAGTCACGGATCCCAACAAGGTGTGACAACCTGTCATAATACTTTTGTGGCTGTTGTGTTCGTGACTACCACATTAGCTTCCGACTGTTTGCTTCGTCAATTCCTTCCGTGCCCACGTTGTGTTTGAAAGATCCACGAAAGTGGAGTGACACAATTCAGCCGGATCTTCTTCTGATGGTTAGGTAATATGAGTAGCTAGATTATCTAGCAACTTAAAGAATGGAAAAAACCCGTTGTTACCAAACAACAAAAATGGTTTTTATGGAAAAACGTTAGTGAGACCATAAATAACAAGAAACGATGTTTGCTTTCCTGGAAAAAAAAAAGAAGAATAAAGAATATCCAGAGAGGAAGAGTGACAATGAGGTGCGGTTAGAATTAGACTAATGTCTCTAAAGTCTTGGACTTTGAATTTTTGTAGAGTCTGAAGCTTGTTCAGAGTGCCTCAGGTCTAGAATGGAAGGGATGCTTCTTTGACAGTCTTGAGTTTCTTCTTGGTTCTTTTTCTCATCCTCTCCGATGATTTGTTTACCGTCCTATTTTTATAGATCAATATCTCGACTAAAAAAGGTTTCTGATTGGTTGTCCGATAAGAGACAATTAGGAGTCATATTCCCATTGGTCAGCCAATCCTATTTCAGGATTATATTTTACAGGTATAGGGAAACCCTTTTTAGATGCTTAGACCAATAGGAACAGGTTTAGAGCATTGGGTTTGACTCAAAAAATTCTCAGCCTCAACTGACTGGATGAACCATGCCATGCTCACCTTTATTTAGGGTGGAGCAAAATTAAATCTCCCTTTGGACATTGACCTTTAAGATAAAGACAAGAAAAATATGTTTTACGAAATGACCTGTTTCATCATTATGATTGATGAACTTAGTTGAAAACCGAAAAATTAAATAAATTCGCTGACCTTTAAAATCAAAAACAATTGTCTCGCACTTAACTGAACAACCAACAAACTTTGTAGGCAATTTAACCCTTGAACAAAAAGATACTTTTTTCAAGGATCTTTTTGTTTTTGATATATATATATATATATATATATATATTAATTTTCATATATTTCATATTTTTTAATTAAGTATTTAACCGCACGTTGTGTCACAGGGGTATTTATCCTTCTTTTCGCTTTTTTTCAATTTTACTCTGTGGTCAGTGGGGACAGCAAAATCGACAATTCAACAAGTGTCCTGCTTTTTGTTGATTCTTCCTAGTTCTGGTCGTTTGGGTGAGATTAGGTTATCTGTTTGTGCCACAAAATCTCATTGGAATTTATGCGTTTCGTTCTGTAGGACAGATTCTGAGTTGTGCATATATCATTTTATCGTATGGTCAAATTTAAACTTCTTGCACAATTCCCCGTGGATCACCTTGCCCACCCAGTCAAGTTTAGTCTTTCTGTACAGCCCCGTTTACTCTTTCTGTACTAGTTTGTCACATTCACTTTTAATGTTACTGAGCGCTTCGTCTCTATTACCACATAACCTAAATCTGCTCTAATTATTTATTTACTTCTTTAGAGTTTTTCACGCCAGCGTGAGCTTATGCTCTTCCAGTTTGAGCGACAGCAAGTCTCCTCAATTTTCCAGGACTCTTCTCAGTATTCTGGCCGATTATTATTATTAGTAATTGATCAGTTAATTAATTCATTAATTGATTAATGTATTTATTGGTTTTATTATTGGTTTAGGAAACGTATGAATATCACTTCATTGGATGATAGCACAGGCGAGAAACTTATAGTTACCAAGCACCGTAGATGGTTTGGTTTGGTTTGTTTGGTTTTATGGCATATCAACCTTTTTAGGTTATTTAACGCCAAATCCATTTTTATGTAAATAATCTGTTCTATTGTAAATAGTTCAGTTTAGCATAAGTACACAGTTTAATTGTCAAAAACATTTCCATTTCAAACTATTCAAGCAGTTATATGTAACAATTCAGTTAAGTGTAAATACAGTTCTAATGTCGAAAAACAGTTCTATTTGAAATAATTCAGTTAAGCATATGCACGCAATTTAAGTGTAAGTACGGTTTAATTGTCAAAAACGTTTCTATTTCAAGCTATTCCGTTTGCTCAATTCATTTAACATGAGTATGCTGTTATTTCTATTTAACCCATAGATAGGGCCCTATCAGGTGCAACCACTCCGAGGCAGAGTGGACCTGGGAGTGATGGCAATGAAGGGGTACTCCGCATTCCGCAAAGCTCCAGCATTGCTGGAACCTCACCATACGATTGTTTAGTGTCATATTCAGGACGCTCGTTAGGGAGAGGTCGTACCCCTCTGCAGAGGTGCAGTCAGTGTATTCTACAGCCCCAGCTGACTGGGCAACAAACACCGTAGAGTCTCTGTCTATGGTATCCTAACTTATATATATATATATATATATATATATATAAGTGTGTGTGTGTGTGTGTGTGTGCATACCGTTCATCAACGTGCACGATCTGACACAAGGTCAATTTTTAGCAGAGTTTTGCAGGATTGAATACAGAGTTTCTTTTTTCTTATACCGGTTGCCATGCCAAGGTTATAGAAATCCTTCAATCCTGCTATTTAATCATTGCTGAAGGGAGAATAGTTGGATTCATACGAATCTCAAGCGTATTATTTCAATGGTAAATGGAAAGAGCATCCTCCAGGATTCGAATTCAAATCATCGTGTCCATTTCCTAAGACGATGACCATTACACTTCCAGCACTTCCGACATGTCACTTCACAATATTTTTTTAATTCAGTGTAGAGTTTCCATCTACTGAGATGCCAAAAAGACATATATCACGATTCTAGGAACAGCGCTCGGAACGACACCGGAGATCAAGTAACGCGAGACGTTAACGAGACAATCTGTCCAAAGAAAAATAAGATATCAGAGCCTGCTTTTCTATGTAATATATTGTCTTGTATGATACGCAACGGAAATTCCCAAAGGTCAATGATTAGTGAATTACTTCTTGTTTGACATGTTTCGGTGATTTAGACAAGCATTTACAAGTATTCTGTCTGTTAGGTTTAAGTTTTTAAATGTTATGGCATCGTATTTATTATTGGAGAAGAAATTAAGATAGATAGATAGATAGATAGATAGATAGATAGAGAAAGAGAGAGAGAGAGAGAGAGGGAGAGAGAGAGGAAGATTGCTATTTGACATTAAATTAAATTAAGAAAAGAACGAATAACAAATAGCATGAAGAGATAGTGAGGAAATATAAGAGGATGAGCTGAAGAGAAAAAAAAAAAAAAAAGAATGGAAGAAAGAATGAAAGAAATAAATAAAAGGGAAATTGATAGAAAAAGAATCGTGGCAAGGCAAAATCAAAAGAAAGAAAATTTGTTGGAAAAAATGTGAAACAAGGACATATAAAAAAGATTTAAAAAAAAAAAAAAGAAAAAGCGAAAGAAAAAGTCGAACAAAAGGAAAAGTAAAAGAAAATCAAAGAGAGAAAAAGATTTCTCTTTTCATTGTGTCATTTCTTTTTCTCTCTGTTTTCACCTTTTTTCTTTTTCTTTTATATTTTTCATTTTTTCAAAATTTTCTCTTGATTTTCTTCTATTTTTCATTTTTCTTTTTTCGTGGCTATTCAACACATTCTGTACATGATGTGCAATGTTTTCAGGATTATTTTCGAAGCAATATTTTTTCTAAACCTCAAGATGAATTTTCTATCTTGAAAACTAAAAAATAGTCAAATGGCAGCAAGGTTGGATGAGTCTGATATGTGACACACTTATAAAACTTGGCATTTGATTTTTTAATGAAAATTGCTGATCTATTTAGGCAGAGTGCTCAAGGGCATTGTCAAGGTAAACCAGGCATTTTACCGGTTACTGCTTGTCAGTTTATAATAATTGAGACGGCGCTAGATTTTCAAGTACTACTCCCTCATTCGGGAGCGTATTCATGGGAAATATCTGGTTGGAAGGAATGTAATAGTCAATATCTGAATATATTTGTCGACTAAGACCTTTGACTCCATTCACAGAGGAAAGATAGAGCAAATTCTTTTGACCTACGGCCTACCACAAGAAACCGTCGCAGTCATAATGCTCTATAGAAACACCAAAGTAAAAGTCCGTTCTCCGGATGGAGATACAGACTACTTCGACATAGTAGTAGGAGACACACTAGCTCCATAACTATTTCTCATCCATCTAAACAACGTACTTAGAAAATCTACTGATAAAATCAAAGAAAATGGTTTCAAGCTAACAAAACAAAGAAGCAGAAGATACCCCGCAAAAACAATTACCGACGCAGACTTCGCCGAGGATATAACGCTCCGGCAGATGCACCCACTGAAGCCGAAACCCTGCTACAAAGACCGGAACGAGCCGCTGCAGGCATCAGCTTCTATGTCAATGCACACAAGACGGAATATATGTGCTTTAATCAAACAGGCAACATCTCTACACTAAACGGTATCACTCTGAAACTAGTTGACAAGTTCACTTACATAGGGAACAGTGTCTTATCAACCGAGGCAGACATCGACACGTGACTCGCAAAGACATGAACTGCTATCAATAAATTTTCAGTCATATGTAAGTCAGACTTGACCAATAAAATGAAGCGCAGTTTCTTCCAAGCAGCGATCGTGACGATACTGCTATATGGATGAATCACATGGACGCTGACGAAACGGATGGAGAAAAAGCTTGACGGCAATTACACAAGAATGCTGCGACCAATATTGAACAAGTCCAGGAGACAGCACCCACAAAGCAACGACTATACGGCCACTTATTACCCATCACGAAAACTATCAAAATTAGACGAACCAGACATGTGGGATACTACTGGAGAAGTAGGGACGAGCTCGTGAGTGGTGTACTCCTGTGGACCACGTTATAAAGACGAGCAAAGGCAAGAGGTCCAGTTTGAACATACAGCACCTCTGTGCTGATACGAGATGTAACCATGAGTATCTGCCTAAAGCAATGGATGACTGGGAAGTGTGGTGAGAGAGGGTCAGGAATAGCCGTGTAGATAGCGCAAGATGATGATGATGAGGATGATGATATAATAAATGAAAATACAAACAAACAAAGCATATGCCAATAGACATATCTAATCATCAACCTAACCTCTATTGCTACTCTGAACCTCATTACATCTTTCATCAAGCTTATAAAAGCCACGGGTGTGAATTCATAAGGTTTTAATGCAAAATATGAGACCAGCTCATGTTTTCGCTCTTCTCTTTATGTCAACCTCAGACTATCTAAGTAAAGTTGGCAACCAGAGTCGTGGGTGACCCGAAGGCTCCCTTTTCAATAGCTACTACACTGATGTGTTGGGGATGGCGCTACGCCTTTCTCTGGATTGCTCCACTTTACCCCTGATCCATACCTTATAATGCTGAGTGTTAAGCAAGGAGGCATCAACTTTCATTTTTTGAGTCTTGAAGCTCGCTCTCCAGGGCCATTGGTGAACACTCTAACTACTAGGCCAATGGACCAATTAAGACCATCTAAATGATTCTTAATCCCCTAAACAAGGCATAATAAGATCAGGAGAACATTGGGAATGAAGCACTTTTTTGACGGTCAGCCACCACTAATTACTCATTAGTGGTATGTAAGAATGGGCCTTAGTGTGATGAAGGATGATTAACTTTTTGTTGAAACTCAATGAGTAACACGTCTTCATGTAATATAATGGCCGAGGGATTTCGTTTTATGCTTTTGGGTTTAGTTAGGCTGAGAACTTTTAGGCTTAGTGCATGGGTTACTTAGGTGCAACATTAACGCAGGTATTCACGTGCGCGTACGGAGTGGACGTGTCACTCAGAGATGTCACAATAGCCCAGATAAGAAACGGGGCTAGAGAGTGCAGGTGACGTCATGCACCGGAAGCGCATGGAAGATTTTGGGGATTTTGAAAAATTCAGTTGAGTCTGCCTTGGGAGAAGACGGTTGGCTTTCGCTTGCTCGCCGAAGCCAGGCCAGTGGCCTTGTGGCAGGTGCCACACATGTTGTGGGGGTCAGAAGGAAAAGCCAGAATAGAAAGAATGTGTATCTCTCTTCCTTATGTCGAAGAACCTTTAAACTCAAATGTAATAAAAAGTTTCGTACCTGAACTAAGAATTTGTAAGTGTTTTTCGTGTTTCGAGATTCCTATGTTCTATTTATATATGTCATGAACATATTATGTACGTTTCAAACATATCAGTATCTGGCAATGGTAGATTCTTAGATGGTGACAAACATAAGAGGCAACGCTAAAGTAGATTCCGAACTCTATTCTTATAATCTGAAAGAAGACGATAAAACTTTATAAATGTTGTCGTAAACATTCATCTACAAAAGTCATACAACCTGATACATACACCTTTTTTATAACAAAAAAAATGAAAAAAAAAACCCAGCTCTTTGGTCCTATTCGAAACCTGAAAGGCCGTCTTTGGCTTTAGTGATGATGGAGACTTCAATATGTGGTTAAACCGTAATTTCAGATTCGTAGCTTTATCGTATTCACGGTTCATTATGTTTTATGATAGTTTTCAAAATGTCAGCATTCGATTCTGCACACTGAATCAACACAGTTAATCCGAATCTCTTGCTCTGGCATCAAAAGCTATGAAACAAAATTTGACTAAACTTTTCTCATCCAAAAACTTCCAAATTATTCACCTGATCACAAAGATATCTGTTAATCAATCTTCTGTCTTTATCAGCTTATCTACATTTTCAAATATTTTTGCGTTTCAACTGGTTGGAGACCTCAATAGACTGTCTTCATTTTCATATTTTTTATAATTTGCTCAGAGCGGCGATGCCAGTTAATTGAGCTGGCACCGGTTATTGCGTCTTATTCATTACTTCTACCAGATTTTCAAATGAATCACAATGCTGCATAGAATTTCCAGGGTATATTGTTATACGATTGTCCATGTTAATCATTAAAATTTAAAAATATTAGGTGACTCTTTTCGGAATACGAAAAGTTTTTATTCAGATTGTTTACATTTTATTCCCGTCCGACACAAACACAAGGAGAGAGAAAGATCTTGAAAGAAAAAGAAAAAGAAAATCAATGAGAAAAAGGTAAGAATTTCTTATTTTATTGCGAATTTTTTGTCCTCATCTTGGTAGTTTTTGTGTTGTTTCTTCTTTCACTACGTTTTGGCCATATTTCATCTCTGGCCTTCTTCAGGTGATTAACCGCAACCTCGGATTTTCATTAGTAATTTTTACAATCGCGTGGTTAAAAGGTGAATGTGGATTTTCACTTTTGATAGTATTTATCTCAGGCTAAGTTTACTTTTGGAGTGAACACCTTTTGTATATCTGACGCTTTTTTTTTTTTTGGAGTAGGAATCCTTGTGAAATGCTTTGTTGATTTATATTGTTGCATTTTGCCAATTACTTTTCAGTAAGTATCAGGCTCATTTTCTGTTTGGGTAGAGTGTTCGCCAATTGTCTGAGAGACCGGGATTCAATCGCAGGTCGGGTCATACCAAAGACTTTAAAAAATGTTACTGGATACCTCCTTGCTTAACACTCAGCATTATAAGGTACGTATCAAGGGTAAAGTGGGGCAATCCAGGGGGAAGGAGTAGCGTCCTCCCCGACACTTCGGTGTAGTAGCTATTGAAAAGGGAGCCTTCGGGTCACCTTCGACTAGAGTCGCTAACTTTACTTACTTTACTTATATCTTTATAAGATATCAAGCACGTATACAATAAAGACATCTTATAATTCACGTATGTTTCTCGGATAGAGAGTAATTGACACACACACACACACACACACACACATATATATATATATATATATATATATAAAATTCTAGTTGAAGCAACGAGAGTTTATTAAGTACAATTTAGCCCAGTCGGCTGGGGCTGTAGAATACACTGACTGCACCTCTTGCAGAGGGATAAGACCCCCAACCAACGAGTTAGATACCGAGAGAGGGTCAATTGAAAAACAAAATATTGATAACCGAAACACCACAGACACCAACACCACAAAATACAAAAATTAACGCAAGAAGACAGAATAAACATAGAGTTTATAAATAAAATAATAAAACTAGGAAAGAAATGGGAGGAAAAACAACTCTATGTATATTTCATGAGACAAAATAACGAAATAACCCAGAAAAAGATGCGGTTATGTCTACGAAATTGGAAATCTTAATAGAGGAAATGAACCTCGTCTCATCAAAACACCAAACAATGCCATCAGGACAAAAAATATTAAAGAGAAGAGGATAATCTCATAATAAGCGAATGGAGCAAACTAGTTCAAAAAGAGTGAATATGTAGGTACGACTGAGTGGAGAAGATGACCCACTGGGAATTGTGCAAGAGATTGAAATTTGACCATACTAACAAATAGTGTATGCACTTATCAGAATCTGTTCTTGAGAATTTCGCTGGGATTATGAGATACAATAAAATCAGGAAATCCCGGTCATCTAACCAGACCTAGTGATTTTCCTAGAAAAAAAGAATTACCATATAAACAACCGTGCAGTGAAAATGAAAGAAAGCAAAGAGAGACAAATACCAAAATATTTTCAAAGAACTAAATTGTGCAACATACTGGTGACTATAACTTAAATTCTTATTGGAACGTTTGGAAGTATTTATATGATATTGGCTAGGGGATTGGAACAATTGGAAATCAGAGGGAGAATCGAGACCTTTTCGGCTTCACCATTGTTGTAAGTAAGTAAAGTTAGCGACCATAGTCGAGGGTGACCCGAAGGCTCCCTTTTCGATAGCTACTACACCAAGGTGTAGGGGAGGGCGCTACTCCATTCCCTGGATTGCTCCACTTTACTCTTGAACCGTACCTTATAATGCTGAGTGTTAAGCAAGGTGGTATCAAGTTCCATTTTTAAAGTCTTTGGTATGACTCGACCTGGGATTGAACCCAGGTCTCCCGGGCCATTGGCGAACACTCTAACCGCTGGGCCAATGTCCCGGTTGCATTGTTGTAATCGGCCAGAATTATGAGAAGCCACTTACTGACATAAGGGGTCTTCCTCTCACACAGGCTCAAGTGAAAGCCCACCAGCTAACACCTGTGAGAAAAATTTGGAAGGAATAATTATAATAATATTAATAAACTAGAAGGTCCTAACGAAAAAAAGAAGACTAAAAAGATATCAATACAGAATAAAAACAATGCAGACTAAAAAGGAGATTCGAAAAAATTCTACCTGCAAATAGGTGCTAAATCCACGAACACATACCAACAACCGTGTTCCACGGAAGCAAAATATTTTTGGAGCGAAACGTGCGAAGGAAATGAACATCACAGAAAAGCCGAATGGATAAGCAATATAAGAAAAGAGTTAAAAGGACTTGAAGAATCACCGAGCTCAACTAACTCAGAGCAATACTCAAAATGTATCAAACTGGAAAACGTTTAGCCATGATGGCATACATGGATTCTGGTTAAAAAATTACCTTTCATCCATGACAGACTGGCTATGAAAATGTATAGATGCCAACAAGAAACATATATACCCAAATGGATGACAAAAGGAAACACCACCATAATCTAAAAAGACCCCAAGATGATCCGACCCCAGCAACTACAGACCCATAACGTGCCTACCAAAAATGTGGAAAATACCACCAAAAATGCCCACCAAAAATGTGGAAAATACCACCCAATATGTGGAAAATACCACCCATAACGTGCCTACCAAAAATGTGGAAAATGTCACCAAAAAAAAAAAAAAAAAGAGAAAAAACCCATGAGGACCCGGAACCAGCAACTACAGACCCATAACGTGCCTACTAAAAATGTGGAAAATACCACCAAAAATGCCCACCTAGAATGTGGAAAATACCACCCAATATGTGGAAAATGTGGAAATGTGGAAAATGCCTTCCGAAATTAGGGAAATACCACCAAAAATGCCCACCAAAAATGTGGAAAATACCAGCTATAACGTGCCTACTAAAAATGTGGAAAATACTAACGGTAAAAATTAGGAAAGATATTTACGATTCGCTAATAAGCCGCCTACTCTTCCCTGAGTAACAGAAAGAATGCTACAAGTTGACCAAAAGTAAAGGAGAGCTACTATGCATTAATTAACACATCCTTAAGATAAGCAAAACGAAATGGGAAAATCCAGCTATTGCATCGATTGACTACAAAAAAGCACACATTATGGTCACGAAAAGCTGTCTAATAGACTCTCAAAAAGGTACAAGTTATCCAACAAAGTCCTAAAGTCTATCGAAAATAAGAAGCAAAACTAGAGTCAAATTGACCACGGGAAGAAAAAGCGTAACCAAGGTAAAAATTCAGAGAACGATCATCCAGAAAGGTAAGCTATCATCATAACTATATGTAATAGTGATAATGCCATTCAATCACATACTGAAAAAATGAATTGGCGGATATAAATTACATAAATCGTTGGGAAAAATCAACCACTTCAAATTGTTTGCAAAAGATCAAAAGGAATAGGAAAGCTTAATACAGGCAGTGAGGATATTCAGAAAGATATAGGGATGGAATTAGGCATGGAAAAATGATCTATGTTAATAATAAAACGTGGTAACCGACAAATAATGGAACTACCGAATCAGGAAAAATCAGAACACTCGGAGGAAAGGAAACTAACAAATATTTGAAAATATTGGAAGTGGACACCCTCAAACACGTGGAGATGAACGAAAAAATATAAAGCAAAAACCCCAGGAGAATAAGAAAACTACTCAAAACCAAATTATATAGAAGAAATCTCAATAAAAGGATAAGTACCGGGGCTTCCCCTCTCGTAAGATACTCGGGACCATTCTTAAAGTGGACAAGCGAACAAGAAAACTCATGTTGATGCAAAAGTCCTTACTTCACAGAGACTAAACAGAAAGACTGTATGTTTTAAAAAAAAGAAGGGAGAGTTCTTGCCAGCATTTAAGATAGCTTTGATGCATCGATGTAACTACTCAAAGATTGCATAAACAAGCGCGAATGAAGACTGATTACAGTCATCAGAAACAGTACAGACAACACTTGCATCAACAGAACTGAAATAACTAAAAAGTAGAAATAGGAAGGAAAACAATTCTATGGACACTTAAAAAAAAAAAAACAAATCTTACACGAAAAAACTGGAAAATGGCTAAGAAAGGGAAACCTTAAGAGAGAAATTGAATCTCTTCAGATTGCAGCACAGAACAACGTCATAAAAAATAACTATATTAAAACAAGAATAGATAAAACGCAACAAAATAGCAAATGTAGGTTATGTGGTGACAGAGAATAAATGATCACTCACATAAAAAGCGAATACAGAACATTTGCGCAAAGAGAGTATGAGAGTAGACGCGACGAGTTTGGGTAGGGGATCCACTGGGAACCGTGCTGGAAGTTTAAATTTTACCATACAAGAAAATGGTATAAGCACAACCCAGAATCCGTGCTGGTGAACGAAATGTACAAAATTCGCTGGGATTTTGAAATACAAATAGATCATCTAATCTCGGGCAGACGACCAAACCTTTTGATAGTCAAAAAAAAAAAAAAAACAAAACAAAAAAAAAACAGAACTTGCCGAACTGTTGACTTAGCCGTCCCGGCGGACCATCGAGTAAAATTGAAGGAATCTGAAAAGAGAGATCAATATCTGGACCTTGCTAGAGAACACGAAAGTGCCGGTGATACCAATTATAATCGGAGCACTTGATAAATTCATCAAAGGATTGGCAAAGAGACTGAAAGAATTAGAAATAAAAACTCGAGTGGAGACCATTCAAACAACAGCACTGTGAAGATCGGACAGAATATTGGGAAGTGTCCAAGAGATTTGAGGAGACTAATTGTCTCTCAAACTCCAGAGAGAAACCATCAGTTAATGCTGGTGTGAAAAACTGAAGGAATGTGAAAAGAGAACAGAAAAAAAACTATGGAACAAGAAGGTGCTGGTAATACCACTTATAATTGGTACGCTCGGCACAGTTGCCAAAGATTAGTTCAGGGACTGGAGGATTTGGAAATAAGAGGAAAAGTGGAGACCATCAATATTACAGCATTATTGAGATCAGCCAGAATACAGAGGAGACTTTTGGAGCGTTGAGGAGACTTACTGTCACTCAAACTCCAGTATAAAGCCAACAGCTAACGCTGGTGTGAAAAACTCGAAAAAGAGTAAATAATAATAATGCCTGGGATAACAAATCATGCATGGACTTAATGTACAAAGCATAAGAACCGATATTGATATAGTAAAGACTAATAGATAGCTGAAAAGTGTTAGAATGCTTATGGAGACAGAGGACTTAATACAAGCAGCATAGGACCTGAGCCTACCAACTAGAAACTATCAGGCAAACATTTAAAGAATGGTTCAATTCCATTATATTGACAGGGGTGTCCTCGTGGTGTCAGGGTTAAAGCGCTGGACTGCAGAATCATAGTAAGCAAGTTCGAACTCCAGTCATGCTATTACGTTCACTTTCTGGAAAAATACCCTTAGGAACGGTATGAAACCCCTTATCACTCAAGCTATGGGTTAAATAGTACCTTTACTGTTCTTGTAGAAAGAGGGCTTTGGCATTAAAAAAGCAAAATCGATTATATTGACAGTGTGAACAAAAAAATTTATCAATTGAACACTTAGTAATTGCCCAAACCTAACGTCGATAGAATGTTACATAGCCAGATATGAATATGTGAAATAGACATATTCATACCGTTATGCAAAACGTTCATAATGTGCTTAACGCACATATATCGATAACATAGGAATCCCGAAACACGAAAAGCTTTACGACTTCTTAGTTCAGGTATGAAACTTTTTATTACCTTTGAGTTAAAAGGTTTTTCGACATAAGGAGAGTGATACACAATCCAACACGCGATGCACCCATCGCAAAGCCTCGGCGAACTCCGAAAGTCAACCGTCTTCTTCGGACGCCTAAACTCAATTCCCTGACCCTTCTCAAATCCCCAAAATCTTCCGCGCACGCTTCCGGTGCATGACGCCATTCTCATCTCCTGGTCATATTTCCTATCTGGGATTTTTATTTTGACATCTCTGAATGACATATCCTCCCCGCGCGCGCGTGAGCACCTGCGCTCATGTTTGCACCTAACTAACCCATGTGCTAAGCGAAAGGTTCTCAGCCAAACTAAACCGAAAGGCAAGATATATAAAACGAAATCCCTCGGCCATTATCTTACAAGAATATAAAGAATGATACGATAGCATATTCATTAGAAAAGATGAAAATACTCTGAAATAATGAGGAATGGACCTGTATAGTGATTAAGGATTATTAAAGTAAATCGTGCCTTCTAATTGATATTTCAATGCCTACAGATAATATATCAGTCTAAGAATAAAACAAATAACAAATCCTGGTAATAGAAATAGAGAAAATGTGAGAAACTATCGCACTCACGCAAACACCTATATATATATATATATATGTGTGTGTGTGTGTGTGTGTGTATATATATATAGGTATTATTCGTTCCAGTTCAACCGGGGTTGGGAGTAATTCCTTCAGGACAAGAAAATCATTCAAGAGCTGAACATTTAAATTTTCCTTGAAAATCATTCAAGAGCTGAACATTTCAATTCCCTTCCCTGTGTCTATTCTGTTTTATTTTATCCATAAGTTCTGATGAAGTCCTGTTGTATTTTTCTTCGTGTTTTGGTTTACATCAGAAATGCAAAACAGGATGGAAATAAATTTATAATCCTAAAATAACCGGTTTTTGTTTTTTTCTTTAAAGAAAGTATATATATATATATATATATATATATAAAAGTAAATATGAAAAAGAAACAAGATATTCAGAGAGTGTATTCATGAAAGATTTTTTATACATGCAACAGGTAATACATCAGTCAAAGAATGAAATAAATAACAAATCCTGGTAAATGAAAATGAGAAAAGTTGGCTCCTTAAAACTACCGCACACACAGACATACACTTATATATATATATATATATATATGTATATGTAAGTAAATATGAAAAAGAAACAAAATATTCAGAGAGTGTATTCATGTTGGATTCTATATGTATATATATATATATATATATATATACAAGTAAATGTTTAACAATATTTTCTGTTCTGGAGGTCATGAGTAATTATGTCAAAAGAAAATCAGAGATAAGAAATTAGGATTATACCTTTTTGGGATCAGATTTATCGGGTGGCAACAAATGTTTTTCGAAACTTTCTTTCCCAAGGGATCACAAAATTTTCTTCAAAAAAGGAAAAAAGTCATCAACACATAAAAGAGCTGAATTTGATCGCTTTATATTATTGTATCAGCGCAATTCAGCTATTTCCATTGCGCTAAAATGACGCCAGGACCGAATAACCTATTAAAATTTTCGTCAATGCATAAAATCTGATTATTCATAGAACATCTAAAAAATTAGAAAGAGAGGCCACGATGTCGGACAAAGTCGACATGCGAAGCAGAAATTCCGAACGAAACTGCCACCTTTTCTTGGGAATTCTCAAGGAGAGGTTTTGTGTATTTTTGTACAACATACGAGTTTTCTTCCACGGCGGGCGTTTCAATAGATCTTTCAAAGTATCACTTGTATGTATAACATATTTTAGCAGTAACAATCTTGTTCAGATCAAGTGAACGTCCTAACCAATACCCAATACTTCACACGTCCTACTAAGAGCAAGGCATTAGCATTTTCTTTCTCTGAATTTGGTATAGCAATAAATATACAGTCCCCTTCTTTATTCAACACGGTTTTCTCCTTTGGAACATAGCATACCAAATAACGAAAGAGTGCGCTGTAAGTACAATTAAAGCACATATTTGTTCTTAAACGGTTAATTAAGAGTTACAATAAAACTTCAGCTATGCAGTAAGATTAAAATTGAAATTTTTTCGAGAAAGGAATTTTTAATGTTTCTCTCTGAGGCGGTAGAATCAGCTGGCTACACCTCTGCTGAAGAGCAAGACCCCACAATGAGTAATCTGTGTGTGACATTAAACTATTTAATAGTGAGACTCCAGGACTAGAGTTTGGGGAATATGGATTACCACTTCATTGCTATTTCTCCTTGGCCCACTCTGATTCAACGTAGTAGTACCTGTTAGGTACTATGACAATAGAATATTAATCTTAAATAGTATTACTAGAAACAATTTAACTGTATGCAAATAAATGCTTTATACAGTTAACTACGGACAAACAAATGGTTAATATTAGATTTGATTTTAACAATTGATAAGATACAAGTCATTTTTCTTCTTATCACTATATCAAATGAGGGGGAAGAGAGATCCTTGTTTTAAATCCAAAGTAGTTTATTATGATAAAAAGGTCACACCAGCCTGTTACATAAGAGTTCCAATGCAAATATGACAAGTAACTCATAAAAACAAAAAAGTATAAAAAAATTATTAAAAAATCCTTTACCGGCTGATACACTCACAAAACAGGGAAAGAAGTCTCTTCTTCTTCCCTCCATCTAAACAAGGGTTCACACGTGTATCTTTTCTTTTTTTCTTTCTTAGGGACGAAGTCCCAAAAAATGTCATTTTTTCTTTTCTTTTAATAAAAAGTCTTTCTGTGTCTTACTTTCTTCTGGAAGACAAAGTCTCTAATAATGTTATTTTTCTTCTTTTTCTTTTTCTTTGTCAGTCACCTTCTCTCTCGATAGAGCATGTACTGGCGTCTGAGAGTTGTGAAGTTGTTGGAGTCGACTGAAGACGTTACTTCTTTTTTCTTATAGGAACAATTCCTCTAGAATATAGATTTATGTAGTAGAAACCTACTTTTTTCGGTTTCTTTCTTTCTTTTCTCTTCGTTTTAGCTTGTACTGTAGAAACATATTTTCTTCTGTTTCCTTTTTTCTTTTATCTTCTTTTTAGCTTGTGATAACTTTGAATTCTTCTCTGGAATTCTGATAGTAATATAAAATCCTTCAGGTGGATTTACATTTTTTTCTTTTCTTTTCTTTTTGGCTTTCAAGCTATCTTTTAATACGATTAAATAGCAAAACTTGATACCATTTAATTGTGTGCAAGCAAATAACCTCTGACTCGTTTAATAACAATGTTACCTGCAAACTATTTGCCCAAAACCTCACATATGTGTATGTGTGTGGTGGGTGTAGTGATTGCGTTTGTTCTTATATAATCCATAAGGGTTGATATGCTATTAAACAGAGCAACTCAACATAACTGAATCCTCTTCATATGATTTAAATGGAAAGGTTTAACATTTTTTTTTTTTTTGCTTCTCAGAACCAATTTTAGGAAGAAGAATTCGTATATTGGGCTTTTATGATTTTGGTCATCCGTACATTAAATGTCCATTAGATTTATAACAACTGCAGAATTCTTTCATCGCGAATAGTCAACGAAATCTGAATCAATACTCATTTATTCACTGTATGAGCTGGCAGATAACAAACACTTGCTATACACAAATATATATTCTGTGATATTTTTAAAAAAAAGAAGAATATTAAGAATAAATCAGGTTAGTTAATTATTAAATCAATTAATTTCGTCAAATTTTATAACCGCTTTTTGTTTTATTTTTAAATGCTTTCTAAGAACATGTTTTAATTGACAGAATGTCAATTCGAATTCGATGCCAAATAGAAATATAAATCTATGGGATTGATTGAATGTGACATAATCAGAGTTTGCCTCAGGTGATGGCACTGATGGGTAGGGAAATCAAATTAAAAATCTTAATTTATTCTTTTTCTAAAATCTGTAACAAACTTACGATGAAACTGAAGCAAATTCATGTCCGCCTCACACACACACACATACACACACACACACACACACACATATATATATATATATATATATATATATATATATATATATATATATGTGTGTGTGTGTGTATGTATATATATTTATCATATCTTTTAGATGTACATGTTGTTTCTGAAAATTTATATCATTTAGTGATATAATTATTTAACCATTTCTCGTTCAAATTATCTAAAATTTAAATACCATATGCAGAAACAACCTGAAATACATGCTTAATGTGTTATACGCCTTTGAATTATATTTCTATACGTGAAAAGAAAAAAAAAACTTTAAGAATTAAACTCAGGATCTTGCTTTGTTTCTACACAGACTGTTAAAATCCCAAATAAAGTGAACAAGAATTGTTCAAAGTATTAAATTGCAAAATCATATTTTTACTGAAATATTAAATTCACCTACCTTGGAAGCAGCGTCTCATAGACCGAAAAAGACATCGACAAGCGGCTAACGAAGGCATGGACAGCTATCGATAGGCTCTCGATCATATGGAAATCAGACCTAACCGATAAAATGAAACGCAGTTTCTTCCAGGCAGCGGTCGTATCGATACTGCTATATGTATGCACTACTTGGACGCTAACTAAACGGCTGATGAAGAAGCTAGACGGCAATTACACAAGAATGTTGCGAGCAATATTGAACAATTCCTGGCGGCAACACCCCACAAGGCACCAACTATACGGCCACCTGCCTCCCATCACGAAAACTATCCAAGCTAGACGAACCAGACACGCAGGACACTGCTGGAGAAGCTAGGACGAGCTCATAAGTGACATACTCCTATGGACCCCGCATATGGCCAAGGAAAAGCAGGACGACCATCTCAAACATACATACAGCAGCTATGTGAGGTAATGGGATGTAGCCCTGAAGACCTCCTAGAGGCGATGAATGATAGGGAGAAGTGTCAGGGATATCCGTGCTAGCGGCACGACATGATAATGATATAAATATATATATATATATATATATATATATATATATATAAAGAAAAAATAATTTCTTTGGTGTCGTTATGAATTCTTTTCAGGTCTAGGATGACCCTCATCAGGTGTTAAACCAAAAAAACTATTTGGGTGTTCTTATATTGCATCCGGTGAGAATAGAATTTAAAAAAAAAGATTTACATCGAAATAATTTCTTAATTAAAACAATTTTTGATATGTATTTTTTTAAATAACTTTTTATGAATTTTATTCAATATTTTTTACAGCAGACATATATCTATTTTTATTTGATACTATGTTCATTTATTCAAAAAAAATTAAATATTAATTCATTTAAAGAAATTCGATTACCATCTGATGTGGGTCATCATAGACCTGAAATAAATTTACAATGACACCAAAGAAGTAATTTTTTTCTTTTTATTTGAAAAAAAAATTCTTTGCACTGAAAGCTCAAATTAATTATGCATCGATAGTTGTTGGCATTGGGCACTGAAATTGGATACTCCTACTGTTATATTTTTACCTTCGACCCGGCCCAAAAATGCTATTCCAAGGTGATGCACCGGAAGGAAGTGACACATTCCAATGGCCAGTAATCGAAAGACATCGCGTGGGCGGATTAAGGCTTATAATGTGGGACAAGGTGAAGGTCCCACGGTGCCACTACAGTGATGCACCGGAAGAGAGTGACCTGTGAACTGCATGACAGTTATTTCCGCTTGATGACGATTAAACTTTCGATTTCAAAGATCCAGTGGGCGATCGTGTGGGCGTTGAATTATTATATAATTGAGTTGAGTTGGGTGCCAGAGAGCTAGAGACCAGATGTGGTAGTAAAGCCACACCCGACCGAGGGGGCCCTCGGAAAGCCCGATGGAGTTTGGGGTCCAGAGAAGATGCTGATAAGATGCAATGAAGAAAGCCAGCATCCAGCAGAGTGAGACCCTAGGCCCCCGGTTGGGCAGCCCTAAAGAACAAGAAAGACATAACGTGACGGTCATAACAGTGGGGTCAAGAAATTATGTTTATGTTCGGTCTCCAGCTCCCTCTCACAGTAAAACCCCACACACCCTTTCGAAACCTTACAAATAAAGTGAGAGGTAAAATATTATTAAAGAAGTCCTTCCTGCGTCTTATCTTGCGTCGGTATGTATCCAGCATATATACGTATATTTTTGCATGAACATACATATGACCATACAACACTACCCCCTGAATTTTCTTCTCGGATTATATATATATATTTATAGATCTAAGTGGATTTATGATGAAAAAATAGAAGGACTGGTTTAACGTTAATGGATCTACTGTTAGCTAATTACTGGAAAGAAAAAAGATCGAATTATAAGTACTCTGGAGCCATCATTTCAACTTCCAACTGTATACTCGGAGTCCAAATGTATTTTACAATGTGAACTGACGAGAATGAAAAATGAGTGGTGCTCAAAACTTTCTTCTGAAATTCGGATAACAATCGATGAAAATGATCTTAAATTATTCTACGGCCTCACGTGTAAAGTTTTTTGGTCTACTAGCTGTTTCTTTTGTTCGTCTAAGGTCAAAGGTCAACACCAACATTATTAAAAAAAATAGAAAAAAATTCCTCAGCGATGACAAGAACATTTTACTAGTTTATTAAACAATCCATCAGTGATCATTATTGATGCCCTTAAGAGTTTTTCTCACCACGACGCAAAATTAAAGATGGACCAATTGCTAAATTTACTAATATTGAATTAGTAATGAAAGAAATTAACACCAGAAAGATGCCTTGATTAGTTAACCTCCTTGTTGAACAGATGGAAGTTAAGAGGGAAATTTTAAGGATATATATTCTAGCATATCTCAGAATGTTCGAATAGATCTCCTTTACCAAATAATTGGGTTGGTGGATTTTTAGTGTTATATAAGCACGCAGTTTAAATGTCAAAACAGTCCTATTTCAAGTAATTCAGTTTAGTTCAAACAATTCATTTTAGTGCAAGGTCTAGGATGACCCTCATCAGGTGTTAAACCAAAAAACTATTCGGGTGTTCTTATATTGCCTGGACAGCTATCGATAGGCTCTCGATCATATGGAAATCAGACATTTATATATATAACCTTTATATATATAACTATATATTATAACTTTCAATGTAAAAACAGTCCTACTTCAAACAAATCAGTTTCGCAGAGAAAAAGTTCCATTTCAAACAATTCAGTTTAGCATAAGTACTCATTTTAAATGTCAAAACAGTACTATTTCAAGCAATTCAGTTTAGTTCAAACAATTCAGTTTAGCGCAAGTACAGTTTCAATGTAAAAACAGTCCTACTTCAAGCAATTCAGTTTCGCAGAGAAAAAGTTCCATTTCAAACAAATCAGTTTAGCATCAGTACTCATTTTAAATGTCAAAACAGTCCTATTTCAAGCAATTCAGTTTTGTATAAGATCACAGTTTAGTTTTAGTTGACCTATAGATTGGACCCTATCAGATGCTACCACTCCGGGCCAGAGTGAACCTGGAAGCAATGGCAATGAAGGGGTACTCCGTATTCCCCAAAGCTCCAGCATTACCAGAACCTCACCATCAGAAAGTTTAGTGTCATATGAAGACACTCGTTGAGGTAGGGGGTCTTACCCCGCTCCAGAAAAGCGCTCAGTGTGTTCTAAAGCCACAAGTAACTAGGCAAGCATTTGATTGGTTTGGTTTCTACGTTTAATGACATATCAACCTTCGTGGGTTATTTAATGCCAAAGCCATCCGTTAAGAAGAACAGCTAGGGTAAGGGGGCTCATGCCTTTCCCTAGGGTATTTGTCCGAAAGTGAGTACAATAGCGTGACTGGAATTCGAATGCACTTACTACGATTCCGCAGTCCAGTGGTTTAACCATTACACCACGAGGACACCCCGTGTGCGTAACAGTGAAGAGACACAAACGAAGTAACTTCTATATGGTCAGCTATATGCTGGCAAACGTTCGCAGTATAAGTCGTGGAAGAGGCATAAATATTGCCTAAAAAGCAATCTTTTGAACATAATAACAGACCCTGACAACTGGGAAAAGTTGGCATTGAGGAGGACCGATTGGAGAATCTATGTGCATGATCGCCGTTGCAGTTCTGGGAGGGAACGCATTGTGCATGTAAACCTCAAGTGTTAATTTCGGGAAGGAAACAAAAGTAATGTTATTGAGAAAATGAATGGCTGGAGATATCAAATAAGTCATTGGATTTTATTCTCTAAGGCTGGTTATATCTTATGAGAGACGATTCGAGCACATAGGAACAAACTTACAAAACTTTATCGCACATTGTGCAAATAGCATAGACTTGTACAATATGCAATAAAGTTTGTACAAATCACATAGACTGGCGTGATGTGTGATAAAGTTTGTGTAAGTTGCAGAGAGAGTTGTGCGATAAATTTTGTAATACGGTTCCTAGTCTGAAGAAGCATTCACTAGTGCAACAGCATCAAATTCTAAAAACTAATCCAATGAATAAATTGAGGAGAGCATACTTCTTATGTCACATTTATTTCAGACTTTTCGGATTTGCAATAGTAGCCTAGCGGGTAGTGTTCGCCAATGGTCCGGGAGACCGGGGTTCGATCCTAGGTCGAGTCATACCAAAAGCTCAAAAAATGGTACTTGATACGCCCTTGCTTAACACTCAGCAATATAAGATACGTATCATGGAGCAATCCAGGGAAAGGAGTGGCGCCCTCCCCTACAACTCGGTGTAGTAGCCATTGAAAAGGGAACGTTCGGGTCGCCCTCGACAACAGTTGCCAACTTTACTTACTTAAGTGGAGTTATACTGATGCTGTAGATATGAAATCATTAAGAACAGCAGTGGTCTCTAAAGTTTAAATTGATATAAACGTATATATATATATATATATATATATGTATGTATGTGTGTGTGTGTGTGTGTATGTGTGTTTGTGCAAAGGTTTGTAGAATACATGCGAAAGATAGCAACTGAAAAGTTAGAAGAAATGTATCGTTTCGTTGCTATTTCCAGTACTGTAACTCTCATACGCGTACACTCAGAAGAGGCAGATAGTACAATTTGAAGAAAATGCTTGCACCTGAGAGACGAAGACAGCAAATTAAAAAGTCTAGCATACAATTATTTGTGTTTATCAAAAGTATTTCATATTTTTCAGCCCTTGCCGCGAAAGCTTATTTCATGTTTAGACCATGAAACTCTCTCGCTCTCTCTCACACACTCTCTTTCGATATCTTGCCCCGTAGAATACGCCGATTGCACCTCTGCAGAGGGGTAAGACCCGCCCAACGAGTGTCCTGTATATGACTCTAAACAATGAGATGGTGTGGTTCCTGTGATGCTGAGGCTTTGATAAACACGGAGCACCCATTCATTGCCATTGCTCTCAGGTCCACTCTGGCCCGGGTGGTAGTTCCTGATAGGGCCCTATCTACGGGTCAACTAGAACTAACGGCATACTTATACTAACTAAACTGAATTGTTTGATAAGATTGAATAGTTTGAAATAGAAATGTTTTTTGACATTGAAACTGTACTTACAGTAAACTGATTTGTTTTATATAGAACTGTTTTGATATTTAATTGTGTGTAAACAAAATCCGTACTTATGCTTAACTGAATTAGAACTGATTGACTAAACTGAATTGCTTGACATGGAAATGTTTTTCAGAATTAAACTGTAGTTACATTTAAACTGCGTACTTATCTTAAACTGAATTGTTTGAAATAGAACTACTTGTATAAAAATAGATTTGGCATTAAAAAACCCAGAAAGTTTAAGATGCCATACAACCCAAACAACCATCTTTCTATATATCCCTCTCTCTACATACAAACACACACACACACACACACACACACACACATATATATATATATATATAAGAGAGTGAAATTGTACTTTTTTGTCGAAGTTATAATGGTGGAAATGTATTGGGATATTGGATATTTTAATGTATTATTTGAAGGCGCATTTTATATTAGTTAAAACAGATAGAATAATTCAGTAGGTGAAAGGGAAAACAACATGTACTGGTCAGAACTATCTTAAATGTACAAAGATTGTGTTTTATCCGTTGAAATAAAGCCCAGATGTCTGTGACTAAGAACAGTATGTTATAGCGTTTTCAAATCAATTCGAAAACTGGCTGAGGAGCGAGGGTCGTCAGGACATTTCTAATTAAATCTCAATTGATGAGAAAATAAAAGTATTTCAAATATTTTCTAATATTTGTCAATAACAATATGTAAATAAATATGTCGACATGAATTTGTATCATAATCAGTAACTATCAGATAACATTCTGAATGTATTTACCTGTATTTAAGAAATATTCACACACACACACACACATATATATATATATATATATATATTTGTTTTATTCATGAGGAAAGTGTACTTGTTATTTGTGTTTTTGTAATAGTACATATGAAATATAAAAACGTTCATACAAAATGCAGCACAGCACGTTGCTCGTGGTGTAGTTGTTATTGTCGTAGAAAACAACCATGGCGACCCACGTTCAAACTCTTGATGTGGCTATTTGCATCGCACATACCACTAATAACCATTGACAATGTATGAGTCTTATTATTCTTTCTCTAGTCAAGGAAAACATTGTTTCCAAAGTTTATAAACCCCGCTTTAAATAATTGACCATGTGTCGCATTCTGCACCTGCGAAGAGGTTGGATAACGATTTGCATTGCGAATGAAGGAAAAAAATGAATGAATATAAATCTGATCAACAAATTTATAATTTTTATTTTTGTAACTTGAGTGAAACGTTTGCTGAAAAACAAAGCCCCAGATCATTTCTTGTAAGCAAAGATAATGTTAACCTGAGGTGCAATAGTTATCTAAAAATAAAGCGACACATTTTGTGTATTTAATATTGTGCAGATATGTAGTGAGAGAATAAATTAATGTTTATTGATGGGGCTGAAGAATATACCGACGGCTTCTCTGCAGCTGAGTAAGACACCCCCACCCAATGCGTGTCCTGGATATCACACTAAACAATCTGTAATTGAGGTTCCAGTAATGCAGGAGCTTTAGGAAATGCGTCGTACCCTTTCATTGCCATCGATCCCAGGTCCACTCTGGCTCGGGGTGGTAGGGTCCTATCTATGGGTCAAATAGAAGAAAACTGTGTACTTATGCTGTTGTATCGTGGTAAGGAAGAGATACACAGGGAAATAGAGGTAATTATTTATTAACTGAAGTGGTACAGTCCGACAAGTATTATAATTCTCCCGCAGTTAACGTTACGTCCGAAGTTGGTCTACTATTCAACGAGATCTTTCAGAGCTCTCTGTCTCTCTTTTTCTGCTTTTGTGTGCTTCAAAAACACGGCATCTTTTATACTTCTACGATACCGGAAGTCACGTGGTACGAGTCACTTTACAAGATATGCTAAACTGAATTGCTTGAAATAGAACTGTTTTGACATTTAACTGTGTGTAAACAAAAACTATACTAATACTAAATTAAATGAATTAGAACTGTTTGACAAAACTGAATAGATTGAAATAGAACTGTTTTTGACAAACTGTGTACTTTTGCTCAACAGAATTGTTTGAAATAGAATGTTTATCAGTATAAAAATGGATTTGGCATTAGATAACCCGCAATTTTGATATGCTATAATCACCAAAAAACAAACAAACAAATAAATTTATGTTTAAAATGTTAGTCGGTGTGCAAGTAGCATGCAAGATATTTTTCGTAGCTGTAGTAGTAGTAATAGTATAAAATTCATGTTAATAATAACGTATATGATAGATAAACAGTGTTGAAATTAAATGCATTCGTGAAAGAAAAGAATGTAACTTATCAATCTAAGGAAATAAATCGAAAAAAAGTTTAAGTAATAATTCATAAACTTGCGTTGTTTGAATAAGCATAGACAAATCCACACTTACTGTGAGTTGAGCAATCATAGACAAATCGATACTTACTCAGTAAATATTTATTTTTTAACTTTTTTTTTACTATTGCGGTAAGCTCAAAATTAGTTTAAAAAGTTGACGGTTCATCTATGAATCTAATTGGCTAAGAAAACATATTTTTAATATTTTTGGAGGGAAATGATTTCTAAATTTATTTTGGGTTTTCATCCTTAAAACTTTCCGTGGCAAGTCAATTATTGTGTGTCTGCGAAGTATCTCAAAATGTAAAAACTTGCAAAAATACATCGACTGGTTAATTAATGAGAAAATACATATCCAAAAAAATTACATCTTCTCCAGCCTATAATTTTTTGGCACAAAATTTAACACATTTTTATTATGGAAATCAGTTAAGTTTCCATGTATATATATATATATATAAAGTTGGTGACCGTAGTTGAGGGTTATCCGAAGGCTTGCTTTTCAATAACTACAACACCGAGGTGTCGGGGAGGGCGCTACTCCTTTCCCTTGATTGTTCCACTTTACCCTTGATACGTACCGTATACTGTTGAGTTTTAAGCAAGAATGTATCAGGAAACATTTTTTGAGTCTTTGATATGACGACCAGGAGTCGAGCCCCAGTCTCCCGGGCCATTGGTGAACACTCAACCCACTAGGCTTGTGTGTGTGTGTGTGTGTGTTTGCAGAGCATCATTATGGCTGTGACTGTTTCTTTGAGGAGATCATTGGCTAGAAATATTTACTCCATCTTCCTTCTGTGTATGTAGTCAAATTTGCTCACCGGACGGTGACACAGATTTCTTTGACATTTCCGCAGGTGTCTGCAAGGGTATGCACTAGCTCCATACCTGTGCAAACTCTGCCAAGACAACATACTTCAAACGTCGATAGATTTTATGAAAGAAAATGGCTAGACACTGGAAATGTCAAGAAGCAGATGATACTCTGTACAAACTATCACGTAAGCGGACAACACTGTTGACTTAGCGCTTCTGGCGAATACACCCGCCCAGACCCGATACTTACTTCATAGTCTGGAGAAGGTAGCAGGTGGCACTGTCCTCCATGTGAATGCAGTCAAAACTGAGCAAACATGATTTAATCAAATCAAAGAGGAGGTATCTCCATACTTAAAGGCGGTTCCCTGAAACTAGTGGAATAATTCACCCACCTCGGAAGCAGCATCTCAACAACGGAAAATGACATCAACTCACAACTAGCGAAAGCATAGTCCGTTATCTATAGTTTATCGGTCATAAGGAAGTCAAACTTATGAGATACAATAAAACCCACTTTTTTCCAAGCAGCCGTCGTGTCCATACTACTAAATGGATGCACCCCATGAACACTGACTAAGCGCAGGGAAAAGAAGCTTGACAGTAATTACATAAAAATGCTGTGAGCTATATTGAACAAATCCTGGAAGCAACATCCCACAAAACAGCATCTGTACGGCTAGCAACCTCCCATCTCTAGACACATCTAAATCAGACGAAGAAGACACGCAGACACTGCTGGAAGAGTAAGGATGAATTCATAAGTGACGTTCTCCGGTGGACCCCATCAAACGGACGAGCAGGTATTGGAGGGCCAGCTGGAACTTATCTACAAAACAGGGTGTAGTCTAGAGGAGTTGCCAAATGTGATAGGTGATCGAGACGAATGGTAAGAGAGAGAGAGTCAGGGAAATCCCTGTGAGCGACACATGATGATGACGATGATATATATAAGTGTATTGACATATTTTCATTGGCTGATCTTTTAACAATATTTGTTGTATTTTGACCATCGACCCGGCCAAACATGCCATTCCAAAGTGATGCACCGGAAGGAAGTGACATATTCCAATGGCCAGTTATCGAAAGAAATCGCGTAGGCAGATTTGGTTGACGTAATGGGACAAGGTAAAAGCCCATGATACACTCATAGACTGATGCACCGGAGAGAGTGAGCTGTGAACTGCATGACAGTTATTTCCGCTTGATGACGATCAAACATACCATTCCAAAGATTGAGTGGGCGATTGAGTGGGCGATTGAACTATTACATAACTCGGTGAAGATGGAGATCAGACTAGTTAGAGACAAGATGTGGTAGACCAAGCCAGCACTTAGCAGAGAGCTGCGCCCCCTGGCCTCCGGTTGAGCATCAGGAGAACGAGAAAGACACAACGCCGATGGCCATAAGAGTGGGGGTCAATATATGTTGCATTTATGTTCGGTCTACAACTCCCTCTCACACACAACCCTTGCAAACCTTGCAAATAAATTGTGAGGTATTTCTTTTTAAAGAAGTCTTCGCTCGTTATTATGTATTGCGTCGTTATGATTCAGGCATGAATCTGCATATGACTATACAACATATTGATTTACTTAGTGGATATATTGAAAAACAACCGTGTATAAATAATGATGCGTTTTGCAACCACAACACTTTTGGATAATTAACTGATTTTCTTCTTAAGATATCAGAAATCATTTTCGATCTCATTAAGACAACACGTTGACATAAGCAAATGTTGAATAATTTTAGCAATTTTTGCAAAAGTGACATATCATTATTTAATGTTAACTCCTGAAGATAGCATTTCAAAATGTTTCCTTTGTGGAGAAAGAGTATCATTTAAGAATTCCAGAAATAACCTGGAACTTTTTTTAGATATTTTCTCTACCTGGAAAAAATCTCAGTTAGGGATATTTTTTTCAAAAACCACATTTTAAAATGATGAAATAGGGAAAACTTTGCTACATAATAGATTAGTGAAATCTCTTATTGCCGGATATTTAAGCATTCAAATTAAGTTAAAAGCATTAGAAGGAAGTGCACTTGGTGTAAAGGTTATCGTCGTAGGAAATGGACACGACGACACGAGTTCAAATCCTGGACAAGACTGATTGCATTTCACATAGCACTAATACCCTTGGGAAAGGTATGAATCCAATTATTCTCCCTCCAGCTATGGATAGATAGTAGGACAGACTAGGTTCTTCAGCCTTAGTGAGGCAACTAATCTAGGAGAAGGAAAACTCTGAATTCAAACCTGTTACACTCCGCTTAAAAACTGACCTTATGTCATATCCTTCCGGAGCCGAGGGGTTGGTATATATATACATATACATATAAACCTTAGAACGGTCGTAAATATACCTGAAATCAACTCAGTTTGATTGACGTATTATGGACCTTAAGAGCAATTGAAACCTTAGCTGTCATTGGAGGATTGCAAAGTCGAGTGCAGAGACTTTGATTAACACTTGAATGAGAAATCTTTTTATTTATCTAAGAAACTAACTGGATGAGTTATACGGGTTATATGTAAGAAACGAGAATATGTCATATTTAAACAGAAACAAAACAATGGTACGCACAAAAGCGGCTGGCCATTCATTCTTTCCAAAAAGTGATGTTTATTCCACACAGTAGAGAATGTGTGGCCCTCAGAGAAAGAAAAGATTTGGGCCATCAGCACGACACATCAGGGGAGCAAGGTGACTTTTGCCATCAAACGAAGAGAAAAGCAGAGGACTATGCAACAACGTAGCCTGTGAGCCATCCCTACTCTTTTGAAGCTGAGTTATTTTTGCTGAGGAATGGAGTTAATTTATAAGCTTAGATAGTATGTTAAACTTTGCTTAAAAGGTTGCACGTTGAGAAATCCAAAAATGGCGCAATTTCCTGAAAATTCATATTAAGATTTTGCCAAATATTGGATTGCTCAATTCAAATCACAAGCGTTAAATTAACTTGGTTTATTTCATGAATGTTTAAATATAGGCCGAGAATGTGAGTTCTGAATAGGAAATTGATAACTGTATAATATAATGGCCGAGGGATTTCGTTTTATGCCTTTGGGTTTAGTTAGGCTGAGAACATTTCGCCTCAGTGCATGGGTTACTTAGGTGCAACGTTAACGCAGGTGTTCACGTTCACGGGCGGAGCGGACGTGTCACTCAGAGATGTCACAATAGCCCAGATAAGAAACGGGGATAGAGAGTGCAGGTGACGTCACGCACCGGAAGCGCGCGGAGGATTTGGGGGATTTTGAAAAAGTCAGTTTGTTGAGTTGAGTTCTGCCTCGGGAGAACACGGTTGGCTTTCGCTTGCTCACCGAAGCCAGGCCAATGGCCTTGTGGCGGGTGCCGCGCGTGAGGGGGGAGGGCGGATGGAAAAGCCAGCATAGAAAGATTGTGCATCTCTCTTCCTTACGTCGAAACCTTTAACTCAAAGGATGTGACCAGGGATATGAATGACGTAATGCGCTGGAAGCTTGCGCGGAGGATTTTGGGAGATTTGAAAAAGTCAGTAATTGAGAACTAGACTTGGAACCGGGCTCGCTGAGGCCAGACGAATTTGTGCGCTACGGGCGCCACACGTGTTGGATGGGGTGCAGATGAAAAAGCCAGCATAGAAAGATTGTGCATCTCTCTTCCTTGTGTCGAAACCTTTAACTTAAAGGTGATAAAAGGTTTCGTACCTGAACTAAGAAGTCGTAATGTTATATTCTCATATGCCGTATCATAACAACACAACAATAATTAAACAGACACACGATGATAAGGACGCAGTAATAAACGACGCACACAGAAAGACGCAGGAAGACATCTTTAACAAAACATTTTACCTTTCACTTTATTTGTAAGGTTTCGAAAAGGGTTACTCAAAGTTTGCGTGTGAGAGGGAGCTGGAGACCGAACATTACTGAAATATTTTGACCCCGAAGTTATGGCCGTCAGCGTTGTGTCTTTCTCGTTCTCCCTGGCTGCTCAACCGGAGCACTGGCTTTCCTTACTACCTCTCGTCTACCTCCTCAACTCTACTCGCCTGTCTCCACTGGCTCGTTGAACCCAACTGACCGGAACTCAACTGTCCTCTGTTCAATTCGTCGGCCTTATATTACCTTCAAACTCCCACGCAGTGATATGGAAACGCCTCCGCAACTTCTTCCGATATCTAGCGACCGGGATGTGTCACTTCCGCTTTCTTTGGAATGGTCTGTGTGATCGTCATCGAACAGAAATAACTGTCATCCAGTTCAGAGGTCACTCTCTTCCGGTGCGTCAGTCTATGAGAGTATAATGGGATTTTTTTACCTCGTCCCATTTCATCAGCCAATTTCCGCCCACGCGATTTCCTCTCATAACTACCATCAGAATGTGTCACTTCCTTCCGGTGCATTACCTTGAATGGCATTTTTGGCCGGGTCGAAAGGTCAAAACATAACAGTAAGTGTTTTTCGTGTTTCGGAATTCCTATGTTCTATGTATATACGTTATGAACATTCTATGTACGTTTCGCGTAGCCATATCATGGCTATGTAACAACTGTTTGGCTGTCGGAGTAATACTTATTTAATTATTTATGAAAATAGAGAAGATTTTCTAAGTCATAGAATATCAACACTTACTCCAGTGTGAATATTGGAGTTCATTATGCCATTAATGTTAAATGAGTGAGATACGGAAATTTATTGCATGAATTCTTGCTTCGTGTAATAAGAATTACTGACCCGGAAGTTTCACATTAACGGACGTGTGTTTGAAGTTAGGTATTCGAATAGGATTGTACGTGATTATATGAGTTCAGTGATTGCACGACTGCATTGATTTACGAAGGCTCTAAGTGAGCAAATGTATTGAGTGCACGAGGACAGTGCTTTCCTAAGTGCAGTGAGTGTACTGGTGCAGTAATTGTACCAGCGAAGTGAATGAAGACAAGAAATGTGCGTGTTCAGTGATTGTATGATAGCAGTAATTGTGTACAAGTGTGAAACCAGGTAAGACACAGACAGACCGAGAGACAGACAGACAGCAATGAAATAAGAACGAGGAAACAAAAGAATTAAAGACAAAAGGAGAAATAGAGGAGAAGAGAGCGGGAGAGAGATCGAGTGACAGACAGACAGCAAGCGAAAAGAGAATTAAAGATAAAAGAAGAGAGAGAGGGGAGAAGAGGGGAGAGAGAAACAGGCAGACAGAAAGCGGAGTGAATTAGGGGAAAAGAGAATTAAAAGGAGAGAGAGAGAGAGAGAGAGAGAGAGAGAGAGAAACTAGAGGGAAAGAGAGAGAAATAGACAGACAAAAAAGCAGAGTGAAATAGAACACAAGAGGAAAGAGAATTAAAAACAAAAATGGGGGAGATATATATATAGAGAGAGGAAGAGATAGATAGATAGAGTGAGTGAGAGAGAGAGAGAGAGAGAGAAACTAGAGAGAAAGAGAGAGAAATAGACAGAGAAAAAAGCGGAGTGAAATAGAACACAAAAGGAAAGAGAATTAAAAACAAAAATGGGGTGAGAGAGAGAGGAAGATAGATAGAGTGTGTGTGTGTGTGTGTGTGTGTGTGTGTGAGAGAGAGAGAGAGAGAGATGTTTCAATGAAGAGAAACACAGGTAGGCACAGCAAGTGATGGAGGTGTTATACACCTTGAAAATATCTACCTGTGCAAAGTAACTATCATAACATCAACTCAAACATCTATAGCATTATTCTTACCTTATTTAGCAGCAAAGTTATTTCCAAAATGTTTTCTTTTTAACTGTTCTCTACGTCGGTGATTCAAAGATTATGACCATAAACGCTTTTTTTTTAAAAATTTACCATTAGATAGATAAGTTTGGTTTCTTTGTTTAATGGCATATCAATCTTCGTGGGTAACTTAATGCCAAACTGTTCTGATGCTGACTAAAGAAAGACACTGGGAACCCAACAGATTTGATAGAAAAATATATATTCAGGTAACAGAAACAAGTGAACCTGGATAAACAGTAGTTAATTGGTAGAAAGCTGAGAGCCCAGTGTGGTAGCGACTATCCGTCAACTACGCAAATAGTATCTCACGTGATTGTATCACGCTGATTATTGCAGTATTTGTTGCGCGCCCCACCTAACGGGCAAGTGTGGCACAAGGCCTTTTTTGGTGGGTCCGTGCGCAGGGCCGTAGCCCAGACGCGCCCGCCATTTACCAAAGATGACTACGGCCCAGTCGGCATTCCTCAGGCGCCGGGCGATGAACCCAATCTCCCCGAAGGGAGTAAAAGCCTGTGGGGAAGGCCCCCTGAGGCCGAAGGAAATTATCCAACTGCCAAGACGCACCTGGCCGGATCTGTGCCGCAGTAAACACAGCCGACCGAAGTGCGACCCGACAATTGAATAGGTGCAGTATTACGATACTGCTCCCTGAGAGTATTATCTCATATAGTAATATAGTGCTGGAAGAGTCTATGATGCAGGTAAGTTTCGGTCTGACAACAATTATGTAGGGAGTACAACACAAACCCGTCTCTATAGAATACTTGTGGTACTATAAGAACACATATCTGGTGGGGATAAGGTGGTTTATCCATTTCCTAGAGAAAATAGGCCGAAAGTGAATGTGATACCACGACTAGAGTCCAGACTCACGACGATGTCACAGTCCAGCATGACTACTCAATAGATAGATAGATAAATAAATAGACAGATAGATATAATGCCCGAGGGATTTCGTTTTATATATCTTGCCTTTGGGTTTAGTTAGGCTGAGAACCTTTCGACTCAGTGCATGGGTTAGTTATGTGCAAACTTGAGCACAGGTGTTAACGCGCGCGCGGGGACGATGTGTCGTTCACAGATGTCAAAATAAAAATCCCAGAGAGGGATGTGACCAGGGATGTGAATGACGTCATGCACCGGAAGCGTGCGTGGAGGATTTGGGGTGATTTGAAAAAGTTAGTAGTTGAGAACTAGACTCCGAACGGGAAGGATCGACTTTTAGGGTTCGCTGAGGCAAGACGAATTTGTGCGCTACGGGAGCCACACGTGTTGGGTGGGGCAGATGAACAAGCCAGCATAGAAAGATTGTGTATACGCCCAACAAAGCCGAAGCACTACTGCATAGTTTTAAACAAGCCCCCGCAGAAATTGGCCTCCATGTCAATGCACACAAAACTGAATATATGTGCTTTAATCAAGCAGGTGACATTTCCACACTAGACCGAATCTCTCTGAAACTGGTAGACAAATTCACCTACCTTGGAAGCAGTGTCTCATCAACCGAAAAAGACATCGACACGCGGCTAACGAAGGCATGGACAGCTATCGATAAGCTATCGATCATATGGAAATCAGACCTAACCGATAAAATGAAACGCAGTTTCTTCCAGGCAGTGGTCGTGCTGATACTGCTGTACGGATGCACCACTTGGACGCCAACAAAACGGCCGAAGAAGAAGCAATTACACAAGAATATTGAATGAGTCCTGGCGGCAACACCCCACAAGGCACTAACTATACGGCCACCTGCCTCAAATCACGAAAACTATCCAAGTTAGACGAACTAAACACGCAGGACACTGCTGGAGAAGCAGAGACGAGCTCATAAGTGATGTACTCCTATGGACCCCCACATATGGCTGAGTAAAAACAGGACGACCAGCTCGAACATACATACAGCAGCTATGTGAGGATACGGGATGTAGCCCTGAAGACCTGCCAGACGCGATGAAGGATAGGGAAAAGTGGCGAGAGAGGGTCCGGGATATCCGTACTAGTTGCATGGCATGATGATGACGATGTTGTGATGATTATCACCAGACTAATTAACAAAATTCATTACAGAAACCAAAATTTTAACGCTATTAGTCTTTTAAACTTGGGGTTATAGAATATTCGGACTGTGAATTTCTACTTCTGCTGGAGCTTTGGGGAATGCAGAATACTACTTCATTGTCATCGCTCCAAGGTCAACTCTAGCGCGGTGTGGTAGCACCGGATAGGGTTCTAACTCTGGATCAAATAGAACTAAAATATCTGCTTATACTAAACTGATTTACTTAAAATAGAACTGTTTTAATATTTAAGCTGCGTAATTATGCTAAATTGAATTGCTTGAAATAGAACTGTTTAAACATTTAACTATGTGTAAACAAAAACTATGGGTATACTAAACTGAATCCTTTGAATTAGAACTGTTTGACTAAACTGAATTGCTTGAAATAGAATGTTTTTTGATAATTAAACGGTGTAAGATGAATTGATTGATATAGAACTGTTCATTTGTATAAAAATGGATTTGGCATTAAATAACCTACAAAGGTTGATGTGACATAAAACCCAAACAAACACAAATAATCTTTCAATATTTTTTTCATTGTTTCTTAGTAGCCAACCAGCAAACTCGTCTATGTCTTCCTACCTTATCCCACCCTCTCTCTCTCACGCCCACCCGCCACACACAGATGCACTCTCTCTCTCTCTCTCACACACACACATACACGCACACACATATATATATGTATATATATATATATATATGTGTGTGTGTGTGTGTGTGTGCGTGTGTATAGGCAGCATTTTCTCTTTTAAAAATGTATGTTATTTAAAACAGGCTCTTTGTGTTCATCCATTGTCTTTGATCCATTCAAGTTTTTATATGAATTGTTTAACAACTGGATAGAATGAATTCAGAAAAGGACCGTATTTTACCCTATATATATATATATGTGTGTGTGTGTATGTGTGTGTGTGTGTGTGTGTGTGAACCAAAAAATCAAAAAGAGAAAACTGAGTCTCCGTGACGTAGTGGCAAGCGTGTTTGACTATGACATCGTAGCAAGCGAGTTCGAAATCAAGTCGTACAATTACGTTCACTACTATACTTGGGGAAGGCATGAAATTACTAATTACTTAAGCTATGAGTTAAATAGTACCATAATTATTCTCCTGTAATTATGGCTTTTGCATTGAACAATCCACAACACTTTGAATGCCATTAAACAAAATCCAAAACGAAAGCACGAACTAACCAGTGAAGATACTCAAAAATCTTCCCTATTATAATGTCGTCGGTGATCCAAATTGCCAATACAAATCCCGTAGGTATAGTAAATTTTAAAAAAATCAAAAGAAAGAAAATACCATAGCCTTTTTAAAATAGTTTTTATATTAGCATAAAAAAACTTCGTATATCATATTTGCTAACCCCTCCCTTTTTGTCCTCATCTTGGTACTTTTTTTTGGTTCTTGTTTCTTCTCACTACGTTTCGGCCAAATTTCACCTCTGGCCTTCTTCAGGTGATTAACTGCGACCTCGGATAGGAATGCTGAGTCTTGTAACCGTATCCCCAGTAATTAATGCCTTCAATAGTTGTTGTCTATCGCACCACATCGAGTCTCTACGGTTCCAGGTGAGTATTGTCAGAAGATAGCCGTCTCAATTCCTACCCAAGCTGGACAGAGGTTTACTTGGGCAAAAACTGGGTGTGATAGACAACGACTATGGAAGGCAGTAATTACTGGGAATACGGTTACAAGACTCAGTATTCATATCCGAGGTGGCAGTGAAACACCTGAAAAAAGCCAGAGGTGAAATTTGGCCGAAACGTAGTGAGAAGAAACAACAACAACAAAAAGAAAATAACAAGATGAGGACAAAAAGTCTGCAATAAATAAATAAAAATTAATTCTCAGATTAAGAAGCCTCATCTCAAAAAGGATTCCCAATAAAGACAACTATTTGTCACGTGTTTGCTAATTAAACAATGACTAAAAAAATACCTCTAAGTCGAACATCTTTACAAAAATAATAGCTTTTTCTGCTTTCTGTCTCTGGACTGCATCCTTTAATTTCACAAAAACCTATCAAGGAAATCGTTCACAAACTGTCCATTTTCATTTTATATTCTGTTTTGTCATTTTAAAATTCATGTTAAGTTCGGTTCTTCTTGCTTAGCTGTTAGAGTGGCATCGTGTTTTCCTGTATCTCACTGCAACCGCCTTATTGGTGGAGCTTTGAATACGAGGACAATGTCCCCTGATGAAGATGATGTCCAGCCTTTATCAGTACTCTGCATTCAGTGATGCGGCTTCAATTCTGGATGCAGCGGAGTATAGAGTCATCCCTTACTTGACATTACTCCCAGGTCCTACTTTGATATGGAGTGGCAGTAATGTTTAGCGACCTATCAGAAGGGCAAATAGATAGGTTTGATGATTATTAATATTGGATAAGCATATTTCATAGCATGTCTTTTTGCACAAGGAAATGATTATTGTGACGCATAATGAGGAATTTGAATATATTTTTGGATATATATATATATATATATATATATATATATATATATAGAACCCACGTAATATATATATATATATATATATATAGAACCCACGTAATATATATATATATATATATATATATATATGTATAATGGAACCCACATGATATATATATATATATATATATATATATATATATATATATTTCATGAAACCCAGGGTCTGTGACCGTAAGTTTCACGCTTGACGTATTCATCAGACAGATTGCGTAAACCATGAAACCCACGGTCTCAGACACAACCATTTGATATATATATATATATATATATATATATATATATATATATATATATATATATATATACTCTTTCCTTGATATTGAGTACTATTTAATTATGCTGAAATATTTGATCCTCCATTAACTTACCAAGTGAGCTAGTGTGAACAATAAATCTTTACAATATATATATATATATATATATATATTTAAAAATAGGTAGGTCCACGAAGTGATTTGTATTCTTTGATCTCATCTATTTATCTTGTTCTATTTTGCGCATATATATATATATATATATATATATATATATATATATACCTTAGAGACTTACAAAGGGTTAAGTATAAAATATTTCATTCTTTATTCAAATAATTTTTTCATCTTGTATAAAAAAATGAAATATCACTACTAAACCCTTTGTAAGTGTCTGATTTATCCATCTTTTCACTACTGGAGGGAGTTTTCTCTAAAAGATAAAAGATATTAGTAATTTTTGTGGGTTCTTGTAAGTTCTTTTAGCATTTGCATGGAATTCCCTTGTTATTTGACTTCCCACCAGGCACAGAGTAGAGATGAAATCTGTGTAATGTATCATGGTTAAGTCATGTTGGCGCCGGTTTTAACGGTTAAACGAAACGATCCCATGACCCTAAACAAACATGAGTTTAACCGCGCAAAAGTGTACAAAGAAGCCGGAAATGACACTGTACTCGAATGTTGTAGAATTTGTCAAGAAGAGAATTCCACAGCCTGGCGAGGGATATGAAAGCCAATCCCTTTAAAGAAGAAGGAGAGTTTAGCTTCCGGTCGGCAGAGAAGCACAATTCCCAGCCGGAGTCGGTATTTTCATCCATTGGATTCGAAAAGATTCAACCAGTAGCAAGGAAGAATACAACGGACATCTTCTCAGCGCTCCTTAATTGTTCAACACCTACTTCGATTCAAGTAATGTCACTATTATATCACGAATAAAACAGAATGACATGAAGAAGGATGGTAATTGGATGTTGAAGTAATAAATCGTTAGGATTATTATCAATTATTTACAAATGAATTAAATTTTGGCATTAAATAATCTATTTGAATATGGTAAAAATTTATTGATATTGGATAAGCATATTTATTGCATTTAATTGTTCGCTGGCCAATGATTGTCATATGGCGAGTTGGGGCATTTAAATGCATTTTAGTCTAAGAAAAATATGTATATAGAGAGAGAGTCCACAAGATAAAATATAGCAAATGATTTTTTATTCCTTCACGACAAAACACCTATGATATGTATACGTATGGCTCGGTGGTTAAAGTGTTCGTCAATAGCCCGGGAGACCGGGTTCGATTTCAGGTTGAGTTATACCAAAGGCATAAATAAGGTATTTGATACCTACACTTAGAATTTTATGGTATTTATGAAGGGTAAATTGGAGCAACTCAGGGGAAGGAGTATTACCCTCCCTTTGACTGTTGTAGCTATTTAAAAGAGAGCCTTCGGGTCACCCTCGATAACGCTCGACAACTTTATTTACTTATATATACAATTTTCCCTATATATATATATAAATATATATATACATATAAATCTTATTTTCCCTTAATTTATGTATAGTATTTTTTACTTAAAAAACTATAGATGCTATTTTCCTTAAATCATATAGTGTTAAATAAATTTAACCCAACAAAGCTAAGTGGTCACAATTTAGTCATTTGACACTATAATATAATATAATATAGCGACAACTGTTTTTTAATCAAAGCATGGCCTCTTCTTGCGTCTATGTTTTCCATTGGTGGAGAATATTAGATCAGTTCACTTACATGAACTTTCTGGAAAAATATTCCTCTACTGAATAAACATCTATATGCAAGCGATATTTGTTTATTTGCATACGAACAAATGGATTCGTCATCCAACCCAAATCTATAATGGTTTCTATTTCTTATGCAAACGTTTGTGGCGTTTACAGATTATTGTTATCTCTTTATATGCATTTTCATTGTAAATGAGGATTGATTGTACATTTGATGCTTTGAATGCATTTTGTGATTCAAGGGGAAAAAAGACAACAAATTCCGTCATAAATTATTCGTTTTCCTGCCTCGAAAAATATTTTATTATGTGAGAAAAACATGACACATACTCCTCGCACGAATCATGGTCACAACTTCAGAAAACTATTGTTCTTTTTGCTTTAATTTTTATTTGAAAATAATATTAATAAAAAAGAAGTTATGAAGTGGAAGAAGCAATAAAATTGACTTGAAAGGATTAAGCTGGAGATTTCTTTCGTAGAAGAAAGAAAGAAAGAAAGAAAGAAAGAAAGAAAGAAAGAAACATACAGCTTATGAATAAAAAGAAAATTCTTCTGAAAAATATTTTTTTTCTTTCTGGCGTCATTCGTCTAAAGAAGGAAAGAGAAGGCATCAATTAGCGAAAATTTATTTATGTTGTCAAGTGAGGATCTATGGTTTGGGCAAGGAAGACTGCGTATGATGGGTTCGGTAAGAATCAAATATTTACATGACATAGATATTATGGTTGCGAAAGAGATTAAGATTCAAGGAAATTGCTGAAACGGAAAGCGCAAAGACAGCTGTACGCTGAGGAGAAAAGAAAAACAAAGAAAGAATTACCACATCCCAGACAATCACACACACACACACACACACACACATATATATATATATATATATATAAATATATATATATGTGTGTGTGTGTGTGTATATATATATATATATATATATGTGTGTGTGTGTGTGTGTGTGTGTGTATGAATATACATATGGAGAGAGAATCAAAACTTTATAGTTGTATACTAAGCATAGAACTGTATGTCTTAAGGCCTCAAATGCGCCCAATCGAATGAAAATAAGATTTGCTTCTACCAACAATGTCTCCGATATTAGCAAGCTAATAGTACCTTATCTATCTATCTATCTATCTATCTATCTATGTAGATTGATAGATAGCAGGCTAGAAACCTACTTCATTAAACGAGGGTCATTTAAATAGTTCTCAGCCACGCACAGAAAGAAGGGTTGTAGCTGATTATTTTTGATGTGGAAACACACTGCGACTTCATACGAATACTGGAGAAGAATAATTTAGAATTCTGTCATGTGAGGCTTCCACAAATGTAAACGGTATGCAATGAATTTAAAATATTGGTGAGGCGAAAACGTTTTTGAATAACCGTCATATATATATATATATATATATATATATATATATATTTGAATATTGTTAAAAGACTTATTAAGATCATTTTTTGAATATTTACTTTTAGAAGCATACATTTTTCTTAGACACTCCTTCATATTTCATCCTAACACTGATAAGTATTGTATATATATATATATATATATATATATGTGTGTGTGTGTGTGTGTGTGTGTATGATGCTATTTTGTTTGTATCAATATGATAGGAGGGGTTTTAGCTAGTGTGTGTGTGTGTGTGTGTGTGTATGGTGTTTTTATTACGGCCTATTTTGTAAAGATAAACATTTAAGAATAAATTACTGAACTTACTGTTGGATCCTTCTCATGCCAAAGGAAAAAAAAAGACAGAAAAAGTGTCACAGCGGTGTAGACCAGGTTAAAACACCCGCCCGTCCTAACTGTTTGGGTAAAGAATTAACCAATCAAATCATTGGAAAACAGGGTCTTCTATGTTAAGTCTCTTTGAAAAGAAAGCTGGACTTGTAGCATTTTTATTTTTTTAGTGACGGACCGGGTGTGATCAACCCGATTGGGGTCCAGCTGGCGAGTTGGGTACTATGTTGAAAGACCCGAAACTCCCCTGAGACCCAGCTAAAAGACATAACTAATGACGTTACCCAGCGCCTTTTTATAACCAAACAAGCGTATTTCTTGCACACACACACACACACACATATATATATGTACACACACACACACACACACACACACATATATATATATATATATATATATATTAGATTAAAATATATATCAAATTGGGATATATATATATATATATATATATATATATATCAAATAAGGATATATATATATATATATATATATATATATTAAATTAGTTGGGTTTGTTGGTTGGGTTTATGGCATATCAACCTTTGTAGGTTATTTAATGCCAATTAGTTCTAATTCAAAAAATTCACTTTAGTATGAGTATAGTTTTGTCAAAACAGTTCTATTTCAAACAATTCAGTTTAACATACAAAAACAGTTTCATTTCAAACAATTTATTTTAAGATAAATATGTAGTTTAAATTTTAAAACCTATTTCAAGCAATTCAGTTTAGCATAAGTACGCAGTTTAAATCTATTTAACCCATAGGTAGGGCTCTGTCAGGTGATATCACTGCAGGTTCAGAATGAACCGGGGAGCGATGGCAATGAATGGGTGCTCCGCACGCCCCAAAGCTCTAGCATTACTAGAACCTCACACTCAGATTGTTTAGTATCATATTCAGGATATTCGTTGGAGGGGTCTTCCCGTCTTCATAAGTGCAGTCAGTGTCGACTGTAACAGTCGACTGGGCCAGATTAAAATTAGGATAACCGTCTTATGTATATATATATACATATATATATATTAATTTAGTATAGGCTCAGCGTTGTTTTGCAACTTCAGTCTCTTGCCCTTGACTCTATGTTTACGCTAACTTAAAGATATGTATGCTCTATAAATAATGTTATGCACGCTTTATAGATATACCAAAAAAAAACCCCGAAACTTTTCATAAAAATAAAGAAAAATCTAGACGAACTTAAAAACAATGACAAAGCCAAATAAATACTAAACAAAACAACAAAAGTCATTAAAAGCCATAGATAACTAAAAAATACTCACCTTTTCTACATTTGGGGAAAACACAAAACAAGGATATTTCACATGCAAGAATAAAAGATGTGGAGTATGTGATATAATTATAGAAGTAAAATCCTATACGTTCAAAAACCGGGAAACTGAACACTTAATAATCTCCAACTCAAAAGACGTAGTCTACATCATCATCATCATCATGTCGTGCTGGTAGCACGGATATCCCTGATCCTTTCTCGCCACTTTTCCCTATCGTTCATCGCCTCTGGCTGGTCTTCTGGACTACATCCCGTATCCTCACATAGTTGCTGAATGTATGTTCGTGCTGGTCGTCCTGCTTTTGTTCGGCCATATGTGGGGGTCCATAAGAGTACATCACTTATGAGTTCGTCCCTGCTTCTCCAGCAGTGTCTTGCATGTCTGGTTTGTCTAATTTGAATAGTTTTCGTGATAGGAGGCAGGTGGCCGTACAGTTGGTGTCTTGTGGGGTTGAATGTAAAAAATGTAAAAAAGTATACATAGGATCAACACAAACCCTCAAGACCAGAATATCACTCCACAAAAGCAATACTGAAATACCAGAAAATAGAAAATTAAATGTATCAACACCTATGCGAATGTAGTCACGGATAATTCTAAACAATGCCCATACATCAAAGTAACGACAACACATTACTTCAAATAAAAGAAAAATCTTCATGGATAAATTGATGCCCTCGTTGAATAAAGCATTAATTATACGCACACGCAAATGAAAACCACGATACGCATGTATATATATACACAAAAAATTATTGGTAAATAATAATTGCCTGTAAATTTTAAACAATATTACTTCTAAAGAAAAAAAATCAAGCCCAAACTATACCCACCCATACAGCAACTAGTACACACAGAGAAGAAAAAGTAACCGTTGGTGGAATTCAAAACTACTTTAACAAAAGCAAAACACCAATGAACTCTATAGCATACCAACTATACATAGACACAATCACACAAAATGACCCAGACTAAATCAATGCTAGACTTTATAACATATTAAATATCAAAGACTAATGGAGAAATATACCTACAAGACAGTTATAAAACCTGAAAAAATTTCAACAAATCTATACGAGTGAATTTGAGTCTTATGAGGTGTCCCATTCATATGGCCTTGTACCACATTCAAGATAAAAACTAGTAAGTTTCTGAATGTTCTCTGATGAAAGGAATAAGCTGGAAACATGCACGCATGTAAGAACGAATTAAAAAATTCTTAAAAAATACAAACGTCTTTGTAGACCTATTGATTTTGTAATATTTACTTTTTTCTCTCTTAAGACAAAAAAACAGAAAGACATTTTTCCATATATATAAACCTATTCAAAAGTATTTCCGTGGTGAAGAATTAGAAACAATTAACCATGGTGTGTATAATACTAGGTTAACCTGATAAAAAATTGAAAACCAGGTCAACATAAACCAATCAACTGACACCAGGTAAAAAATAAGGATCAGAAAAAAGTACGCAAAGTATAGGAAAGGTGTTCCCGTAGACTTATGGTTAAATTATTGGACTGCGGAATCGTAGTACACGAGTTCGAAATCCACTCGCGCTATTACATTCATTTTCGGAGAAATACCCTTGGGAAAGGTACGAACCCCTTTATCCTCCCACGCATGGGTTAAATATTACCACAACTGTCCTTCTAAAAAAATAAAGGATTGATTTGGCATAAAATAACCCGAAATGGTTGATATGCAATTAAATAACAACTAAAGAAGAGACTGAATGCCAAATAACAACGAAAAATTATTGTTCATCGGGACTAGTTGTCAAAAAAGAACCCTTTTTTGAGACTGCATATGAGGTATAAATATCAATACCGTTACAAAAAGCCAGCTGTTGTGACTTGCTATACGATCACCACTTTTTAATCCAAAGCATAAAAAGAAACATTCAAAAGCAGGAGTCGTGTCGATATTGCTGTATGGATGCATTATATGGACGCTAACTAAGCTTGACGGCAACTACACAAGAATGCTGTGAGCAATATTGAACAAGTCATGGTGACAGCACCCCACAAAGCAGCAACCGTACGGCCACCAACCACCCATCACGAAAACTATCAAATTCAGATGAACCAGAAATGCAGTACACTGCTAGAGAAGTAAGGACGAACTCACAGGTGATGTACTCCGGTGGACCCCTTCACATGGACGAGCAAAGGCAAGGACGACCAGCTCGAACCTACATACAGCAGCTCTGTGCCGATACGGGATGTAGTTCACAAGACCTGCCGAAAGCAATGGACGATAAATAAAGGTGGCGAGATAGGGTCGATATCCTTGCTGATGGCGTGACATGATGATGATGATGATGATGAAATTTAGAGATAGCTTTTTAGAGGCAATTGAAAAGTAGCCATTCTGTTTCTCTGCTCTGCAGGGATTCCCAAACAGCACTTACACGTTTTCCTCCTGGAATATAAGACGTTATGCCAGGAAATGATTGGCAATATGACATCCAATATCTCTTTCCTAGATTTGTTCTTGGTATTGTAAAGCTCTTCTTCGACCTTTCTATTTGTATGTTGCATGGTTTATGATATATAGATCATACCTTTCGTTCGGTCAGCTCTCATCTCCTAGCCCGAGTCCATCCGTTACTTCGTTTCTTCTCCGGTCACCTCGTATTGTAGTCTAAATCGCTCTTATGTCTTATTTGTTGCCATTATTCAGTTTATTCAAACAATTCAGTTTAGCATAAATATGCCGTTCGCTTTATTTAACCCATAGATAGGGCCCTACCAGGTGCTAACACTCTCGACCAGAGTGGACTTGGGAGCAACTAGCACAGCGTGGCTGAAACTTCAGTAGAATCACCTCGTTACTGTTGATCTTTGTTTTTTAAGAACTTCAGTATCGGTGACGAATGAGGTTAAAGATGAACTCGAGCACATATTTTAGCATCCACCAAAGGTTTCAAAGAAAGTTTGTGGGGTTTAAAAGGGTTTTGAAGGTCAGAGGCTAAGGGCAAGGCTGTGTTGCCGTAAGATATCTGACTCCATATTTTGGTTATATTATTTTACCCCACGTTGATTGGCCGGTGTAATGCTTTGCCCAAAGAAAGTCTAAAAGAAATATACAAAAAAAAAAAAGATAGAAACAGATAAGAGACGAAAACATTTCTTCCATACTTTCCTTTATTTACTTGGTGAATGGACTAACCAACGCAACGTCCCAAGACGTAGCGTGGTGCCCCAAACACCAGACAGCAAAATGATGTTGTTGTTTCGATGGACACTCCCTGACAAGACTCGGTTCACAGAAAACCTGAATATTTATCTCTCTCCACCGGCTCCAAATTCGACACTCCAAAATCCTTCTAATTTTGGCGCGACCGCTTCCCATTGGCTACTTTACTTTTTATTATTTTTCTTTTTTTCTGATTTTTAACCGGATGGATGCGTGGAGCCTTATGCGTGGCGACGTGTTTATACATTTTGTATGTGGCAGCTGACGAGTCAACATACGGTTGGGAGTTTTATTGTTAATTCCTAAATCCCCACAAGTTCATCAAAATAAGAAAATGTTTATTTAGTTGACTTTTGAACAACGAATACAGAAAAAGAATTATGAATTGATTAATTCAATGAATTTATGCATATTGTATCTCGAAATAAAAACTATCAAAGAAGATAGCACATCCCTCAAATCTTATTTTTTCCCTCTCTCACTATTGAAATATCTGTTCCTTAAAATACCGTGATAAAACTCGCGATGGGCGTATATTGTACAATATTAAAGTGCCTGTCAAAATATTCAATTAAAAGGACTTGGAATATCATTTTCATACTATCATCAAAGGTTATATTTTTGAACGAGAAAAATATTTTCGATGGAATTTACAAAATTTACTGGTAGTGTAGCGGTCACCTAACATACCCTGAATATACGCCCCTGACTGAATTTTGAATGATTAAATTAATTTTCCAGTCAGAAAGTTTGCTAACTTTGGAGGTGAACTGAAAACATTAATTAACTCTGACATGTGTTGAAAGTACTCTCGTCAGAGAAGAATAATTTAAAAAAAAAAATAAATCAATAGAACAGAAAATGAGAGTCAGGAAGATAAAATACTCGCTAGTTATTTTCGAAAAGAATCTAATGAAAAAAAATCACAACGATCTCTATATAATAAAAATTGATTAAAAAAAATGCATAAACACATTTACTAAAAAATGCATTTACACATTACTAAAAAATATTTGGATGAAAATTATTTGAACATACAACTTTAGCAGGTACTTATTGATTGACACTTATAGTGGCACAAGAAATGATTTGTAAGAAATAATGGTCGATTATGAGGTCATCAACCTTCAAAACATCAACAAATATAATACCATAATATAAGACGCATGGGTGTATAAGACGCCCCTAAATTTCAACAGGGCAAATCCAGAAAAAAATTAAGTCAAACCAAGTACTAATATTAAACCTGGTGAAATTAATATAATGAATATTATCAATGATAATACTTTTTATCTGCACAATAGCCTTTTAAATAATGACCATAGGTATATAAAAGTCTCTCTAATGTCTAAGATAATAGGAGTTGCCAGGTAACTTATATCAGCCGACTATCGTGAATATTAAACCTACATATAGCATATAAGACGTAAGCGAAATTTTAAAGATATTTTTAGTAAAATATGTGCGCCTTATATGGCATCAAATACGGTAATTCATATGTTCATTTGTGTGTTTATTGAATTGGATATTCGTTTGTTTCGATCAGAAACAATATCTACTCCAATTCTTTACGTTGTGGGGAGTCTAGTTGATTAAAGATTTTATTATCACTCTTACTTTCTTAGGTATTCGTTGAATCAAGCCGAAAACATATTCTGATGAAATTGAAGGTATAATACCGATAAAACAGGTGAGAAGAAAGGATTAATATAATGTATTGAATGCGTTTATTAGAAGAAGAAGAAGAAGAAGAAGAAGAAGAAGAAGAAGAAGAAGAAGAAGAAGAAGTCATTCGATTGGCTGAAATACCAATGATGTCCACCGTGGCCATTTTTTATCGCTTCTGCACCATTTGCTTCGACCATCAGACATAGTCCTCTGTATTTTTCTATGGAATGGTTATTATCCTTTACCTTTGTAATAGATAGACCCACCAATTTACAGGAGTCTGAATTTGAGTTTCAGTTGATTTAGTCGACAGCTCTTTGGTCCAAACATTTTCCAACCCATCAAATTGTGTAACATTAGGAAGACTGTCTCAAATGTCAGTTATTTGCTTCATTAGTTTGTCTTTTATAACTTTGGTGTAAAAACGAAATATATATGAATCATTGTATAGCATTTTGAAATTATATAATAATGCGCTGCTGAAAGTTAATACTTGGAAAACAATTCTTTTTAGCATAAAATAAAAATACATGAAAAGAGTCAGTGGGGAAGAATTGTAATAGGTAGTCACAATTTCTTTCTTTTGGATTTTTGATTAATTTCTATTGTAAAATTATTGTCAGTTCATTTATATTATAGGTATCCCACCAAGTGGGTAGAGTGTTCGCAAATGGTCCGGGAGACCTGGGTTCAAAAGACTTTAAAAATGGTACTTGATACCTCCTTGATTAACACTCAGCAATATAAGGTAGGTATCAAGGGTAAAGTGGAGTAATCCAGGGAAAGGAGTAGCGCCCTCCCCTCCACCTCAGTGCAGAAGCTATTGAAAAGGGAGCCTTCTGGTCACCCTCGACTACGGTCACCAACTTTACTATGCGTATCTATACATCCATACATAGGTATACACACACACACACACACGCGCACGTGCGCGCATATATATATATATATATATATATATATATATATATATATATATATATATATATATATATTATCGAGACAGTATGGCTTATATATATATATATATATATAAGCCCTACTGTCTCGATAATGCTTGCATTAATTCCTGGCCATTCATAATCTCTTTTGAATTTCACTCAGCTAGGGCTGTAGAATGTGCCAACTACATCTCTGCACAAGGGTAACACCCCTCTCCCCATGGAGTGTCTTGGATATGAAACTCAACCAATCAATGGATTGGCTCCAGTTTTGGCGTTCGGAGAAAATGGAGTACCCCTTTATTATCTCTACTTTCATGTCCAATCTGACTCGAAGTAACTGTAAGTGTCACATCTATGGTTCAATTAGAACTGTTTAAGCTTTTACCAAGGATTTTCACAATTATTCATTATTTGAAACCATGAAGTTATGTACGAGTTGATCGGATTATATAGGAAAAAGTAATAAACAGAATTACTGATGTTGAATTGCAATGCTTGAAAATATGGGTAGAGAGCAAACCTATTACAAATGTCAAATACAATTATAACTATTAGATTACAAGGATTGAAACCATTTTACTGTTTGTAAACATATGTGGTCTGGCTTCTTTAAAATAATTTTACGCACAAAGTATTCTCTTACAAATTATATATATATATATATATATATATATATATATATATATATATATATAAACAGAATTTAGTTTTAAATAAACCATATGATTTCATATGCCTTGAAACAGAACCAAAGCAAGCCAGTCATAATCTCTTCTTCCTGATTTTCGATGCATATACAAAGTGAAAACAATTACCAATTTATTCATGTCATACTGAGTGTCTCACAATAGATGCAGCCCATTAATTTAATAAGGATTTATTATTGATACATGCGCATTGGCAGTCATTTGAAAAAAAAAAGTCCTGCAAAAATGCATTGTTCGAACTTGTGACATCAGATCAATGTTTTTATCTTAATGTTATGTCCGCTTCTGTGATATGGAATTTATTTTTAGTTTCTTGTCTTAGTAATAAATCATCTGCTGGAGAAATAGGGACGAGCTCATAAGTGATGTACTCCTATGGACCCCTTCACATGGCAGAGCAAAGGCTGGGCGACCAGCTCGCACCTACATACAGCAGTTCAGTGAGGATACCGGGTGTAGCCCTGTGGACCTGCCGGAAACGAGGAACGATAGGGAGTGGTGGCGAGAGAGGGTCTGGGATATCCGTACTGATGGCATGACAAGATGATGATGATGATGATTTTCCATAAAACATAACTAACCAGTCAATTATCATTATTTCACTGATACATTTTGAATTTGTGCATATGTTTTACATGTCACTTGTATTACATCTTCCTTCATCTTCCCATTCATCATTTTTTTTATATCTTGATGTTTTGTATATTTGAAAATCTCATTTCTTAAATTTTATAATTTTTTTTCTGATACCTGATGTAATATCATCATAGAACGAATCGTTGAAATTCCAAACATTTGCTGAAATATTTGTCAGATTAAAAATAAACAACAAACTGTGGAATTTACAATTTCATGATTTTGCATAAAATACAAAAAAAATTGTTACCTTTCTTATCACAAAAATCAATGTAAATTTCGAGCACACTTCGAAAATTTGCTTGAAGATGCAGCTCAAAAGGTTTTTATCAATATAATAATTTCGTTTTAAATTCATCAGGCGATGAATTAACACCAAGTGTCCTGAAACTTTCTGTCCGTTCTTAAAATTCTCTGTCGAAAAGTGGTATAAAAAATTTCTTCGTAACTTATCCATTTTCTTTCTTCATTTCTCTCATGTTTGTTTAAAACAATCGGAGTGAACAAAATTTCACGGGCAAGATCCTGATTATATTATATTATATTATATTATATTATATTATATTTGCCAATGGTCTGGGAGACCTAGGTTCAATCTCAGGTCGAATCATACGAAAGACTTTAAAAATGGTACATGGTACCTCTTTGCCTAACACTCAGCAATATAAGGTATTATCAAGGGTACAGAGGCGCAATCCAGAAAAGGAGTAGTACCCTCCTCTACACTTCGGTGTAGCAGATTGAAAAGGGAGCCTTCTGGTCGCCCTCGACAAGGGTCGCCAACATTACTTTATATTGTATTATATAATATTTGTTTTTGATTTTGCACTTGGTTTCGTATTTTATGTGGTGGTTATTTTCTCCTAGATCTACAGAAGTTAAAAACGGGCAGATTTTTGTTTGTATTCATTTTTTACCAAAATCCCTTGCACAGATGTATGTAAGTAACTATTTACGTTCTTCATATTCGTATTTCGTTTTAGCCTAAACCGGTAGTTACTTTTTATCACCCTAAAATAACATTTAATTTTTATTATTTCCTCTTTAGTAAAGTTGGCTACCGTAGCCGACAGCGAGCAGAAGGCTCCCTTTACAATAGCTGCTACATTGAGGTGTAGGGCAGGGCGTTACTCCTTTCCCTTGATTGCTCATCTTTACCCTTGATACGTACCTTATATTGCTAAATGTTAAGAGAGGAGGTATCAAGTACCATTTCTAAAGTCTTTGGTATGACTCGATCTGGGATTGAACCCAGGTCTCTCAGACTATCGAAGAACACGCTACTACTAAGAATTAATTGTTTTTATTGAGGACTTTTGTCCTCATCTGGGTAGTTTTTTTTGGTTTTTTTTTGTTTCTTCTCAGTACGTTGGGGCCAAATTTCACCTCTGTCTTTCTTCAGGTGATTAACCGCGACCTCGGATATGAATGCTGAGTCTTGTAACCGTATCCCCAGTAATTACTGCCTTCAATAGTTGTTGTCTATCGCACCACGTTTTTGACCAAGTAAACCTCTGTCCGGCTTGGGTAGGAATTGAAACAACTATCTTCTGACAATGCTCACCTGGAACCGTAGAGACTCAACGCCTCTATCCGAGGTCGCAGTTAATCACCTGAAGAAGGCCAGAGGTCAAATTAGGCCGAAACGTAGTGAGAAGACCCCCCCCAAAAAAAACTACCTAGATGAAGACAAAAGTCCGCAATAAAAACAATTTATACTCAGATTAAGAAGCCTCATCTCAAAAGGATTCCCAATAAAGACGCTACTACTACTTAATTCAAGTGATTTCAAGTTGCTATAAATAATGTGTTTTCTAAATTAGATTCCTTCAGCGCATTGTTATCCAAATCAAAAGATTAACGTTATTTCTTCTTTTTCTTTACAACTGATAAAACTTTTACTTTTGAGTTATTTTATTATTCAATTCTCTAGTCTTAAGCTGATGTTAACATTGATCTAATTTCGCTTTTGATATGACCTTTGCACAGCTAAAGGCAGGTCTATTAATTTATAGTTTTTCTATTCTTGTCTTCCACAATTCAATTTTCGCTATAAGTTTTTAAGTTATGCTGTTGATATAAAATTTTCGTTATTAAATGGATTTAGACACCATATCTAATCATTCTCGTTAGAAAAGAATCTTCCAACGTCTGTTTTGTAGCCAAGAATATTTCACGGTATTTTCTGCTATTGTCTCAGTTTTGTGGTGTACTAGCTCACATGCTGAACGGCAATATCGAAGTGAACGAGTTCGATCTCCAGTCACGTTCACTTTCGATAAAGATATTAACCCACGTATTTCCTTTGGTATAGGTTAAATAATACCACTACAGTTCTACAACGATAGTTTTGGCATTATGGAGGCAGCCAGCTAAAATCGCCGTAGAAAACTTCTCCTTTTCAAAGAAAATATCTTTTCAGTGAATTAAGAAAAAAGTTAACTTTTTCAAGCTTCAAAGGCAGATGCTCACGTGAATGGTCATCCGTAATAAAAAAAAAAGTTGCGGTATCTTTAACGTCAGTTTCCTTCTATTTACCTTTTTCAGTGGTACGGTTCGACTAATGATGAACTATGTCTTATACGGCCCACTTTTTGAAAACGATTACCCATACCTAATTTAAATGATTTAAGGTTGGTTGATTGTTTTGTTTTCCGGAGTATCGACCCTATTCGGGTTGAGGAGGTGCCCGTGGTGTAATGGTTATCGTCGTAGGAATTGGACACGGCGACACGAGTTCAAATCCTGGACGAGACTGATTGCATTTCACATAGCACTAATATCCTTGGGAAAGGTATGAATCCAATTATTCTCCCTCCAGCTATGGGTAAATTGTAGGACAGACTAGGTTCTTCAGCCTTGGTGAGGCAACTAGTCTAAGAGAAGGAAAATTCTAAATTCCAACCTGTTAAACTCCGCTTAAAAATTGACCTTGTGTCATATCCTGCCCGAGCGGAGGGGTTGGTGAATAGTCATCTAGTCATTTGGGTCATCTAACGCAGGATTAAATTTAAAACAATTCACTTTAAGATAAGTATAAGATAAACCACGTTTTTGAAAAATAAGCTAAGTATAATATAAGTATAAGCTCAGCTACCTTAAGATAAGTATATGATAATTTTAAGATAAGCCACCCTTTTAGAAAAAAAACATGGTGGTATTAATTAAGAAAGTGTAAGAGGGTTAAATGCTTTCCTAAGTTTTTTAGTACAAAAGTAGACTCAATAGTGTGACTGCAGTTAGACCACGCTTGCTTCTATGTTGCATAAGCGCATTAGCCCCTACGCAACGGAAAATCTCCCTCTGCATATTTCGGAATATAATGTTCTGTTGCAAATGAAAAAAAGATACATGTTTGATAGTTTGTTTATTGTGCTGACGTGTTTCGTCTTCAAGGTTTTGTCTGAACATAAAAATATTTTATCAAAATTATTTTTTGTATAAGAAATAACTAAAACATAAAGTTTTTGATTCATTTGGTTATCTTCATCAGATATTGTAGATGTTGCTATGTATATTATTCCATTTTTCACATACAAAGAAAATAACAAGTTTGATAAAATAGTTTTGCATTAAGACAAAATCTTAAAGTTGAAATGTAATATAATGGCCGAGGGATTTCGTTTTATGCCTTTGGGTTTAGTTAGGCTGAGAACCTTTCGGCTCAGCGCATGGGTTACTTAGGTGCAACATTTAAGCAGGTGTTCACGCACGTAGGCGGAGCGGACGTGTCACTCAGAGATGTCGCAATAGCCCAGATTGGAAACGGGGCTAGAGAGTATGGATTACGTCACGCACCGGAAGCGTGCGGAGGATTTTGGGGATTTTGAAAAAGTCAATTAGTTAAGTTCAGAACTAGACTCCGAACGGGGAGGGTCAACTTTCGGGGCTCGCTGAGGCTAGACAAATTTGTGCGCTACGGGCGCCGCACGTAATGGGGGTGAGGCAGATGGAAAAGTCATCATTGAAAGATTGTGCATCTCTCTTCCTTATGTTGAAATCTTTGACTCAAAGGTAATAAAAGATTTCGTACCTATACTAAGAAGTCGTTACGTGTTTTTCGTGTTTCGGGATTCTTATGTTTTAAGTATATATGTTACGAACATTCTGTGTACGTTTCTCGTAGCCATATCCTGGCTATGTAACAGAAACGCGTCGGCACAATAAACAAAACACCAAACATATATCTTTTCTTAGATTTTACCTTTTGCTACACATGTTCACTTACTATATCCATTCATAATCATTAATGCGTTCATGAAAATTCATCTTCTAGATGCACTAGGATGTATCATCTGGGATATTACTGGGTTCATCAAAAGTTTCAAGTCTTTCAATATCAGAATCCCCTCCTCAACTGACCGAGCTGGGATTGATTACTTTTCAGCTGTGACAATCCATGTGCCCAACTTCTTTAGCCAGCCCCCAAGTAACTTTTTTCTATCTTCTTTAAGTTGGTTCTTTTGTCTTCACCTCTTTAACAGCTTCTATTTTATTCCTCTATTCGTTAACCCCCTGTGGAACTAACTCCCTGCAAATCTTTGATAGCACATTTTAAAGCACAGCATTTGCCTTCTTGATTAATGCCAGTATTTTATTTTTTCCCCGTTTTTTACTTGTTCCGGGATAGCAAAGAAAAGCGAATTCATAATTAACATTTTTAACATTCAGTTTAACTATGATCTAATAAAAGAGCGGCATTTACTGCAGTAAAAATTTCCTTCTAATTTATAACGAGATTTCTTGACGCCCTGATTGGATGATCTGTTTGAAATAAGAATTTTAAGTTGTTTTTTTCTTTTTATTCTTAACAATTTCTGGATTGGCCTTTCTTCTTCTTATTATTATGATGATTAAAATAACAGTATTTGTAGAAATCACATTTACGGCGGTCATCGTCCGAGCGTTGACGTCTAGACTTATATAATTACATACTTTGTTTTCTCTGGGAAAACAGGATTTGATGAAAGACAGAAATATCAACGTGGAAGAGAGAAAACTAAATGACAGTCAAACAGACAGCAAACAAACAAAAAAGAAAAAAAAAGAAGAAAAAAAAAGAAAAAAGAAATAAAGAAAAAATAGATTCATATACTAACCATTACATCACATGCAGAGAGAACTGAACAGATCTGAACGAAAGGAGAGATGGAGAGATTTGGTTTAGTTCGGTTTTATGGCATATCAACCATAGTAAGCTATTTAATGCCAAATCCATTTTTATACATACAAGACTTATATTTCAAACAATTCATTCTATAATAAGTACGCCGTTTAAATTTCAACACAGTTATATTGCAAAGAATTCAGTTTAACATGAGTACAGATTTTTGTTTACACACAGTTAAATGTAAAAACTGTTCTTTTACATATAATTTAGTTTAGGATAAGTACACTATTCATTCTATTTATCCCATAGATCAGACCCTATCAGATGCTACCTCTCGGGACCAGAGTGGACCTGGAAGCAATGGCAATGTAGGGATACTCTCCATAGCCCAATGTTCCAGCATTACTGGAATCTCACAATCAGATTGTTTAGTTTGTCATATACAGGACACTCGCTGGGGGGTTCTTACTGATCTGCTGAGGTGTAGCCGGTATATTCAGTAGCCCAAGCCGACTGGACCATAGAGATGGAAAAAGAGAAATAAGTATGCAGATAAGCACGATTATCAAACAGATTTAAGAAATGGACACCGCGACACGAGTTCAAATCCTGGACGAGTCTGATTGCATTGCACATAGCACTAATACACTTGGGAAAGGTATGAATCCAATTATTCTCCCTCCAGTTATGGGTAAATAGTAGGGCAGACTGTGTTCTTCAGCCTTGGTGAGGCAACTAGTCTAAGAGAAGGAAAACTCTAAATTCAAATCTGTTAAACTCTGCTTAAAAATTGACCTTGTGCCATATCCTGCCCGAGCGGAGGGGTTGGTAAATATGATAAGCCACCACAATATATAGTTGAAGAATACAATGAACTATTCTAACATTCCCATGAAATAAGTTAATCTTCTCAGTGCGGATTGACGTTTACAATAAGAAAGTGATTAGAATTAAATTTACTTAACCGGCTCATTGGCCTAGTAGAGTGTTTGCAAATGGTCCGGAAGACCATGGTTCAATCCCAGGTCGAGTCATACTAAAGACATTAAAGAAAAAACGGTACTGAATACCTCCTTGCTTAACACTCAGCATTTTAAGATACGTATCAAGGGCAAAGTGGAGCAATCCAGGGAAACGATTAGCGCCCTCACCTACACCTTGGTGTAGTAGCTATTGAAAATGGAGCCTTCGGGTCGCCCTCGACCGCAGTCGCCAACTTTACTTATAAATTTTCAAATTTAAGATAGCGTTTGCAGACATGTTATCGGGAAAGGACTTGAATATTATGTATTCCCCGTGAGGAAGTATATCATTAACAATTCATTATTCTATTTACCAACCCCTCCGCTCGGGCAGGATATGACACAAGGTCAATTTTTAAGCGGAGTTTAACAGGTTTGAATTCAGAGTTTTCCTTCTCCTAGACTAGTTTCCTAACCAAGGCTGAAGAACCTAGTCTATCCTACTATTTACCCATAGCTGGAGGGAGAATAATTGGATTCATACCTTTCCCAAGGGTATTAGTGCTATGTGAAATGCAATGACTTTCGTCCTGGATTTGAACTCGTGTCGCCGTGTTCGTTTCCTATGACGATAACAATTACACCACGGGCACCTCCATGATTAACAATTCATTATTGATAAAAAGTTTAAGGAGAGTCCTGTTATCGTTGTGGCTAACGTGCTTGACTGCGACATTGTAGTAAACGAGTTCGAACTCCAGTCATGTTATTATGTTCACTTTCGAACTAATACACTTTGGATAGGCATTAACACACTCACCTCAATAGGTTACATGGAACCACTATTGCCCCGCAACAAAGAGGTTTTTGGCATTAAATAACCCATGAATATTGATATAACTTAAAACAAAGAAACCGGAATCGAAAAGGTTAAACTCCTTCTAAGCTAAATAGATCAGGGTTTTATCATTTCGTGTGGAAGAATTTATTTACTGAAAACGTATTAATAGATAAAGTCTTTGGATTACCTCATATTCTGGATTACAGAGTTTAAGTCTTGTATCAATAAATGATACATCCTAATATTCATTTTTATTGGATAATGTTCTTGTAGAAAAAATCATATTCTTGTATCGTTGATTTTGAAGAAAAATAATTCTCAAAAAAAATACGAGGGTGTACTTTTTAATGGTTTATAGTGAATGTAAAACTGAGGATTGAAAATCTTGTATTTTCCTGTAAATAAATGACAGCATCCATAATTATTAGGAAAAATACAGAGGAAACTTGAAATCATCTGTAAAATTGAAGAAGATTTTTATTGTTATGTAGAGTTCTATGTTTGTTTAAGGCAAATTTATCTGGCACAATCTTTGACGCGATTATTATCCTTGGTTGTCGGTTCATTTATCTTCAGATGAATTGAAAATTAAGTTAAGGCTATTTCTTCCAGTCAAAGGAAAACTTATAAATATGAAAACGGTGTAAAAAGAATATCAAGGAGAAAGAAATAAGAAAAAGAAGAGCAAGGAAAAGGAAATAAGAAAAAGAAGAGTAAGGAGATTGAAATAAGAAAAAGAAGAGTAAGGAAAAGGAAATAAGAAAAAGAAGAGTAAGGAGATTGAAATAAGAAAAAGAGAGTAAGGAAAAGGAAATAAGAAAAAGAAGAGGATGGAGTTAAAAGGAAAATCATGATTGAGTCAAAGATGATGGGTGAATAAAGCGAAAATTAATTGTGAAAGTAAAATATATTTTCGTATTAAATTTTTCACCGCCATTATGTTTTGTTAGTCGACAATATTTGGCACAAAAATGTATTATTAATTGCAATATTTCTATTGGCTACAATTACATCTGTGGCAATTTGTCATATTCACATTGTTAGTTTCCAGTTTTCTACTAATTTTATACGTATCAATTTCTTGTTGAATCATGTTTAACTTTAAATTATTTCCGAATAAATCGTATATGTTTGCTACTTAGATTTGTTGCTAATTCTCTGGGCAGCTGCTCTGTGTAGTATTGATTTTTGGAGTGTGTCATTCGTTCTTGATAGCGACCTATCGCAACTCAATGACATCAGGATTGTTGATGGCTCACTCATAAAACTTGTACTATCTTGTTCGGCACGAAATTCACATAAAAGTAGTCAAAGCTGTCGAACACGTAATTTAGCGTATTACTCGTTTTTATACGGACTCCGATGGATAATAGAAAGGAAATACGTAGATTTTATTAGTAGTGATTATTGTCGTAGAATATTCCACAAGAAAGAGGTATATATACGAAAGAAGATGATGTTGAAGGAAAAAAACAACTTGAAAGTAGAAGCTCATAAAGTAGATGATATCTTTAGTGACATTAGGACCAGCTAGTAAGGGATTTTATGTACCTCCTGATGAGTTCAGAATCTGTCTTGTGGTAAGAACTTAGCATCTTAAACCGGAATTCCATTATTTAGTTTCCCAGGGGAAAAAAAGTCTGTTTAACTTAAGTCAAAAGAAAATGTTTCTGGCTGGATAAAAAAAAATTATGATTTATAAGTAATATAGTGTTGTGAGCAAGCGGAGATGAGGACTCTAAGCGGAAAGGATGACGACCAAATGAGTTAAAGAAATTTCAAACCCCACTTATTTTATTATCGATGTTACAATTTCTCTTGGAACTGGTTTCTAATACAGGAAGACCTGGAGTGGCATTTTAAGTCAATCAAGGGAGAACCTCATCGTAACCAACAATAGTTTCCCTAGACCCGAAATTTAGCTTGTATTTTGCTCTCCCAGTTACATACAGTCCCTTTTCAAAAATCACTAAACTCTCGAGTGTGACTGTATCTCGCATCTACCACGAGATTTCTCGAGAGTGACCATTTGGTATCGTTCACACAGCTTGAAACGAAAGTTACTGATGGTGGGAGGCGGAAACTATATAACAATATCTTTGACAGACATTCCCAATTTGTATGATTTGCTTATTCCACTATTCCAGCCATTAAATCGTCTCTCTGACATTGTATCATATAGCATTAATCAAAATAAATATCCTGGAGTCCAGCCTATATAAAAATAGCTTAGAAAATTTAAACACAACAAAAAAACAAAACATAATCAAGGAAACAAAGGGTGATACATTTTCTCTTAACATCAGATTATTTTACTTGCCATATTTTCGAGAGGGGGTGTCCTCGTGGTGTAATGGTTAAAGCGATGGACAGCGGAATCGTAGTACGCGAGTTCGTACTCCAGTCGCGCTTTTACGTTCACTTTCGGGCAAATACCCTTGGGAAAGGTATGAACCCCCTTATCCTCCCAGCTATGGGTTAAACAGTACCACTACAGTTCTTATAGGAGAATGTCTTTGGCATTAAATAACCTAAAAAGAGTTGATATGCCATTAAACAAAGAAACCAAACCATATTTTCGAAGTAGTCATCTGAAACGATGATTGTTTTTTTCCCTAAAAAACGGTCACTTCATCATTCAAAAGTGAGTGGCTTCAGTCACTCTATCAGCGAGGCTTAGATTATACTAACTGTATTCCTCGCACAGGGCTAATATTCCTTCATTTCACAAGAAATGACCTGGGTGTAAGAAATTAAAATGTATCTGGTGGTGAAGTTCCAGTTCTGGAAATCTGACAAGTGTGGCAACCCTTTTATAGCTATTACTCCCAGGTCCGCTTGGACTTGGAGTGGAAATACCTGATAGAGCTCTATCCATGGGTCAAACTTATTTTAGAATTATTCGTATACGATTGGATTAAGCAAAAAGAAGAAAAAAACATATAAGAAACAATACAAAACTTGTGAACGTACTATGAACGTGATTCGCTAACCTCAAGGCATTAAGTAACCGTCAACTGGCTGACATGCCGTTAAAATCAACCTATCAATCTAAAATCATATTACAGGTTTCAGATCAACTATGTGCATGAAAGAAGTCTCAATAATTATTTTCAAAGTAGAAAGAGAGAAAAAAAAAAGAAGCTACTCCATCTCCTTCTCCAGATGTTCCCTGCAAACCTTCGTCGACATCTCTCACTCGATTAATACCAGCGTGACTAAGGCAACTTAGTATTCCTTCATCGCTTTCTAAGCTGATTTGTCGAATGCTTATTAAACTTTCAAATCTTTTTCCATCAACATTTTCTGCGTTACAGTCGTCTCAGCAAGTCCTCAGTTTCAAGTGGCTCACTCATCATTGGTAATTCATGAAAAAAACCTTTAAGCAAGGAATTTCACACTATGATCAACAAGTCTGAATATTCTTGACAGAAGTTTCGACTGCAACGATGTGTCTTTCATTCGGGGACACCTACAGAACACTGGTAATTGATAAAACACTTTGCTAAAAATCATCATATACAAAGCTAGATATTCATCATTGAAGACTTGGCATGGTGTTACTATTTCCAGGCACTTTAAAGCAGACAATAAAAGAGAAATATGATAAATTAGAGAAAAAGGGGAAAAATAGGATATAAGAAAGAACTAAAAATAAAAAGGAAATATACTGAAGAAAATAAATAACGTAATAAAGATAAAAGTAACTAAGATTTATTGAGTTTAACGGCATGTCAACCCTTTTTGGATTATTTTTAACCGGACGTTAGGGAATTGCATTCATCGTGAGTTTGCATGTATTTATGAACCACTATGCCCCGACAGAATGTGACACATGATCAATTTTTAAGCAGAGTTTAACTGGTTTCAATTCAAAGTTTTCCTTCTCCTAAACCGGTTGCCTAACTAAGACTAAATAACTCAGTCTACCTTACAATATGCCCATAGCTGGAAGGAGAATAATTGCATTCATAACGTTCACAAGATTATTAGGGCTATTTGAAATGCAATCAACCTCGTCCAAGATTTGAACTCGAGTCATCGTGTCTATTTCCTACGACGAAAACCATTACACCATCGGCACCTTAATACTGTGTTTATAATTACGCTTTTTTAGTAGCTTTTTTGAATCCCTATTAATTTTTAAACTGATCAATTTAGCCTATAAATGGGACCTTCACAGTTACTACCACTCTGGATCAGAATGGATCAGGGAGTAATGACAATGAAGACGTACTCTTCATTCAGATCTTTGGAATTGGACACTCATCATCAAATGCCTTTTTTGCTATATCTAGAACACTAGAATTTACAAGTCCTTTTCTTAGGTGTCTTATTTTGATAGTTATAAATGTCGATGAATATTATGATAATAATACATTTGCCTTCTTGATGTTATGAGCAAGGCTTAATCATAAGAGGTAAAATGATTGTTTGTACCAATTTTCCAAATAGAAAATGGCAATCTGTTTTGAAAATTGGTGTTTCAAATCCTATAGCTTTTATTTGATTCGATCTTCAATCAGAAGTTTTTTTGGGGGAAATACCCGACTATCCGAACGTAATACTCTTAAACGTTTTTTTCTTTTCTTGTCTTATTTTTCTTTTTTTTTTAATTCGGCTTCCTTGGGAGCCCTGCCTTTAGTTTCAAACAACGTTAACAAATAAATTCTTTTACGATAAGATAGACTGATGTTTATTATTGCTCAGCAAGAAAACTAACACAAAGAAAATAATTCGAATACAATGAAAAAGAAAATTAAAAAACGTCTATGAAAAGTATACATCTGACTTATTGTGGCCCTTGAAACTAAGTGCATCATCGTAAGTTTCTTGAGATCGGGTTCCTAATTAAAAGATGGTGGAAGTCCCCATAGAGCAGTAGCTAACGTAGTGGGCTGAAACATCGTAGTAATGAGAAAATTGCACTTAGTGACCATATTTTGTTTCACTATAAATTCTATCTTTTGATTTTGTCACGATAATTACCAGTGAGAAATGGTCATAAGCTTCTCATTGCTTCTTTCTCACCCTATGATCCCCTATTATCACAATTTCCCGCCTATGGCGTCTTTCAAACGTGCCAGGGGTGAGTATATATGGTTCCCATTAAGAAGGAAAGTATAAATCACGAAGTTTGTCAATTTTGAATTTACTAAAATTATCCTCGCATCGCAAAAGTTCATACAAGGTGAACTAGAGGCCGAAAGGTTGCCTAATGTTGACCCCTTAATTTTTCAGTAATATATGCTTTCGAAATCAACACGGCTTTTTAAATAGCTTCTAACACAGAGTTTTATCACACCAAGTTAAAATAAAGTGAATAGATTTATCAATCATCGTATCTCTGTTTCTCAGTTTAATCATTATATATATTGCTTCAGGGTTTTTATTCTCGTCGAAATAATTCCCTTGCCCCCTCCCTCTCTCTCTTTGTATGTATTGAGAGGAATGGTTACCATCGTAAAAATGGATCCGGTAATCCGAGTTCGATTCTTGGCCACAGCTGTTTGATTTCACATAGGGATAATATACTTGAAAAAGGTACGAATCCAATCCTTCTTCCAACTGCGACAGGTTAATAGTCGGGTAAACTAGGTTTTTTTAACATTAGGATGGTAATGGTATCTGAGAACGAAATCACTGAATTCAAACCTGTGTAACCCCTAAAGTCGCATTCTGCTCGTGCAGAGGATATATATATATATATATATATATATATATATATATATATATTATATTAATATCAGTGTTGATTGTCACTATCTCAATTCATGGGTTTGTGACAAACCAAATGCGATATAAATTGGAGAGTGCTCAATATCTGTGATAAATCTTTTACATAATATGATAACAATAAGTAAATATATATATTAGTTTTTACGTATATTTAATAGCATAGAAGCTTATATGTGACATCCAGTTTCATGACGTTTTATAAACGACAATCATCAGGCAGAGAACGAAGGTAATGAAGAAATCGAATAATTCGAAAAATACTGTCAAAAGAACGTTAAAATTGTGTACAACTCTTCATGTGTGTGTGTTGGATATATTTGAGTATTATTGTGTGTGGACGTATAAGTGGTATTTAATATGTGTGTGTATGAAAATAAATATGCCACGCGGAAAATTTGAGGTGGTCTCCTGGATGTATGAGACGTGATCTGTAGCCAAAGTCGCGACAGATTGAGCGAGAAAAAAATTATTTTTTAATTTTCTTTTATATATTCGTGCGTGTCTATGTGTGTGTGAGTAGTGGTGATTTTAACTAAGGAACAAAATGTCATCATGACGAAGAAAATAAAGTTTTGATTAGTAAGCATAATACGCGACGGAGCATGGTGGGCCGGAATCGCAAAAAATATCATCGTGATGAGATATATCATATTGTAATATAATATAAGTATTATGTAATATTAGTATTTTATGTTGGAATATGATTTGTGTTAGATTGCAATAATTATTTGTATTAATTATGATGTGTTAATGATATATTGCGTATACATCATTGTAATCCATGATTATATGTATGAAAAGAATATAGTGAATGTATTGTGTTAAGACGTTGCAATAATTGTTTGTATTAGCTGTGTTTTTTTATGTGTGTGAGTGTGTTTGGTGATGATTTTAACTAACTAGAAAATTATCATCATTGCATAATTAAGGAAATGAATATATGATTTGACGTGTAAGTATGATAGGTCTGGGACGTAAGGATAATAGGTGGGAAGTATGCTGGATTTCAATAATACTTTTTATTAGCTATTTATATTGTGTTAATGCGTTGTGTTACGTATATGTTACTGTAATATATGATGAAAACATGACTGACATAATGTCAGCAGGTTGTGGAAGGGCATGAAGATGGATATAAATATTTGATGGAGGAATTTGGTAACTTACGGTACGTTGAGTGTGTTGTTTGATGGAGGAACGTGGTACTTATGGTGCGGCGGATGGGTTGTGGGGGTCATTTGTTGGGGATTTTAGTAGTTGAGGTGGTATAGGTAAATTGGAGGGGTTATGTGTATGGGTTGAAAATTGAGAGTAGATGTTTGTTTTCATATCTGCATTTGGATAGAATATCTGATTTTTTGTTTAGCAGAGTGTTTTGTGATGGCTGTGTGATAATTGCTAGTTTTTCCTGGAGGCAAAGAAGACATTTTTTGATGTCTTGTAGGCAGGTGTTAGTTTAGTATTTTCCAGGTGAAAGTGATACTCTTTCACCTATTATGCTTACAAATCAAAACTTTATTTTCTTTGTAATTCGTTGATATTTTGTTCCTTAGTTAAAATCATCACCATATACATACACACGATTATATAAAATGACTAACAAAAAAAAAGTTTTTCTCGTTCAATCTTTAGTGACTTTGGCTATGCATAACGTCATATACATCCAGGAGACAACCCCAAATTTTCTGCGCAGTGCATGTATCTTCATCCATGTACATATCAAATATCCCTTATACGTACACACACAATAATAGGCAAATATAACCAACACAAATACACACACACACATGCACGTACGTACGTGCACACACAAAAAGAGTTGGGGGTGTCCTCGTGGTGTAATGGTGAAAGCGATGGACTGCGGAATCGTAGTAAGCGAGTTCGTACTCCAGCCGCGCTATTACGTTCACTTGGGAAAGGTGTGAACCCCCTTTTCCTCCCAGCTATTGGTTAAATAGTACCGCTATTGTTCTTTTAAGGGAATGGCTTCGACATTAAATAACCTACAAAAGTTGATATGCCATTAAACAAAGAAACCAAACCAAAGCAAACATAAAGAGTTGTACACAAATCTAACGTTCTTTTGACAGTATTTTTCGATTCTTTCGATTTCTTCATTATCTTTTGTTCTCTGCCTGATGGTTGTCTTATATAAGACGTCATGAAACCTGAGGTCGCAGATAAGCTACCATGCTATTAAATATATATAAAAACAAATATATTTACTTGTTATTATAATATATATATATATATATATATATATATATGTGTGTGTGAATTTTCAGTCAGTCTCAATGAAGGTACTATGAACAATCAGTTCAGTCAAAAACTACAAGCACAGGTGATTTGTTTCTAATGCTGAGGGACCTGTGTACAACCAGCTAGACAATGCGTTACAGACGCTCCTGAACACCTCTGCTAAGGTTTTGAATAGGGATGTTTTCTTTCTCTTTTACAGCTTGCTTTAGTACACAACTCATAGAGGAAAATAGATGTATTCATAATTTTGACGTGATCATCATCATCATCATCATCATGCTGTGCCTCTAGTACGGATATCCATGACCCTCTCTCGTCACTCCTCCCTATCGTTCATCGCCTCTGGCAGGTCTTCAGGGCTACATCCCGTATCCTCACAGAGCTGCTGTATGTATGTTTTAGCTGGTCGTCCTCCTCTTGCTCGGCCTTATGTGGGGGTCCATAGGAGTACATCACTTATGAGCTCGTCTCCGCTTCTCCAGCAGTGTCCTGCGTGTCTAACTTGGATAGTTTTCGTGATGGGAGGCAGGTGGCCGTATTGTTGGTGCTTTGTGGGGTGTTGCCGCCAGGACCTATTCAGTATTGCTCACAACATTCTTGTGTAATTGCAGTCTAGCTTCTTCTCCAGCCCTTTTGTTTGTGTCCTAGTGGTGCATCCATACAGAAGTATCAACACGACCGCTGCGTGGAAGAAACTGCGTTTCATTTTATCGGTCAGGTTTGATTTCAATATGATCGATAGCTTATCGATAGCTGTCTATGCCTTCGTTAGCCACGTGTCGATGTCTTTCGGTTGTTGAGACACTGCTTCCTAGGTCGGTGAATTTGTCTACCAGTTTCAGAGAGGTTCGGTCTAGTTTGGGAATGTCACCAGCTTGATTAAAGCACATATATTCAGTTTTGTGTGCATTGACATGGAGGCCAATGCCTGCGGCGGCTCGTTCCAAACTATGCTGTAGTGTTTCGGTTTGGTTGGGCGTATTTGCCAGTATCGCTATGTCATCGGCGTAGTCGGCATCGGTAATTGTTTTTGCAGGGTACCTTCTGCTTCTTTATCTTTATCAGCTCGAAGCTGTTTTCTCTCATTTTATCGATCGATATTCTAAGCAAGTTGTCTAGGCAGATGTTAAAGAGGTATGGGGCTAGCGTGTCCCCTTGTAGTACTCAATTAGAGTGAAATGCAAAGAAACTCAACAAGGACTTGAACTCGACCTGAATAGCCCATTTTCCCGCAAACACACTCACACAAATATATATATATATATATGTATATGTTTGTGTGTGTGTGTGTGTGTGTATGTGTTTGTGTGCGTGTGTATGTGTGTGTGTGTGTGTGTAGTTAGGCAGCAGTCGTTCATTTAAGCATGTTTCATTAAATAATAAAGAAAAAATGTTGTTTGTATAATTTATTTAAGATTTTTTCAGGTTTCCTGATAAGTGTCTTGGTTTCAGGTTGGAATTGCGAATAGCTTTAATGTTAGATGTAATATGTGTATCGAGGAAAAAATAGTATAATTAATTTCAAAGATCGCAGACTACTGTTGGATGAACGTAACGAGCTTGTATTTAAATATAGGCATAAAAGTTAAGTTGACTGGGGAAACTGGGGCTCTTACTCTAGACAGTAGCAAGGATACTGATATTGGATGTTTTTTATTGCAAATAACAATATTTATTTCAGTCGTTACTAATATCATATGAGGGGGATTTATGTAGAGAAGGAGATTCTTGGAACTTTAGATATGAATTCAAAATTAAGGTTTTTTATTTTGGAGTAGTTGATTCCCTTTGACCATTTTTGGGTTAATTAAAGGCTGATGGCTTCCAAAATTCTTTTAAGGAGGAAGACTGTAACTGCATTAGCTGAGGGAATTAACCTATGTAAAAGAAGTAAACATAAAATATATGAAGAAAATAGTTTAGTTTACAAGCTTATATTATTCATAAAATTACACCAGCTACGAAAAATCTAGCACATGTTAAATTAGGATAGGTTAATTTACAGGAACACCCTTTTTCTGGTTCCTTAATTTTTCTAATACTCTATTATTTTAACCCCCTTTTCTTCCACCTAATAATTTAACTTTATATGTTTTTTCTTTCTTCTTGCTTTTTTTTTCATTCACATATATCCATATTGACTGTTTTTCAACCTCAAATTAAACATGTGGAGTCATCTGATGAGACAAAGTGTATAACGATATTCTTCGCCGAAATAAATTTATAATGATAATTTAACCAGGTTTAAATTTTCTTCTAATTGCATATTATATATATATATATATATTACCATCATCATGTCGTGCCGCCAGCACGGATATCCCTGACCCTCTCTCGCCACTTCTCCCTATCATTCATCGCCTCCGGCAGGTCTTCAGGGTTACATCCTGTGTCCTCACATAGTTGCTGTATGTAAGTTTGAGCTGGTCGTCCTGCTTTTGCACGGTCATATGTGGGGGTCCATAGGAGTACATCAATTATGAGCTCGTCCTTGCTTCTCAAGCAATGTCCCGTGTGTCTGGTTCGTCTTACTTGTTTAGTCCTCGTGACGGGGGGCAAGTGTCCGTATAGTTGGTGTCTCGTGGGGTGTTGTCGCCAGGACTTGTTCAATAGTGCTGTCAACATTCTTGTGTAATTTCCGTCTAGTTTCTTCTCCAGCCGTTTAGTTAGCGTCCATGCAGTGCATCCATATAGCAGTATCGATTAGACCGCTGCCTGGAAGAAACTGCGTTTCATTTTATCGGTTAGGTCTGATTTCCATTGGATCGAGAGCCTATCGATAGCCGTCCATGCCTTCGTCAGTCGTGTGTCGATGTTTTTTTCGGTTGATGAGACGCTACTTCCTAGGTAGGTGAAATTGTCTACTAGTTTCACAGAGGCTCCGTCTAGTGTGGCAATGTTGCCCGTTTGGTTGTAACCCATATATTCAGTTTTGTGTGCATTGACATGGAGGCCAATGCCAGCTGTGGCTCGTTTCAGAATATGCAGTAGTGTCTCTGCTTGATTAGGCGTATTCGCCAGTAACGCCAAGTCATCAGCGTAGTCGGCGTCCGTGATTGTTTTTGCGTGGTATCTTTTGCTTCTTCTCTTAGTCAGCTCGAAGCCATTTTCTCTGATTTTGTCGATCGAAGTTCTAAGCACGTAGTCTAGACAGATGATAAAGAGGTACGGGGCTAGCGTGTCTCCTTATGTACTCCTGCAACAATGTCGAAGTATTCCGTGTCTCCATCTGGTGAACGTACTTTCACTTTGGTGTGTATATATATATATATATATATAACAAGATTCGGCATTAAATAACTCACAGTTGTTGATACAGCATAAAACACCAAACAACTGATAAAGCAACAAACCAATCAACAAACGCAGACATAAACACACACACACACGTAATATATATATATATATATATATATAAGTGTAAGTGTGTGTGAAGAACTACATATAACCCATCTCAGTTTTTCTATTCCGATATATCAATATATAAAACTATCTAAAAATATATAAAAATATATCTATCAATATATAAAACATTAAGCAATCACTGCCAAATAGGTAATATGATTGATATTTTTTAATAGAATCATATACTCGTCCCGTAGTCCACCATCACAAGGAAACAATAAAATATGGTTTATTCTGTTCAGGACATTTTGAGAAACCTTGGTCAATGAGAATCACAACAATTTATGAATATCAAGCTAGACGATCGAAGATTGAAAATGTAACTAGAGACAGTTTCGAATTGAGTGATATTTCTGTTTCGACCATAACATCTTCAATTTACAGGTTTTAACCTATGTAAACTGATTTTAACGATTTATCCAAAGCTCTCCTGCTTTATTGAGCACTTTAGGCAAAATAAATTAGCCATGCCAGTTTCTTAATCAAATACCTGGTTGACCCCCTAAAACAAGAATTCTCTATCTGCTCAGAATGACGGATTTGTATACAATATTTATCATTCATCAATTCTGATTTTGCAGTGACCCCATTTTGACAAAGAATTCATAAATATAGATTCAATGCCAAGTTTACAAAAGACATTACTTTCTCTCCAACGTTCTCTTTAACGGAGGTACCCGTGGTGTACACGGAGGTGCCCGTGGTGTAATGGTTATCGTTGCAGGATATGGACACGGTGACACGAGTTCAAATCCTGGACTTGACTGATTGCATTTCACATAGCACTAATACCGTTGGGAAAGGTATGAATCCAAATATTCTCCCTCCAGCTATGGGTAAATAGTAGGGCTGTCTAGGTTCTTCAGCCTTGGTGAGGCAACTAGTCTAGGAGAAGGAAAAAACTCTGAATTCAAACCTGTTAAACTCCGCTTAAAAAAAACTGACCTTGTGTCATATCCTGCCCGAGCAGATGGGTTGGGTAAATACGATTATTTTCTCTCCAACTTGATACAAGTACTTAGATCCTGACACTTTTAAGGCAATTCATAAACCATACCTCAAAACTTCTTAAACTACTCACAGATTTCGCCAACTGACAAGAAACGAAAAAAAAAAAATCCGATCGTGCAGTCCAAAACTTGTTTAAGCGTGTAGGGATGGTGAACTGTTTCTTAAAATCGTGTACGTGATTATTTTTCCTCTCAAGTTGGATTTAATAGGTTGCTAAAAATCTTAACTGACCTGATTCACTCTCAAAGATTTCAAAACATTATCAAAGAACGTATTAAAAATGTCCTCATTGATTTACCTAAAGATCAGTAGAATCCGATTATTGACAAAGATTTGGAATAATTAAAAAACGAATAACAAATAATCAAAATATTCATTGCATCCTATGAAACAAGATTCACTTTCGTAAGGGATTCAAATAAAAGATATCGACAGTGCATTGATTTGCTTTTTGATTGCAAAAAATTGTCGATTTCATAATAATACATCATTCAGCTTGGATCTCATCAAATCTTTTATTAAGAAAGCGATTAAAATATATTGATAGTGAATTGATTCATGATCGTTTACAAGACATTTTTTATTCTGAGGAAAGCTTTTGAAGTGATGTATGTTTTCGTATTGATAATCAATCAGTTTCTGAATCATGAGTTTTACGATCTGGTTTCAAAAATAATAACACGTTCTCGCATACACTCACTACTCGTAACATGAAAATTTAAAAAGAATATTTGATCTTTATAACGATGTTGCATTCTGTTTTGAACAAATCTTAGAAGCATCTCTCCATGTACAGCAGATACACAGCAACTTTCTTTCCATCTCGCAAACCATCCAAATAAGACAAATAAGACATGATGAGTACAGCTGGAGAAGTAAGGTCAAACTCATATGCGACATTCCTCTATGGAGTGTCTACAAATGGACGGACTAATGTTAGCCGAACAGAAAAGACATATACATCAGTTTGGTGTCCGCGGTGTATGAATTATTGCTTATATAATGAACAAGCTGAACCGAGTTTTAAAAAATCCTGGACAAGGCTCTTTGCATTTTATATAGCACTTATATCATTGAGAAAGGTATACATCCAACTATTCTATTGTTGGCTATCTGTAAATAGTACGACAGGCTGGGCTTTTTAGCCCCGTCATGGCAACCGGTCTAGAAGAATGAAAACTGAATTCTAGCTAGGGGAACATTCTGAACATTCTATTATTTATGTTTGTAGTATCCTTTAAAAAGTCGATCCATGCTATGACTAAATATTACTCGGTGTCTTTACCATCTGGAAAGTGGGTTAGTCAATGTATAATAAGTAATTTCTTACTCTACTTATGCAACATCCTCTGTCTTATTCACAGTATAACCCACATCTTTCCAGCGGGTAATAGATTTCTTCTCTTATTTGTGCATTTAGGATTATTGGAAAACATGTTGTTGATCTTTAATAGCATGAGATAAATCTTCCTTTGATTTATTGATTAATTGATTGATTTATGTCTATATTTAATTTGGTTTCTTTACTTATCAACCTTCATGGGTTATTTAATGTCTTGTAGCAGAACTAAAGTGATATCAGCGAGGTGATAAGGATTGGTTTGGTTTGATTTGGTTTTATAACATATCGACAATTTTTGGTTATAAAATAACAATTCCTGTTTATACATATATATCGTATACATGATTTGTAAACATATTTTGTAGGTACATACAATCAATCATCAAACAGTTCCGTTACTAGCAGTACAATTTAGCATAAATCAATAAATTTAAAAGGTTTCAAGCATTGCTATGTATCACTAACAGTAGTAAATAGTTGGACAGACTAGGTTCTTCAACCTTGGTCAGGCAACTAGTCTAGGAGAAGGAAAACTCTGAATTAAAACCTGTTAAACTCCGCTTAAAAATTGACCTTGTGTCATATCCTGCCCGAGCGGAGGGGTTGGTAAATAGGATGCATCACGAACAATTCAGTTAACATCAATCATTTGTTTACACACAACCAAATAATCAAACAGTTCTATTTCTAACAATTCAACTTAGCATATTTTGTAGGTACACACAATCAATCATCAAGCATTTCTGTTACTAACAGTTCAATTTAGCATAAGTCAATAAATTTAAATGGTTTCAAGCATGGCTATGTATCACTAACAATTCAATTAGACATCAGTCATTTGTTTACACACAATGAAATAATCAAACAGTTCTATTTCTAACAATTCAATTTAGCATAAGTCAATAAATTTAAATGGTTTCAAGTATTGCTGTCTATCAGTAACAATTCAATTAAACATTAGTCATTTGTTTACACACAGTTAAATTATAAAACAGTTCTACTTCTGACAATTCCATTTAGCTTAAATGTCAGTTCTGTTTGACCCATAGATAGGACCCTCTTTTATTCTACCAATCGGGATAGAGTAGACATGAGAGCGATGGCAAAGAAGGGATTTTCTGCATTCCACAAATCTCCAGCAGTACATCAGATGGTTTAATTTCATATCCGGGACACTCGTTTTGGGGATCTTACATCTACAGAGATACAGTCAGTGTATTGTATAGCCCCTGTCAACTGGACCGGAAGATAATGAATTTCTTCTTTTCCCAAAGGTATAAGTCCAAAAATGAATCCAATGGCGCAGCTGCAGTTTGAACTCACTTTCAGGCGAAGAAACAGTCCTGCACTTTAGCAGCGTCTGTATTCATATTTTTGTGTTGCTGTGTTTTTTAGCTGTGTTTTTGAGTCATATAATATAACGTATTCTTATTTAATACCAATAATTTGCAGTTGCACTGTTTCACATATGTTTATTTAATACGGACATATGTTTATTTAATACGGACAGTGTCATAACAGAACTATTTGATCCATAGATGGGACCCTAAAAAGTACAATAAATCCTGGCCAGAGTTTATACGGAATTAAGAAAAATGAAGTGGTACATCACATTTAGTAGATTTCCCACAACTGGAACCTCACAATTAGACGCACTTTAGAGTCATAACCGGGATTCCCTTTTGTGGGGTTTTATATTTTTGCAGGCGTTACATTAACATGAAGTCGTGCCAACAGATGATGTGAAAAATAGTAACAGCAGAAATTAGGGAGGATATATGCTACCCACAAATAATATGCAGCCTGTTCCCCGACGAACAGAAAAGAATCAGGAGATCTACTTTACACTGATCAACTTATCCTCCAGAGAGCAAAACGAGACAAAAAAATGTACCTATGGTGTGGATTGACCAACAAAAGTTATACGATGTGGTCTCACAAAGCTGGATAATAAACTGTCTCGAAACAAAATGGACTACGAAGTTATAAGGTTTATCGAGATAATGATGAAAAAATGTAGAATGCAACTCAAAGCAGGAGATAAAAGCTTAGCTGAGGTAAAAATCTGGAGAGGTATCTACCAGGAAGATGCGCATTCACTATTACTATTTGTAATTGCAATGATGCCACTGAATCCAGTAATTAGGAAATGCATACGCGGATACAAGCTTACTAAATTGCAAGAAAACATCAACCACCTAATGTAGATGGATGAAATCAAACTGTTTCTTGAAAATAGAAATGTAATTGGAAACCCTAAAAGAGGTAGTGAGAATAAACAATCAGGATATAGGGATGGATTTCGGCATAGCAAAATACGCTTAGCTAATAATAATAAGTGGGAAACGACGCATGATGGAAAGAATAGAACTATCAAATCAAGAAAAAATCAGAATGTTTAGAGAAAAGGAAACTTACGTGTACTGGGAATACTGAAAGCAGTCACTTTCAAACAAATGGAGGGGAAAGAAAATTTTAAAAAAAGAGTATCACAGGAGAACAATGGCTGGTTGGTTGGTTGGTAATTTTGGTTTTATGGCATACCAACCTTAGTAGGTTATTTAACGCCAAAACCATTTTTATATAAATAATCATTTCTATTTCAAACAATTCAGTTTAGCATGAGTACACAGTTTATTGTGAAAAACATTTTTATTTCAAGCTACTCAGTTTCGTCAAACAGTTCTAATTCAGCTAATTCAGTTTACTATAAGTACAGCTTTTGTTTACACATAGTTAAACAGTTCTATATTAAACAATTCATTCTATTGTAAGTACGGTTTTAATGTCAAAAGTGGTTCCATTTCAAACAATTCAGTTTACACATTTTAAATGTAAGGACGCAGTTTAATTGCCAAAAACATTTCTATTTCAAGCGATTCAGTTTAGTAAAACAGTTCTAATTCAAACAATTCAGTTTAGCATAAGTATGCAGTTTAGTTCTATTCAACTCATTGATAGGACCCTATCAGGTGCTACCATTCCCGGCCAGAGTGAAACTGGGAGCAATAGCAATGGATAGGGGCTACGTATTCCCCAAAGCTCTTGCAGCACTGGAACCTAACCATCAGGTTGTTTTGTGTCATGTCCAGGACACTCATAGTCGGTGTATTCTACAGACCAGGTCGACTGGGCAAGCATGAGAACGAGAAAACTACTCGAAACCAAACTATATAGCAGAAACCTCATCAAAGGGATAAACACCTAGGCTGTCCTATTTGCAAGAAACTCGGCATCATTCTTGATGTGGATGAGGGAATGGCGCAGAAAACAAGAAAACTCATGATGATGCATAAGGACTTCCATTTGAGAGATAAAGTTGACAAGCTATATGTTTCAAGAAAGAATATAGCATTGAAATATCAAAACAACTTGAAAACTACATAAAAAAAGAAAAGACAAACTACAACGACCATAAATAACATAAAACAATACAAGGATCAATATAGCAACAATAACCAGAAAACAAAAATGGGAAGAAAAATAACTATATGGAGATTTCATTCGACAAACAAACAAATCTCATCCGGGAAGACTTGGACCTAAGAGAGAAACTGGATCTCTTCTAATAGCAGCAGAAAACAACGTCACAAGAACAAACTATGTTAAAGCAAAAACAGCTAAGACACAACAAAAAAGCTTGATTGGGAATGTGGGGATTGAAACGAATCGACCAATCAAATATTTTGCGTATACAGCCAATTAGTGCGAAAAGACTATAAGACTGGATTTCGACTGGGTGGGTAAGTTGATCCACTGGGAATTGAAAAAGAAATTTAAATTTACCTATACAAATAAGTGGTTACTCAAACCGAAATCCGTCCTGGAGAATGAGATCCACAGTGTTCTCTGGGATTTTGATATACAAACAGATCGCCTAATCACAGACAGACGAACAGAATAAGTGATTTTCAACCGAAAAAAAGTGACAATCAGCCGAATTGTGGACTTTGCCATCCTAGCAGACCACAGCGCAAAATTAAAAGAAGGCGAAAAGAAAGATTAGTACCTGGACCTTGCTAGAGAACAGAAAATCTATTAAACATGAAGGTTACGGCGATACGAATGGTAATTGGTGTGTTAGGATAAATCTCCAAAGGATTAGTGAAGGGAAGATTTGGCAATAAGAGAACGAGTGGAGACGATCTAAACTAGAGCATTTTTAAAATCGGCCAGAATACTGAGAAGAGTCCTGGAGACATGCTATCATTCAAAATTCAGTGGATGATCATCAATTAACGCTAGTGTAAAAAAAAAAAACTTTTGAAAAGTAATTATATGTCTGCGATGAGCGTTTGCCAGTTTCTATGTACAAAGTAAGTTTTAAGTATTAAACGTAAAAGTAAGTTATGTTTAAAAATTAAAATTGTTTTCTTTGAATTCCCAATTGACTCATTCTGAACTGATAACAACGACATTTCACTTGTTTGAGTATATAATAAAACGGGTATTCAATATGTTTCAGTTAGAGTAAATGTAATCTGTAAGCAAAACTGACTATTAGAATTGGGTTAGTTTAAATTATATTCTAACAGGGAATTCTACCTGTGACGACTACAAAAAGCACATCACATCGCTTGCATATATCTCATTATAATAGAGAAAATGAGTGTGTGTGCGTGTATATGAGTCTCTCTTTCTCACTCACTCTCTCTCTCTCTCTCTGTATCCTAAACTACGTCACCACCAATGTCGCTATTAACCTTGTTATATACGTCACATTCCCCTTGACTTTATTTATCCTTTAAAAAATCATTTATTTAGAAAAATGTTTTATATTATTAATACTGTTTGCCTTAGTTAGATATGAATAACAACCAATTCTAAAACCAACCAATTAGAAATGTATATATATATATATATATATATATACATTTCTAATTGGTTGGTTTTAATTTTGGGGAATATGAGCAAAATTCCCGTCGATGAATGAAATTCATTAACAAAAAGAAATAACTGTCATTCTATTCTTTTTCCGTTTAGTTCAATTAAATTATGAGAAATTAGCAATGAAAACGGGGGGAGATGGTAATAGCTTGCGTGCAAGTTGTTCTGTTCTTCGGGTATACCTCCTCTTTTTCAAATAAGCTTGACACGATGATTTAATTTCAAAGAATTTTAGTATTCAAACACACACACATGCGCGCGCGCGCACACACACACACACACACACACACATACACACACAGAAATAAAGAAATAGTTTTGTTTTTTTCTCATCAGTCTAATTTACTGAAATAGTTAAATTAGCCAAAATAAAAGCCGGGAGTCATGGAAAGAGCTAGCATTCGAACTGGTCTATTACTCAATGACACCATCCCACTTTTAAATAAGTTGACGTTTTTGTTTGATTTTAAATAAAATTTTCACTTTGCGTAATATCAATATTATCTATCTTTAAATATTTACTCTCTCTCTCTCTCTCTGTCTCTCTGTCTCTCTCTCTCACACACACACACACACACATGCATATGCACTGACATAGAAAAGAAAGAATGGGTAAGTTTTAAAAAATATCCCTGCTTTCTCATAAAGTTGGCGCTATTCCGATTACAACTTGGTGACGAGAGAGCTTTTACACTTCTTGATTGAACGAAATCTATTTTTCAGTAATTCACAATGAATGTTAGTAAATTTACAAGACGAATAAATATCTTTAATTATTGATTATTTCAAATGCTTACCATATAGATCGATACAATGATCAACTGATATGAAACAATTAATAAATTTTATCAATGAAAAAATATAAACAATCACATTTTTACTGTTACAACCACACAAACGGTTTTTGTTTTGATTAATAAAATTAATATTAATTGACACACAAACACACACTCACACACGCACTCATAAACATACAGAGACACACAAATAAATAAATCAGTCTTAATCCAGAAAGAGTGATTCAGAGAAAAAAAACATCTTTTGAGTGTCTAATTTGCTGTAAAATTAATGTTAATTAAACTAAATAGATTACGATTTTAATTTGCATATCCGTTTCAAAGTAAACTTTCAGTTTGGTTGTCTTTTATGGCATCACAATCCTTGTAGGTTATTCAAAGCCAGATCCTTTTTATACATTTATAGATTATATATATCATTTGTAAACAATTGATTGTTTGTATTATTTTCAAACGGGTCACTTGTTAGCACACTGACAAACAGTTTCAAATATTGCTATTTATTGTATACAGACAGCTAAATGGTTTCAAGTATTCCTATCTAACCTGAAAAATTCTACTAAGTATCACTTGATTGTTTGTGAGAGTTCGGTTCTCATAGTGTAATGGTTAAAGCGTAGGATTGTGGAATCGTAGTAAACGTGTTCGAACTTCATTCTCGCTATTACGTTCACTTTCAGAGAAGTAATTTTCGGAATGGTAAGATCCCCGCTTCCATCTGTGTGCTAAATCGTACCGTTTCTGTTTTTCTGACGTATACACTTTAAGTGGTCACGTACACGGGCTTTTAACTCAAAAAAGTGAAATATGGAAAAGAAAAAAAAAGCGCTGAAAATGTAGTCATAGGTATATTTTATCGGCAAAAATGCAATTAGGTAAAAGGAAAATCGGAACAATTATATATATATATATATATATATATATATATATATATATATATATTTCATTAAGAAAACACAACAAACCGGTCACATTAGGATTATAAATTTATTTCCATCCTTGCTCTGTAATGTCTGTTACATTGCGCTCTTTACCAGGAAAATTAAATGTTCATTCTTGAATAGTTTTCTTGTCCTGATGGAATTACTCCCTACTCCGGTTTAAATGGACCAAATAATACTTATATATATATATATATATATATATATATATATATATATATAATCGTATGTGGTTGTCACTATCTCATTTGGTGGGTTTGTGTCTAACCAAATGTGGTATAATTTGGATAGTGCTCAATATTTATGATAGACCTATAATATAATAATGATAAATAAATGTGAATTAGTTTATATATATCACTCTATCTTATCACCTCAGTTTAATCCAACAATACGTTTACGTAATTTTGCAATGTTTAAAAAAACTGAAAACACTTCTTAAAAGCAATTTTTTCTCTTGCAAATGACACCTGATGATGACCTATGAAAAACAAACAAACAAATCAATTATTTGTACAAAGTAAAATGATTTCAAGTATTCCTATCTTATATTAGCAATTTAATTTGAGGTCGATCATTTGTTTTCACACAGTTAAATTCAAATACTTGGGCTCAACAGAAAAGGCAGATATTTTCCAGTTCCTACAATAACTTATATTATACGGTTGTTACTTACAAAGACAAACAAATTCAATAAATAAGTGAATTTGGCTGAGGAATTTGCAATAAAAAAACATTGTTTAAAGTGTCACCTTTTTTAAGACAAACAATAGTGATGGCTCCTGTCAAGTCCCACAAGACTGTCAGCATGACCTCCGTTTACTAACTACTACATCCAGGACTTTTTCTTCATTGGATGCTTTGTGTTTTTCCTCTCATCTCTACACATCACTAATTCTTCAGTATATTCTAAATGGTTTCAATTCACTTTGTTCAAGCTTGGGGTAATCTGTTTTATTTTTTTTCACCATTTCGAAAACAAATATCTTTGTGGCACTAGAAATAATTTTTGCTTTCAACCAATTCCAAACAATGCGGGCCTAGTCGACTGCATTTCTACAGAAAGGTAAGACTTCCCCCAAAGAGTGTCCTGGATATGAAACAAAGCAATCTAATGGTGACACTTCAGTAATGTTAAAAATCCGGAAATGCATAGTGCCCCTTCATTGCCATCGCTCCCAGATTCACACTGGCTCTGAGTGGTAGCACCTGATAGATTCCTATCTATGGGTCATTGAGAGGTAAACCATGTACTTATGCTAAATGAATTGTTTGAATGTAACTGTTTTTACATTTAACTGTGTGTAAACATAAAATAGTAATTAATCTAAACTGTATTGTTTGAAATAGAAGTGTTAGAACATTTAATTGTATTTGGTTTGGTTTCTTTGTTTAATGGCATATCAACCTTTGTAGGTTATTTAATGCCAAAGCTATTTAACCCATGCCTGGAAGGATAAGGGGGTTCATACCTTTCCCAAGGGTATTTGCCCGAAAGTGAACGTAATAGCGCGACTGGAGTTCGAACTCGCTTACTACGATTCTGCAGTCCATCGCTTTAACCATTACGCCACGAGGACACCCCGTTTAATTTTGTGCAAACAAATGACTAATGTTAAATTGAATATTTTCTGATACATAGCAATTGTTGGAACTATTCAACTTTCTTGACACTTTAAACTGAATTAATTGAAATTGAACTGTTTTTAAATTTAACTGTATGCACATGAAATACTGTACTTATGCTAAACTGAATAGTTTGGAATCAATTAAAACCATTTAACTGTGCGCAAAAAATCCAAACAAGGAATAGTTACTTTTATTGAAAAAAAATGGAAGAAAAATTATTTTGCTTTTTCCCAAGAGCACTCTGGTGAAGGAATTTATGCCTGCCGCTCGCATAATGCAAAGCTCTTCGAACGAATTGAGCACTCTGTAATCCGATAAGGTATATAATGTAAACAAACGAACGTTACTACTTAATACCTTATCATTCCCTAGTTTATGTGGTGCACTTGTTGGCTGAACGTAAAGTTAGGCAGGTTTCGATTCCAGCTTCAAGCGTCCTACGTGTGTAGCCACACTGAAGAATTGTGATACAACCAAACAGTCTGTCTGTGGATGACAATATATATATATATATAGATAGATAGAACGAAACATTCTGTCTGTCATCCACAGACAGACTGTTTCATTCTATCAGAACTCTTCAGTGAGGCTAGAAACGTACGACGCTCGAATATATATATATATATATATATATATATATATATATATATATATATATATATATATATATATATATATTCATATATAAACAATATATAAACAATATATATATATATATATATATATATATATATATATTTATGTATATATATATATATTTATATATATATATAAACAATATATAAACAATATATATATATATATATAAACAAAATTAAGAGAAGTAAACTCGGCTAGAAAGATAAATTTACAATCAAAGCCCGCACCACATTTTGGATTGTTTTCTTTTGTTTTAATAGAATTTAAAACTTTATGGATTATTGAATGCCAAATCTCTCTTGTAGAAGAGTAGTAGGGGTACTATTTAAACACTAGTTGAGGGGATAAAGGCCTTTAATCCTTTCCCAAGGCTTTTTTATCCGAAAGTCTGGACTCGCCTTTATTATATATCGCAATCCACCACATTAGCCACAATGATACCAGACCTTTTAGCATCTCACCGGTGGCCAGTTGGTTTTCAGGATGTAATCCCAATAAATCAGTTTTAAGCTTTCTACACAGAGATACATAGAATTGCCCATGGTTAAATACAGCCACAAAGAAAAAAGAGACTTTTTTATCAAATGATCATATTAACCTGATGTTTATATCATACATCTTCATTGGTGCATCAATGGAGGTGCCCGTGGTGTAGTCATTATCGTCGTAGGAAATGGACATGGTGACACGAGTTCAAATCCTGGACGAGACTTATTGCATTTCACATAGCACTAATACTCTTGGGGAAGGTATGAATCCAATTATTCTCCCTCCAGCTATGGGTAAATAGTAGGGCAGACTAGGTTCTTCAGCCTTGGTTAGGCAACTAGTCTAGGAGAAGGGAAACTCTGAATTAAAACCTGTTAAACTCCGCTTAAAAATTGACCTTTTGTCATATCCTGCCCGAGCGGAAGGGTTGGTAAATAGTATCTTCATTGATGCATCGGGATGGGTCATCAGTGATGCTTCATTTGGGTTCATGGGGGGTTTCGGGTCTTGCAACATCAGACCCCCTCATCCAAATGACCCAGTTGGCATTGATCTTACTCCAACTCCCATCCCGGCAGCTAACCTGCGCATCCACACAAGGAGAAAAAAAAATGACCACAGAAAAGGCTCAGTATATAATTTTTCAACAGCCAATCAGTGCTAAGCTCTACTGATGACTTCTAAATCTTTCCTTTAAAAATCGGGAGGCCACTTTACTCTTGCCTTTCAGTTACAATGACGTCCTTATTCGGCTATTTGTTCACTCCAGTATGTATTTCTTCCTTTTTCCTCTTTCCCTCCTTTTTTTTACTTACAGAAAAAATAAATTAAATTAAAAAGAAAATAATTAAGAAAAAAAATCCTTAATAGAAATTGTATTTTTTTTCTATAAAATTGTTATTCCAGATGAAATTAACTATTTGCAGAACAAAGAAATTCCTGATATATTTTAAATTCTAAAACTTAAAAGAAATGATTAACGTTATTTCCAGTTATTTAAATGTGTTTAACTCATCAATATAGTAAGAAAAATAAATTTGTTTGATTTAAATAAATACAGACAGAAAACCGACTTAATATTCTAATATGTTTTACTGAACAATCAAAATGATGGCAACTTTGAGATGTCATTTGCTTGCCTATTTCTGGTCCGATCGCAAAAGGATCGATATGATTTTATATACCACTTTGTTTTAGGATGTACCCACTCACCCGCTGGCAAAAAAATACCCACAAGCAAAACAAATAAACTGAGTTTTATTTACAAAACCAAATTAGGTAAATGAAGAAAAACGATGACGGTCTTCTACTTACAAACAACCAGAATAATAGTATATTTTCCGCTTCAAATGATTGAAAATAAATTATTACATTACAATGACAAACTCATTTATAAATTGTTATTTATTCCAGCGATGTTTGTTTACAAAAAAAAGCCAGAGAAAATATATGAATCATGTTTTTGAATAAACTTGTTTCAACCATTTATAGAATTGTAACTTTGGAAAAATATATTCATTGCATCACATTAAGGATGTCAAATTCTTTTAATTCTTCAGGAGGAGAATAATTCGTGAAGGTTTGACCATCACTTCAAAACAATTTTTGATTCCCAGACAATAAATCACAGATACCCTAATCGGTCCATTTTAATAATGAAAGTTTAAAAGTAAACGTCCAGAAAACTATTCAAACAAGATCGTTCAATTGAATTAGCAGAATCAGAGATTTTCATTCAATCAGTAATTTGGTTTGTTTTCAATGATTTAAATAGCACATCAACCTTTGTGGGTAATTTAATGCAAAAGCCATTCTTGTAGAAAAAAATAACAGTCATACTATTCAGCCAATGGCTTAGACGACACTTTTCCCAAAATATTAACCCGAAAATGAACATAATAGCGAATTAGTATACTTCTTTGTTGCTATACAGCATTTTAGCCATTACACCGGAGGAGACTCACCCTCAATTATCTGAATATGTATTTGAATTTTTACTGCTGTACGTAATGACAAACATATTATTAGACGGAAAATAGATGTATAAGAAATATGACGAATGTCAGAATTGTAGACAATACATAGGTTAAAAAATAGAAGAGATGAAGATGTTAGTCTGATAAAATTGTTGAACAATGAAATTTATGTGTCAAAATTTCAGGTTATAACATTCCGTAGGAAAATTTTGGTTAAACAGTGCGAATGAAAGTGTTACTATAAAAACATTCAAATTGCCCAGTCGACTGGGTTTGTATAATATACCGACTGCATCTCTGCAGAGGGGTATGACCCCCGCCCCTAACAAACGAGTGTCTTGAATATGGCACTAAACAATCTGATGGTGAGGTTTCAGTAATGCTGGAACTTTGGGGAATGCGGAGTATCCCTTCATTTCCATCGCTTTTAGGTCCATTCTGCTTCAAAGTCCTAGCACCTGATGAGGTCAGATCTATTGGTCAAATAGAACTAAACCCTAAATACCAGTGCCTGTTTTGCATTTAATTTGCGTATTTATGCAAAACTGAATTCTTTAAAAAAGAAATGCTTTGACATTTAAACTGCGTACTAATGCTGAATTGAATTATCTGAAATAAAACTGTTTTGACATTAACTCTGTATATTGCCTTGTCGGCTGGGGCTGCAGAATACACTGACTACACCTCTGTAGAGGCGTAATATCCCCCTCCCCAACAAGTGTCCTGGATATGACGTTAAACAATCTGATGGTGAGGTTCCTGTAATGATGGATCTTTTGTGGGATGTGGAGCACCCCTTCATCATGATCACTCCCATGTCCACTCTGACCTGGAGTGGTAGCTCCTGGTGGGCCCTATCTATGGGGTAAATAGAAGTAAAATGTGTACTTTTGTTAAACTGAATTATTTGATGTAGAACTGCTTTGAACTTGAAAGTGTACTTGCACTAAACTGAATTGTTCAAAATAGAACTGTTTGACATTAAACTGTGTGTAAACAAAAACTATACTCATACAAAACTAAATTGTTGAAATTAAACTGAGTAGCTTGAATTGTAAATGCTTTTGACAATTAAACAGAGTACTTATGCTAAACCGAATTGTTTGAAATAGAACTGTTTAATTGAATAAAAATGGTTTTGGAATTAAATAAGCTACATAGGTTGATATGCCATAAAAACAAAAAAAAACAACAACCAACTAACCAACTATAAGACATTCAAGAAATATTAGAAACAAAACAAATAATGAACAAGCCAAAATCTACAGACATTGTTGTCTATCATTTGCTGAAAGTATTAAATTAAGACTACCTTCTCTCATGATCGACTCCGTGTTAAATAAGCTACAATAAGCTGCCATAAATCTAACTAACCAACCAACATACTAATAACTATATACCTATTTCTAAATTAAAACCGGTTTGAAATATGTGATGATTATCGTGTAACAAAAAATACACTTTAAGTATGAAAAATAAGTAGAAAATAAAATTTGTATCTTTGAAATATTAAATGTTAATGACCAAACTCACCGAGAGTCAATCCACTACAGATAACTATAAAACAATACGATATACGTGGAGCCTTCAATATGTTTCCAGACTTTTTTTATACAGGCATTTAAAATAGTCGTAGACTCTTGAAAGTTCAGTATGTTATTGCTATACACCTTATGAGATGACTGACCAAGTTTTATGATTTCAGGTTCAAATCAACAACTACAACAGGAATTGAAATACACCCTACTGATTGTCACAGCTGGTGAATTTCAAAAATGCAATTTTGACGGACGCTTTAGATGAACGATATGCGATAGAATTCTGTTTTAAACTTGGAAAAATGTCACAGAAATGTATGGAATGCTCCAGACTGCTCTTGGAGCATCTTACATAAATTGAGCATGAGTTTTTGAGTAGCATAAGAGATTCAAGGAAGGCAGGCTGTCTGTAAGGGATGATGAGAGGTGTGGGAGGAGTAAGGAAGTCAATACACCTGAGTTGATCGGCCAAGGGGTTAGGGCTAGGGTTACTATGTTGAGATTTTAAGGGAATTCAGGAAGAGATTCTGCCAGAAGGGGCCAGCACTCTTCAAATCGGGTCAGTGGCATTTCCACCATCCTTGTCACAGACTATTTGACAAGTCTAAACTTTGCTCCCTGTGACTTTTGCTTTTTCCCTAAGCGCAGAGACTTGTTATGAGACAATTGAGGAGATGAAAGAGACTGTGACGAAGGCCATTGATACGCTTACACTAGAGGACTTCCATGGGGCCAAATGTGTTATAATTTGGAGACTGCACAAAATATGTGATAGGGCTATAATAATAATAATAATAATAATAATAATAATATATATATATATATATATATATGTATATTTTGACAGCATTTCTTCGTTGATTCAAATTTCATTAAACATAATAGACATTTTATATCTACATATTTTCTTCTGGATCCGTTCGAATTCCCGTATTACTTTTATCGCATTCAGGGGTAACTGATTTATGTATTGTCCATAGTTGTATGTATCCCTAGTACTTTCTGCCCAACTTTGGGCCATCATCAGGGAAGGATCTATTACAAAAGTGATGTAACTTTTGTTTTAGCATATACCACTATGTAAGAGCGTCTTTACCCTTGAAGATTATGGCGTTTGCTATTAAATGTGTTTCCATAATTAGTGTCAGTAGCTAAAGACATTTAAGTACATTAGCACTGGTTTGAAAATGAATTCTATTAAGTGTCGGTTGCATGTTTCTAATATGTATTGATTTGAGAATCTGTTGGTTTTGTTTATTATTTTGATGTTCTAATATTGTTGTGTTGTCGGTGAGAATTTTCCGTAAATGTGTTGTTGGGCACAAATGCCTTTTTAAATGCTGATCTATTGAACTTGTATCAGAAAGGTGCATTGAAAGTCTCCTCAACAGGGTAGTTGAGGTTAAACCAACATACATATTATTATTACCATTTAAAAGCAAACGCCATAATCTTCAACGGTAAAGACGCTCTTACATAGTGGTAATATGCTAAAATAAGGCCGCATGGAACCTCGAGTTGCAGATAAATATCCAGGCTATTAAATATGTATAAAAACTTATACATCAATATATATATATATATATATATATATATATATATGTGTGTGTGTGTGTGTGTGTGTTTATATTTTGCAGTAAATAACAATATGGATAGAGTAAGATTGAAATGTGTCACGTCAAAATTAAAAAAAACCCAAAAAAACAAAAAAAATACATGAATCTGGGACGAAATGTTGGCATGAGTTGCCAGACAATATATCATTAATGAATTCGAATATCTGTAAGAAAAAATGGCCACTTGATTGTGGTTTCAAAATGGATGCATGACAACAGCTGGCAAAGTGAACGAAAAGAATGTAAATGTATTTCCAGTGATTGACAAGCCTAATTTAAATGCACTGTAAAATGAGAACGCACTTGTCAAATATCAACAAAAGGAAAGCAGTCAGCATATCATTAGAGATTCCAAACTTATAATGTTTCTGCTCTTCTAATGAATAATTTCAAGTTGGCACCATTTGGCATGTAAACATTATGATTTCATTTGAATTTAATATTCTTGTCATTTAGAATTATCTTTATTTCTCCATTGAGTAGTGTTAAAAACGTACCGCCCTATCTATTTACCCGGCTGGTAGAATTGATTTTAAATCTTATGTTTCTCTGAATAAGCATTTTCACAAGTTTAATAGCAAAGACACACTACCAAATATATATCTAAGTATTAGATAGCTCAACGATAAGTTCATAGTTAAATACAGTGTAGTAATCTGTTAAGATATTGGTGTATATGTCTAGACGCTGGTCTACCTTCCTTTAATGTTTGTTGAAGTCAATTAATATATCAGTTTAGTAATTAATTACAAGAGGAAAATAGGTTTCAAAATTTATAATATGTAAATGTAAGACTACAGCCAGTATCATTTACAACTCAATATATATAAAGAACGTTGGTTCTGTGAAAACACTGGCATGTTGAAAACAGAAGAGTGACTACTAACAATTTACAGAAATATACAGTTGTGAAAAAGGCTAAAGATTGACTCACCAAATTTCTAACTTACTTTAGAGGGGGCTGTCGCTGTGTTGTCATGGTTAAAGCGCTGGACTGCATTATTGTACTACGCAAGTTCGAACTCCAGTCGCGCTATTACGTTCACATTCAGACAAATACCCCTGGAAAAAAAATATGAACCTCCCATCTATGGATTAAATAGTACCACTACTGTCCATTTAAAAGGATGGATTTGGCATTGAATAATCCGGGAGATTGATATGCCATTAATTAACAAACAAATATACCTGCGGGTATTTTTCAAAAAAGAATGTTTAGCGCAATGGTTATCGTCGAACGAAATGAGATCGGTGACACGAGTTGAAATCTTGGACGAGAGTGCTTGCGTTTCACTTAGGGAACGGCGTGTATCCATTTCTCCTCTTCTGGAGAGTTATGAGCAAACTGCAGGATAGGCTTTGGTTATTTTTATCATTAAGGGTTTTCGGACTAAGGTCTTCATTTTTATTGCTATTTCCTCAACGTTTCGGCCTATATGCCCTCCGGCCTTCTTCAGGTGTTTGTCGAACTCATGAACCTGCACGGAACTTCGAACTAGAATCCATGGGGGTCGCCTGTTCTAATTCTGTATTGTTACTCGCCTGCAGTCTGGATTGAACATCTCACCTTCAGATGATTATCTCCTTAGGGAACCAACGCCTATAACCATTACGCCATGTATCCTGCTGGACAATTCAGAGTGAATTTTTGTGACTTATAAACTTAATATTCTTACTTGACTAGAATTACTACTATTATATGTGATTCTTTACCTGAGCTCATATTCAGATTTCAGGCAGGGTTATTCAGTAGCAAATGTAAGACTACAGCCAGTATTCTTAAATATCATTTGAAGTTCGGCGTTTAGGAGAAAGAAAAATGAATTAAAACCAGCTTTCTTCCATTTAAAATTTCCCCTTGTGTCAAATCCTGCCCGTCGTGGAGACGTTGGGTATATACATATTTCCTGGTAGAACAAGAACGAAGATTTTAATATTTTTTTCATGTTTGAATGTTGATATTAAAATGATTTTTTGTCCGATAAATTCTTCAGTCATTAAATAAAAGTGGCAGGAATTAAAACAAGTCTTTTTGAGCTTCAAAAATCATGACTTAAAAGAAAGCAATGACTTTGAAATTTGACACAGGAAGAATTTATGAATATCTCTGAATTACAGAATAATTTTTGAAATTATTAAATCATGTGGAAAGTTCGATTCTCTTATGGTGCTGCATTGTGTCCATTCTGATGACGAATATAAAAGGTAAAAAAAATTAAAGAGAATTTTCGATAAATCAACATTGAAATTAATATTCATGTTATCAATTGCTCCCAAAATATGGCTGATTTTGAACGAATACTCTTCTCAGCTGGATAAAATCTGTGTTCCAACTGAATCTAAAGCTGAGTAAACCAGTAAAATTTAATGCGTGTAGTAAATTCCCATCTGTCTTCATTTTGTAAATAATTTTACTTTTTTTTCTTCTTATTCTTTGCACGAATGAATATTTTTTCACAGACGTATTTAAAAAAAAAACAAAACAAACAAACGAAAAATCAAACAAACAAACTATTTGCTCCAAAAATAAAAAGTCGTATTTAAAGCCGATAACTGTGAAAGGCCTTGAAAATAAAAATTATATTGATTTGAAAGATTTACCAGAGGGTATAAATGAAGAATTCCTTGAGAGACCAAAATAGCAATAATAATAAAAAGAAACACCATTTTTTATTATATAAAACTTTTTTGAACCGGATTCGCGTTTTGTTATATTTTTGTCTTCTGTAAAAATACAAGTTTGGCTTTTCTAGTTTCGAATTACGAATTAATCAAAATTGGTCGGTTAGTAGGTATTCTATGGTATATCAAACCTTGTGGGTTATTACATAATTATATATATATATATATATATAGGGAGAGAGAGAGAGAGAGAGTTTGATAGACGGATAGATAAAGATTAAAATTATATATATATAAAGCATCTACAGAGGCAAAACGTTGTCACGGACAATTTGACACCAATAGGAAATTCACAGATTCATATATATATATATATATATATATATATGTTGGTCTAATTAGAGAAAAGTAAATACTTTAAAATAAATAAGCCAACATGTATATTTGATTTCATTTTTTTGCTTCTACTCGTGTTTCTGACTTCAGAGTTGTCTTTAGGATGTTAATGATTGATTTAGGCGTTTCGTTTGGCTTTTATAAGGGTGACTCTTTTGATTGGGCTACGTTTCTTCTTAACTCCAGAACGTGTATCTGTGAATTTCCAGTTGGAATCAAATTGTCAGTGACAACGTTTTGCGTCTGTAGATGCTTTATTTATTGTGTGTGTATGTGTGAGAGTTTACAAGAGAGTATTCTATGTGTTTGTGTGTATGTGTGAGTGTTCGTATATGTATTTACTTCCGGAGTTTTTGTTTTTTCCCTTCGGTCCCTAACTAACCTGTGATAGTTGTATGCCATAAAATCCTGAGTGATTATGTCTGTGTATGTGCGTTTGTCTAGTTAGGTTTCCTTTAGTGTGGGTTTAAATTTAACTATGAATTTTTTTTCTTTTGTTGGATGTAAAGAGTAGTCGTCGGTTCGATATTTTGACATTATTTGAAATAATCCATTACTGCATTCATTAAAATATTTTGGAACATAGAGTTTTCTATTTTATGGTCTTTTAACGTTGCTCCCATGTAAGTATAATCTATTGAGTAGCGCTTGAATTGATCCTCTGTATTTATTATTACTGTAGCAAAATTCGATTACATAGACTCCTTTTTTTTGAATGGCAGTTTAGATTTTTATTTAATATGATCGTTGTTTAGGAGAATTCGCAGGTATAATATTTTCCGTCTATGATTATATTACGTACTTCTTGCATTTTGAAACCCCATGCATTGTGTGTTCCCTAAATATGGTATAGATGAGTATGTGTTTTAAAATTCTCGATTGTCTCCAGGTTTTAATGATCTTTGTTGTGTCTAGTATTTTTTTTATTCTGTCATGGTTTTTGAGTTTTAGATTTTTAATAATTCTATCAATAGTTCATGATTGTTTTAGTTGTATGTTGACATATGTGCTAAGGGTTCTTTGTGGCTATATTTTTAGGGTTCACAGATTTTCAAATTATATTTTTTTCTGTGAATTTAAATCCCTTCATATCGGACATTTGCATAATGGTTAGAGTGTTCGCCAATGAGCCGGGAGACCTGCGTTCAATCCAAGGTCGAGTCATACCAAAGACTCCAAAATGTTACTTGATGCTAACTTGTTTAACACTCAGCATTATAAGGTAAGGATCAAGGTTAAAGTGGAGCCATCCTGGGAAAGGAGTAGCGCCCTCCCCTATGCCTTAGTGTAGTAGCTATCGAAAAGGGAGCCCTCGGGTCACCTTCGACTACGGTCGCAAACTTTACTTACTTTTATTAATTATTGTTCTTTTGTATCTCATCTGATGGATGTTTACACGTAATTCTTTTTGGCGAGTTTTCCTGAGGTTTTTATTCGTGACTATCGTGCATATTCTACGCGCTAGAGTGTAAAAAAGGTGGATTTTATGTAGTTTTGGGGGTGGTATTGTTAGGTGTCTGTAGGTTTGTGGTAAAAGTCTCTGATAATTTGGCAATTTTTGTTTTTAATGGGGATGTGCAAACTGGTAGTTCTTTAAAAATGTATTCGATAGGGAATTTTATTTTTGGGTATAGGTTTTGTTGTGTTCTGGTTAGTGAACACAAGTAGTAGTAATAATAAGACAAACCACGATATGTGAGGATAAATAGTTGTATTTACTGGAAGAGTATTTACAAGAGAGAGACTGTTAGTTGTAAGAACATAATATTAGTGATAGAGTAAGGATATACTTCAACAATAGGAACGGCTCTTCTGGCCTGACTCGTAGACTGATCTCAGACTGATCTGGCCCGGCACTTCTTGGTATTAGAGCTACTGCCATATATGGTAGATGGCCTAGCTAATTATGCTGAAAAGGTAGTTGATACCCCACAGGCTTCAGAGTAAGTTAATAAACCGTTAATATTGTCCCATGGGTATTTACAGAATATGAAAAAATCATCAAAATATCTTCTTCTTGATCTAATGAATTCTGTTTTTATATTGTTCTTATATTTTTAACTATGGCTTCATATGGATTTTCCTCTAAATATGCCTAGGTTAGGGTGGCATATGTTAGTGTCGTTTTAGTTCCCATACCTGTTCCTAAGTTTTCATCATCATCATCATATCGCGCTGGTAGCACGGATATCCCTGACCCTCTCTCGCCACTCCTCCCTATCGTTCATCGCCCTAGGTAGGTCTTCAGGACAACAGCCTGTATCCTCACATAGCTGCTGAATGTACGTTCGAGCTGGTCGTCCTGCTTTTGCGCGGCCATGTGTGGGGATCCATAAGAGTACATCTCTTATGAGTTCATCTCTGCTTCTCCAGCAGTGTCCTGCATGTCTGGTTCGTCTAACTTGAATAGTTTTCGTGATAGGGGGCAGGTGGCCGTACAGTTGGTGTCTTGTGGGGTGCTGCTGCCAGGACTTGTTCAGGATTGCACGCAGCATTCTTGTGTAATTGCCATACTGAATTGAAAAGAGTTATTATTTAGGATGAGTTTTATACCATCTGTAATAATAGTTTTGTTAAATCTTGGGATTAGTGTTTTGGGTACTTTTCTATCCAAAATGAAATGGCTTGTTTTCCTTATTCATGAGGAATATTACTTTTCATGTTTGTGACGTTAAACGTAACTATGAGTGTGTCGGGATTAGATTTTTTACAAACTGTTCGCATACAAATCGTATATATATATATATATATATATATATATATATATATATATACCGGTGTATTCGCCTAGCAGTTAGAGTGTTCGCCAATGGCCCGGAAGACCGGGGTTCAATCCCAGGTTGAGTCATACCAAAAAACCCCAAAATGGTTCTTGATCCCTCCCTGCTTGACGCTCAGCATTATAAGGTATGGATCAAGGGTAAAGTGGAGCAATCTAAGGAACGGAGTAGAGCCTTTCCCTACAACTCAGTGTAGTAGCTATTCAAAAGGGAGCCCTTGGGTCACCATAGACTATAATCGCAAATTTTACATATATATATATATATATATATAGGTTTTCTGTGAATAGTTTATAAGTGGCTATTTATAAAGGAGTTATTACATCGCATTTTTTTCAGACAGTAAAATGCTCTCAAGTATTCTGATCTAAAATTAATAATTCGGTTTTATATCAATCATTTGTTTGCCCAGTTATATGGTTTCAAGTTCTCCTATCTAATGAAAATAATTTGAATAGAGCTAAATAGTTTCAAAAACTTACACGAATAATGATAAAAAATTCAATTTGACACATAGATATGACCTTAATAGATACTACTCCACATGGTCAGAGTGGAACTGGGAGTCATAGCAATGCAGGGGTACTCCATATTCCCTAAAACTCCTCGACAGAGCCTCACCATCAGATGCCGTTTAGTATCATACCGGGTCGACAAGATGGGAATTAATCAAAGAGACGTTTGATAAATTTAAAGAAAATGAATATGAATATTTATTTAAAAAAATGTATCTTTTTATTACTATATCCCATTAATGAAAACATGTAAAAATTATGGAATATATAACTAATCTTCTTTGTCGCGCTGCTTTGTGAGATGACATCAATCTTGTGTCTTTTTCCAACTGCATATAACAAAGAAGCTTGTAAAAACCCAGATTAAATAAAAGCAATTTATTATCTAATTGTCTCTACTTGCATCCCTTGTTCGTTTTTCTGTAAAACGACAACAATCTCTAGAGAAATATAAAACCTGGGTAACTTTTTAAAAAAATTTAGTTTAAATTCTATTGGGAATTGATGTTTATAGAGAGACGTGTCCGTCGACTCTTGGTTTAGTAAAAAAAAAATTTTACGGCTAATTCTTATCTGTTTTCGTTTTAAAAGGCATACTAAATATATACTTGCTTTCTTCTTCTCATTCTTTGCCCAGTTAAATGTTTTTCCAGAGACGTACTTGAACTCTCCTCCGGTCAAAACAACTATTAGTACCAAAAATAAAACGACCTATTTAAACCCGATATCAGTTGAAGGACTTGGAAATACAAAAGACGTTGATTTGTAAGATCTACTGGAGGGTATGATTGAAGAATACCTGGAGGGTTCAAGATTGTAGTTATGATAAAAAGCATCATGATTTTTTTTCTTCTAAAAGTTTTTAACTTAAGAAAAAAAAAAACAAATGTATGAAAGGTAACTATAGAAATATTTTGAGTACTTTGTGAACCGGCGTTTTGATATAACTTGGCATCCAATCGGAAGGAACTCTACTTCTCAGGCATAAACAAACAGACTCCTGGGGAGTCGTTCTGTTGTGGCATGGCATTCTTTGATTCTCTATATCACGTTACCATCACTTTCACATGCGTTTTTATTTCGCAAAATATTTCTCAAAGTAAATGTCTAATCCCAGCCTGCTGTCATACATATTAGTAGCCCAATCACTTCTGCCTTTACTCATAGATTAATTTGTCACTTTGTTTGGTTTCTTTATTTAGTCGCAGATCAAACTTTGTTGGTTATTTAATGCCAAATCCACGCTTGTAAAAAACAGTAGTGGTACTATTTAACTCATTGCTGGGGAGTTGATTAGTGTCAATCTAAAAGTGAACGTTTAACGTGACTGGAATTCGAACTCGCTTTTACAATGTTGCAGTTTGGCACGTTAACCACTCGGCCACGAGGACTACTTCGAAATAAAATAGGGGAGATATTAGACACCAGATGAGATAATGCTAAAAACATCCTGATGAATCATCTTTTTACAATCTGGAAAGAGAAAATTGCGGACATGTTTGAAACGTAGAAGATACGCAGAAAAACGATGTAAGCAACTATGAAGCGAATATAATGAAGCACCTTTTCTCTATTTTTATATCTGAAAGATAATGAATAATTCATAAACAGATTAATTACATATTCTCCTTTAATGTCATATAAAAGCCAGAAATATAGAGTGAATTTTACATATCTGCATGTATTCTATGACTTGTACGTAAAAACAACTTTGAATCATTTGTTACATATTGACCTTTGACAGCATGTTAGTTGTGTATCTATCCCTAAACAGGATATGCACCTGTGCAAACAAGGAGAAAGCGGAAATAAACCATGTGAATTGAGAACCGGAAGGAAAAACGCGTGAATGAAAAAATATTATGTAATGACAAAGGATTTGCAGACAGATACGCACAGTGATTCGGGCAGATTCAGAGAGGGTCAGCAAGTGCACGGGGAGGAGAAAGGCTGGCGGCCCCCTGCTGAGAACTTTCCGTTAAAAAAGCTAAGAAATAAGACTGAATATATGTCTCCAATGCGGTGTCAGTGATAGCAGTCGTCAGTCTGTTAGTCCGAGTTCTTCGTGTCTCTGTCTCTCTCTTACAGTCATTTCGACCTTTCGTGACGAGAGAGAGAGAGAGAGAGAGAGAGAGAGAGAGAGAGATTGTTTATAAACTAGTATTATTGTCTCTTCATTATGGCATCGAAAACATTATATAACTATCGTTGGTTGTGGCCTAAGATAGTTATATACTTTTCACTGATGCCAGTGTTCAATATCAGTGAATTCTTGATTTACAATGCTAATTTTCATGGTATGAAACTCTTACACATTTCGATGACTGGTTGAAGTCATCCTTTTTTTCTGTAGGTCTTTGCTTTGCTTTTTTTTTTCTTTGTTTAATGGCATATCAAACTTCAGGAATTATTTTAAGCTAAATCATCTCTGTAGAAGGACAGCAGTTGTAATATCTAACCAATATCGTAAGGAAGTTAATTACTCCCAAATGTTCCGAAAGTGAACACATTATCGCAAATAAAATTCGAATTTTCTTACTTCAATGTTGCAAGCCAGCACTTTAGCCACTATGTAGCAGGAACCCCCACCCACCCAAATATATTGTCACTTGAATACTAAATGTATGAAAATTTGTCTTTGTAAATAGAATAAAATTGTTAAATAAAATTTATAAAAATGGATTTTCTAAGATTGAAGATGATATTCAGTACCACAAAACTGTAAATTCGGTTCGTGTTACTCAGTGTTCTTATTTCTATCCCTAAAAACCATGTCTGTTCAAGCACTTATGACTCGCAATGTAAATATTAATTTCCTGGTCGCAAAATATGTATTTGTTTAATCTATAGGACGCAACACATTTAAAGTGAATTTTAACAAGTTTGACTTCTGAGTTTACCTTGACTGATTGCCCTACAGTAAAAGAATCTTCTCTGTCCAAATATTTACCTATAGCTTAAGGGAAGATACTTAGATATATACCTTTCTCAAGAGTATTAGTGATATGTGAAATGCATACGTGTTTGCACAGGATTTGAACTCGGGTCTCTCTGTTCATTTCCTACGACGGTAATTATTACACCACAAGTAACAGGTCACAATGTAATGTATCGTTTCTACTATTAAGAAAAATGCATTTGGGTTATAAAAACGGACATAATACGCAATAATGAACTATTTTTCTTGCTGAAGATAGCTACACAGACAATACCGATGAAATTCCAATATCTACACTCTTCTGATTTAAATTATACTCCGGGCGATAATTCTACACATATTATATGGAGATAATTTACTAAGCTTTTTGCTTAGATGTGGCACAAGGCCATATGAAAGGAGCACCCAATGAGACTCGAACTCACTCGTGTAGTTTTGCTAGTCGAGCTTGCTAACCATTACACCACCAGAGGTCCTATACATATTATATGGAGATTTGCACCAGTGTCTGGGTGCTGTGTTTGCTTTCTCAGTCATCATGTCAAAACTTTTAGGACTCATCCTCTCTCTCTTTTTCTCTTACTCTTTTTCTCATCTATCTTTCTTTCTCTTTATGTATTTGTCTTCTATTTCTATCTCTCTATTTCTATCTCTCTTTAATCTATCTTTATCTCTCTCTATCTCTCTCTTCTTTCTTTCTCTCTTCTATATATATATATATATATATATATATATATATATATATATATATTAACTCTCCACCTTCTCTCACACTTCTCTTTGTCTATCACCTTTAGTATCTTTCTCTCTCTCTCTCTCTCTTTCTCTCTCTCTCTCTCTCTCTATATATATATATATATATATATATATATTAAAATGAATAGATAATTTTAAAACATTTACTCTTCTCTAGTTGTTCGCACCACAATATATATATATATATATATATATATATATATATATATATATATATATATATATATATATATTTATATAATCTCTTTCATCTCTCTGTCTCTGTCTCTCTGTCTCTCTCTCTATCCATCTATCTATATCACTAGCATTTTTCCTAACTTACACTGACTTACTTGGCTATAATCTCGCCCATTCTCGGCATTATTTTGTATATGTTATCTCTCCATACACTCTTTCTTTCTTTCTTTCTTTCTTTTTTTGCTTCCTTCACTTATTTGTTGCATTCCTTCTTGATTTTTTTTCTTTCAATTTTCGGCTTCTTCCTCTCTCTCTCTCTCTCTCTCTCTCTCTCTCTCTCTCTCTTTCTTTCTTTCTTTCTTTCTTGTACTTGTGTAATTTGAAAGGATTTTGGTCGACCGATTCTAAAGACCATAACTCGTCTCACCACCGTCGACCCAGTGCCAAAAAGAAGTATCCATCTATGCGTAAATAACCACGATATTTATTATGAGACCTCTGCCTGTTATACTCGAAGGAACAAGAAGCTCTTTTATTTTAATCCTCTTCTGATTGTCTTGGTTTCTCTATTCAAATATAGTATAACCATTTATTTCCTTTCGTAAGGACTTCCATTAATATCAAGATATGACTTGTTTCAGTGTTTTGTCGAATAAATACATACAACAATCTGTAACAGAATCTATTGACTTTCCTTTATTGTAAATGAATCTTTTTTTTCTTAAATCTGATTTATATTTACAAAACTTTCGTTTGTTTCCAAATATAAGCGGACATCGCCGCCATTTATCTTGTTGGATATATGCACAATGCATTGCAAACACAATTAAAAAAAACTGCTAAAGGAACCTGGTTTGGTCGAAGTGGAATTACTCATGTAACGTGTCTAGGACAGGAATACTTTGAAGGAGACCATCACTCTCTTGGTCTGCTATGAATTTAGAGTGTTCCTTCTCCTAAACTAGAAATTTAAAGCACACAGTCTGGATTCATGCCTTTCCCATATGTATTAGCGTTGTGTAAAATACAAACCGCCTCATTCAGAATTTGTATTCGGGTCCCCGAGTCCACTACCTACAACGACAAACATTGTGACTCCGGCGCCTCCCTATATAGATGAATACATGCATGAAGACATATATTTCAGTAAGCGTTTCTTTGTTGTTGTTTTTTTAACAAGGTCATTTTGTGAGGCTCAAACTCCCCATTCAGGGATATGCATGAGATCAGCTGGCTAAACTTTACAAGACACACTTAAGAGAATTTTAGATATAGATATGAGTTTACTTACAGTCTTGACGATTGGTTTTTCTAATATAGATAATGAATTTACTTGTAAGAAACGAATATGAAGACAAAGTTTTCGATCAATGGAGCCAATTCAATGTAACATAATCAAAGAAAACCTAAGGCGACGTGGAGATAAGTTATGAAACAATAATTTGATTTGCGAATAACATCACTTTGATTTATGTCTGTTGTTGACGCACTTGAAATTAGAGGCGACAAAGACGAGAATAGTGTTTCTCCATTTTTATTTTTTTCAACTGTTCTTTTCTATTGTATCAATTGCTTGTACATTATTTGGTTTTCTTTAGAGTTACCCAGTCAATGATGAGACGTTAAACATCTAATCTATTCCATCGTTCTGCCCGATAGGCGTCAAAAAGCAATTGTGGCTTTCATATTGGCGACGGAAATCGACGTTCAAGCAACATCCAGAATTTCCCATTATGAAGATCGTTACAAAATCTCAAGTACACCTTAAACAAGATCGCTTATTTTAATTGTTAGAGTATCAACAAACTTCTACCCGTACTGATCTCAGGTGAAAATGACGAATGCTGATTTCCAAATAAGGAAGCATGTAGTAATCCTTTATGTCGTTAATCCTTTTAATCCTCTTTATTGCTTTATGGGGAAATTTTCCCGCCAGAAGGATCTTCCCGCCTATTTGCAGAATATTTCGGAAGTCTTTCAAACATAATAACACTTCTTCCGTATTATGATATAGTCAAATACACATGCACATACACATAGACTTGCATTCATTCATTTATATATATATATATATATATATATATATTGTCATCAGCATACAGACTGTTTCGTTGTATCACAACTCTTCAGTGTGGCTAGACACGTATGAAGCTATGTATATTCACTACCCAAAAGAAGTCAGATCGACAAGTAATCTCCCTAATTAACCGTCAAACAAAACTAGCGTCCTAGATATCGAGACCACTTCATACGACCACTTGGTAAGAAAATGAAGTCCAGTATAAGTATTAGGACATACTTCCTAAAGAGGAGGGTGCGGTTCGCGTAATGTTTATCCTCATAGGAAATGCAATAGGAAACTCAAGTTCAAATCCCAGAGGAAGCTGTCTTTCGTCAACTTTATGCTTATGCATATTGAAAAGTCATGCTTCCGTCTATTTTCTATCAGCTTTGGATACATAGGAAAATAGACTGGGTTCGTAATCTTAGATAACTGTTATGGCTCTAGGAAAGGGTCACAAAGAGAACAGAAAACCACGGGTATAATGTAGACATATATTTACAAGAACAAAGGTTGGTTAAAGAACATAGGTCGGTAAGCTGGTTCGCATAACCCCGCAGTGGTGAGGTTAACATCCGGAATTGGACGTGTATTTATTGCGCACCCCACCGAACAGGCAAGTGCGGCACAAGGCCTTTTTAGGTGGATCCGGGCCCAGGGCTGGAGCTCACACGCGCGCGGTATTTTCTAAAAATACCTACGGCCCCGCTGGCATTCCCCTTATTAGGGGGTCTCAGGCGCCAGGCAATAAACCCAACCCCTCAAGGGGGCAAAAGCCTTGGGGAATAGCCCCCTGAGGCCGGAGGAAATCACCAGTCGACAAGCCACACCCGGCCACATCCGCGACCCGACCAGACGCGGCCGACCAAAGCGTGACCTATCGACTGGAGTGCTAGCCAAAAACTTCCGGAATTGGACGACTTCGTATTGCTACGTCTTTCGGTATTTAAGGAGAGTGGTTAAGTTCATTAGTTGGTGATTCCACCACAACAATAACCAATCTAGAAGAAGGAAAACTCTAAATTCAAACCAGCTATATTCCACTCAGAAATTGATTTTGTGGCACATCCTGCTTCCGCTTGAGTGGTTAGGTCAATAAAAATATATTAAAATGATAAAAGATACAACTCTGGTTTTGTTTGGTTTCATGGCAAATCAACCATTGTAGGTTATTTTATGCCAAATCTATTTTATACATATAACAGTTCTATTTCAAACAATTCAGTTTAGTATAAGTACACAATTTATTTCTATTTGACCAACAGATAGGACTCTGTCAGGTGCTACCACTCCAGGCAAGAGTTGATCTTGGAGCGATGGCAACAAAAACTACTCCGCATTATCCAAAAGCTTCAGCATTACTGAAGCCTCACCATCAGATTGTTTCGAGAGATATCTAAGACACTCCTTGTGGGAGTCTTACACCTCTGAAAAGATGAAGACAGTGTATTCTGCAGCCTAAGCAAACTGGGTCATTCGTTGGGGGAGTCCTATCCCTCTGCAGAGATGCGGTCGGTGTATTCTGCAGCTCCAGCAATGAATTTCTCGTCACTATTGTTGTTTAATCCATATACTGTAACATCAACATATTGAGGTAGTTTAGGTTTAAGAATAATTCCTCAATAACTGAATAACAAAGGATATTAGAACTCTAATCAAAGAATTAATAAGAACTTTAACGAAACAATAATCAATTTTAACTTACAAGTCAACATTTTTTTAAATGGCCACGGGTTAGTACTGTTACAGGCTCCTACTACGCTACAATTTACACGGAAGAGTTGAGGATACTTACATCTATCCTTAGATTAATAACCATTCCTTCTTTTATGTTAGATATATTGGTGAAATATCTTCTATAAAAACAGGTGAAGAAATGAAAATGAACAGATTCTTAACCAACTTGAATATGATACAAGACTCAATCAAACGTATGATGAAAAATCAACATGGTCATATCTTTAGATAATTTTAGATTACGTATATTGATAAGAACAAACAAAACCTAAGAACATTAAACAGAACATACGAACATATATAACTATCTCAATTTTAGATCTTCTCTCTTGAAAAACTTCAAAGAGATCTTTCCTTACTTGTAAGTAAGGAACGATTTAGACTATGCATTAAGACTTAGAAGTAATCTAAACAGATATTAATAAATTGAATCGACAGAAAGATGAGTCAAAAGAGAAATTCCTTACACACAATTACTTTCCTGTTTTAATTGAAAACCAGACGAAAAAAAGGCACCACTAACTCTATACCTGGCAGTCTGAAGCTAATAACAAAAGAGATCGATCGCATTGCTGCGTAATAACACGAAAGAAATACGCTCCTTCCACAAGCCCAAATAATTAAGAACTGAACTTATATTTTGAAATTTAACTTCAACTTAAAGACATTTTTCCAAGAACCGGCCATTTTTGCCTGTCATCGACGAAATAACTTTATCGTAAGCAATAGCCTCCTAAATAATTAACTAAACCTTCGGAGGCGCTCAATAAAATCTACTAGACTTTTCTCACCAAACAGTTTAAAAAAAAAAAACTAACACTTCAATAATCTCATTCTTACCAGATCATTACCCAACTTCATCGATAATTTCGCATAATAGTCTAGCGAAATTTGTTATTGACTCAAAGTTTAGGTTAGTTTCAATTAATCTCTAAGTGTTAATCAGTGACGAAATATATCGTCATTGATTGGTTGTTGCGTGATGACCTCGGGGGTCGTTTGAATCCATGGCTGAGATTGAATTAGGAACCAAGTGATCAGATGACGCTGAGAAAATCGATTTAACTTTAAGTTACTCAGAAAATGCCTATGATGGGTATCTTTTCCATCTGTGCTCTACTCACTAATTCCTCGTAAATTTTCAGCGGATAATAAAGGAGTCATGACGATTAAGTAATTTGCACATTAGAAACTTGTGTCCGCAATAAATAGGGAAACATGGAGTTACAGGATGGGACCCGAACTAGAACAAAGAAGGTGGCCAACAGAACCTGGGAAAATGACAACGAAAGAACAAATGTGAACATGGGAGCAAGGCAATCGAGTTAGGGGTAAAAATGTAATTTATAAATGTAAACACTGAAAGGTGAATAATATTCACCAGGAAAAGAGAAGCTCTTGAAAGTCACTGCAAGTCTAAATGCAAAAGCACAAATATGATTAATTTAAAACTGGGTTGATTTACGAATAATTTCCATTTTTTAAAGCAAGTTGCTCCTACGCATTTCAAACTTTCAATGTTTTTAACACATTAACTGATTAAGGAATGCCTTTATTAATCAATCGTATTTGATTTGCAAAAAATGCATTTCAAATTTTAATCTATGATTTGTTGCCCCATAAATGGACGAAATAAAAAAGCGTATTTGACCTGTAATGTTGTGTGAGTTAAAGAATAACAAAAACACTTTAGAAACTAAGAAAATATTTAGTGTTTATTGTCAAGGCATCATTACAGTCAGCCAAGTTCAAAACTGGTTTTCAAAGTTTCATTCGGGCGATACATCATTGACATTTTAATCTACACCTGGACGCTCATCGGATCTCCATCAAGATGCTATAAGAGAACAAAGTTGGCAACCATAGTCGAGAACAACACAAAAGCTCCCTTTTGAATAGCTACTAACCCAATGTGTAGGGGAGGGCGCAACTCCTTTCTCAGGATTGCTCCACTTCGACCTTGATACGTACCTTGATAGTGCTGAGTGTTAAGCAAGAACTATATTTTGAGTCTTTGGTATGACACAAGCTGGGATTAAAGCCTGGTTTCTCAGGCCATTAGCGAAACACTTGACCTCATGACATCTCAAATTACAATCTTCCGCCACTTGAAAAAGATAGGAAAAGTGATAATCTGGGCATTGAGCTTCCTCACACACTCTTAGTGGGAAGAATGAAGAAGATCCCATCGTGGCGTATTGTTTCAAGGAAGAGAAATGACCCGTTTCTCAAGGATATTGTTACAGGTGATGAACTATGAGTCTTTTATCACAACGATCAGCGCAAAAGAAAGTGGATTGATAAGGATAAATCTCCGCAGCTTACTACAAAAGCAGATCTTCAAGGAAGAAAATTTATGCTATATATATGGTGGGATTATAGCAGTATTAGTCATTTTTGAGTTTTGAAACTGCAGTCAAACAGCTGCCAGGCGTACATCAAAATTTTCAAAGAAAACATTCCGCACTCGTCAATAGGAGAACTGTTGTACTTCCCAGAAAGACGCAAGGCCATATCCAGGAAAAATACAGAATTTAGGGTGGCTTCTTCTTTTATTTTTATCCTAGATACCGAATTCCCCTTGCACCAAGTTATCTCTATTTTTCGTTCTGTAGAAATTACTTTGAAAGAAAAAGGATTTTTTCAAGAAGAGCAGGTAAAAAGGTTTCTTGTGTTTGAAACCATCTGAATTTTACTTGATAGGAAAATAATCTATCATATAGTAATTTACAAAGCTCTTTGCTTCGATGTTGCACAAGGCCGAATGTATGGGGCACCCAACGAGACTCGAACTCACTCGTGTAGGTTTGCTAGTCTGGATTGCTAACCGTTATACCACCAGAGGTGCCCAAAGTAATTTACGAAGCTCTTTGCTTCGATGTGGCACAAGGCCGAATGTATGGGGCACCCAATGAGACTCGAACTCACTCGTGTAGGTTTGCTAAAAAAATCTATCATATAAATGGTAAGATGTGTTTAAAATGACGATTATGCAATTGATTGAAATTAAATAATTGTTAAAATAAATTATGAATAAATTATAATTAACTAAAATAAAAATTATTTATGACGCAACCTAACAAATGTCAAATGCTCTTCATAGTAATATACTGGAAAGACTGAACGATAGTTTTATTTTCAGTATAACAACCACAAGCACAAAATCAAATCATTGGGTTATGATAAACTGTCCCCAATAGAACAACATTTCAGAAGAGAAAACCATAACTTCAACTAATTGAATATTTCCATCAGCATGGGTTTGAAAAATCATACACTTAATTTACGGAAAAATACCCATAGAAATAGTATGAATTCCTTTTCTTCCCAGTTATGAAGTAAATAGTGCCAGTATTGTTCTTCTCCAAGTAGTCGAGGGTAACCCGAAGGCTCCCTTTTCAAGAGCTACTACACAGAGGTGTAGGGGAGGGCGAAACTCTTTTTCCTGGATTGCTCCACTTAATCTTGATCCATACCTTATAATACTGAGTATTAAGCAAAAAAGCATCAAGCACCAATTTTTGAGTCTTTGGTATGACTGAAGATGGGATTGAACCCTAGTCTCTCGGACCATTGATAATTGCAATGTCAATGGGTCGGTAAGAAAGCTAATTCTAAATTTTTTGCCAGAATTAGTCAACGACTCCCAGTTTGCAGTAAAGTTTTTTTTTTTTTATCTTCTGTAGGAAATATGTATTATCCAGCCATATCTATCAACACACACAGGCACACACATACACGACTTTCAAAATCTTTTTTTCTATATTTCTAAGAACATTGCGCAACTGGGTCATATAGTAAACTAAGAACTTTAAGAATGAAAGACATGGAAGTAATAACCTAAATAATTAATTTGTTAAAAAAGTATCGAGATTAGCTTCATAAATTTCCTTCAAATTGCCTACCACTTGGCTAAACATAGTTTTGATATACAGATAGCTATCTCGACGTCAAAACATCGAAACTTTATTGTATAAGTTCCTCAGCTATGTCCACGCCTTTATTTAAAACTGAATCTTTTACAGAATATCGTCTTTTCTCAAGGCAGAAAATTTCGAACTACGTGTCTGTATTGAATTTTGCTAAAATCTGGTTGCAAAAACTTTCACATACTTTAGGAAAATGCTGGTCTGGTTTAGTTTCTTTATTTAATGGCATATCAACCTTTGAGAGTAACTTAATGTCGAAGTCACACTTGTAGAAGAACAATAGTGACTCTATTTAACCCATACGTGGAAAGAATAAGAGAATTAGTTCTAAAGCGAACGTTTTAGCGTGACTAGATTTCGAACTCACTTACTACGATTTCGCAATTCAGTATATTAGCCACTACACTATGCGGACTCCTTTAAATATCATTGAGATGATGCAGTGTGCCAGGGTTTATAACTGACCACACTGCTTCAAAGAAGAGAAAATATCAGGTAAAGGTACTTCCATTAGCAGAGATGTTGAAACAAGTGATGAGCGTGGATAGAAGATTGGTTATCTGCGTTCTTTGTAATATGGTAAACAGAATTCCTGGATTGTCTAGCACTGTCTTTGTGAAGTTATTCGTCGTTATAGAACAGGTAAGGTGTCAATGGATCAGTGGTCGATTCACAATAATAATGTCCCTGCAAACAGGGCATAGTTTGTCCTGGTGGTTTTGGCAAAAATAAGATGATGCAAAGGTAGCATTTTCTATATATACCGAACCCAGCTCTTTGCGATTTATTTTTGTTTCTTTATCATAGAAACAAAGTCGAGGATAAAAAATATGAACATCTAGATGTCATTAAAACTTGATACAATGGAAATATAAAGAAAAATGCTTTAAAAATGGTTTTACCCTTCGGCTGGGGCTGCAGAAGACACCGATTGCACCTCAGCAGAGGAATAAGACCTACCACAACGAGTGTCTTGGATATGACACTCAACAATCTGATAGTGAGGTTCCAGTAAGGCTGGAGCTTTGGGTAATGCAGAGTACCCTTTCATTGTCATCGCTCTCTGGTCCACTCTGCCTGGAGTAGGGTCCTCTCTATGGCTAAATAAGAACTGAACTGTAATAAACTGAATTACTTGAAATTGTACTGTTTGAGATTTAAACTGCGTACTTATGCTAAACTGAATGGTTTGAAATGGAACTGCTTTTGTTTGATAAAGTGAAGTGTTTGCAATAGAACTATTTTTGACATTAAAACTGTACCTACGCTAAACTGAATTGTTTGGTATAGAATTGTTTTTTTGTATAAAAATAGATTTAGAATTAAATAACCTACAAAGATTGACATGCCATAATCCCAAACAAACAAACGAACAAGTAATCAATTAATGGTTTGATGTGGTTCTTTTTGAATGGCACATCAACCTTCGTTGATTGTTTAATGGCAAAAATATTCTTGTAAAATGACAGTAGTGGAAATATTAAGCATATAGTTAGTAGGGGTTAATGGAGTCAGTATATATATATATATATATATATATAAAAGATTATTTCGTAAATACAAAAGTAAACATAGAATTAAATGTATACATTGAAACGTGTAAAACCATGTGTAGAGTGATATTTATAAAGACCTACAATTGCAGAAAGCGTGCTGCAGTCATTAGACAATAAATATTCTTTCTAAATTAACTACTTTATATTCAGAGAAAGATTTTGACAAATAAGGAATGGTTCGCTAAATAGCTAATGCCTGTGTCTCTATATTTTCAAACAACAATGTCCTTTTCAGCAGGCCCGACCAATCAATTACTAAAGGCGAAGAAAAATAAAAGCCAAATCGAATAAAAGCAGACGTTAAAAAAAGTGAATAGAATGAATAAAAAAAAAAAAGATTGAAAGAAAGAAAGAAAAGAAAAGAAAAAAAAAAAATAAAACGAAAGAAGTGAAAGAAGAAAGATAAAAAAGTGAAGATAAAAATAAGAAGAACTTGCAAAGAAAATCGTATGAAGATGATATTAATGTGTGTATTTTTGTTTAACGACTAACTTTGTATTTATAATCAATATAATGTCGATTAATCCGTACAGATCATTGGCAGTTTTGTTTTGAGGAAAAGAATGGGGATCTGTCGACATTGTCAACTGTGTAATACAATTAAATGCATTTGCTTAGTTTTCAAACTGATCAAGGATTATTCAGAATTTTAAAAATTCCTATGCATAATGTAAAGGCTTAATATGTTACTATAGAAATACAAAAAGATTGAAGAATGGGAATTAATTAATACAGATAGAATCGAGTATCATATATATATATATATATATATATATATATATATATATAATAATTTACTGACTAAAAGCACATATGGTGAGGGACAAAAAAAAACGCAAGTAATTCGAAGATAAGAATATACCACGAATCACTGGGGGAAAAAATTTGGAGGAAAAAAAAAGAAAAGGCCAATCTTTTCACACCAATTGAAAAAAATCAAGGGATATGCAATCGGTTGGTGAAAAGAAAAAAGAACACCGTAAAATGCTGCTGAGCTACAAGTACAAAAAGTGCTCAATACTAGCTAGAGCAAAATAGTTACAAAAATTATTTAGCGAGTCAGGAACTAGCCTACTACAGTTTCGCCTAAATGGCTCATCAGGGTACCTAATCCCTACTACTGTGTCGGGATTAGGTACCCCTGACTCGATAAATAATTTTTGTAACTATATATATAATATTCTATTCTATTCTCGAGGCAACTATTCTATGAGAAGGAAAATTCTGAAATGAAACCTATTAAACTCCACCTAAAAATTGACCTTGTGTCATATCCTAACAGTGCGGAAAGTTTGGTATATATATATATATATATATATATATATATATATAGATGTGTGTATGTGTGTGTGTGTGCTGCAATTTTACTATTTTTAATAACAAATATCGCGCAAGTGTTTTATTTGTTTCATGTTTTGTCTACTGTGCGGCAAACTAAAGTTAGCCACTGCCCGTGAAGAAAGCAATACTATGAAATATTTCATTTCTCCAGAATATTGAAAACGACATGCTCTTCTGCTTGCTATGCACGTTGATGATCAAAAATAAAGATTTCAGAGGGTGAGATAGTCAATAATAAAAAGCACACCTAGTCCACATATGGTGTTTTAGGGGTATCTCTAGCAATAGTTTCGTTATGTCACTATACCTCTTCTTAAATGACCTCAAACTCAACACTGGGATTTAGTCCTATCTCATTCCATCACGTGCTGGAATAAGGTATGATTTTCAGGGCGAGAGAGTGACTGATGGAAGACCCTATATCTTGCAATAGGACTCTGTACCATTCCACACAAGCAAGAGAACACAGTCTTCCCAATAAAAAGCCTCGGTCACTAAACTCCCTAGATTGCAATTCCTTTATAGATGACAATATATACGCAGCCCACCTGGGGAGTTAAACCATTTGCTGAAGAATTAACGGTTTCCGCACGCGTAATGCAAAGCTCCTCAAACGGATTGGGCATTTGGTAGCCGATAGCGTAAAATGTAAACAAAACGAAAGTTGAAGCATACGTGGTACTGGCTTAGAGATACGTTATCGGCCTGATGTAAGATTAGGTGGCTTTTGATCCCGGCTTGAAGCGTCTCGTGTGTCAAGCTACACTGAAGTGTTGTGGTATAACGAAAGAGTCTGTCTGTGGATGACAGTATATATATATATATATATATATATATATATAAACAAGTTGTTGATAATTAAGAACTTGTTGATGGGCAAGAAGACATAGATGTTTAGGGAATTTGTAGGCGTGTTTTTTTATCAAAAAAGTGGGGAAACGACCGGTTTCGACTGGCACTTTTTAAGTTGTTACTACCAGTAAAATAAAAGGGGAATGTAATGGAGAAAAAGAAGAGGAGAAAAAAAAAAGAGAAAAAAAAGGCGGGGTGGGAAGTAGGAGAGATGAGCAGAAGATTAAAGACCGATTACATTCAACCCCAACAAGCAGTCCCTTTGTTGGTTTTTGTAAGGCTAATTTATTCACCAAAATAGACAGCCCCCTCATGTATTATCGTTATGATGACAACAATTTTTGCTTATTTAAAAATGAAAATGATGCCGATTCATTTTAATTGAATTAAATTCTATGCATCCCTCTTTAAAGTTTACCGTGGAAAAGGAGGCCAACCATCAACTTGCCTTGAGAGAGGTGAGAAATTTACTAGATGCATTACCACGGCCGTGTTATTTTTCAGTTGCTGTGCGAGTAATTTTTTGGACTCACACTGCATTTGTCTCAATGCTTAAAGACGTCCAACCTCCCCATCATATCAATTCGGTCATATACAAATATCCATGAAGTTGTGGCAGTGACTACATAGGTAGAACGTCTAACCGGTTGGACTTACGTATCAAGCAGTATTTGCTAACTCATATTTTGAATCTCGAGCTTAAAAGAGGCCAGCTTGTAAACACATCCGGGTCTTCCATAACAGATATCTATATGATTTGTAAGGGATCGAAAGGCAAACATTACTTGTTCAAGGATAACGGCTGCATTTACCAATATAAACAAGGAGGCCATCGGAAAGGTTTGCAGTAGATTTCAAAGTCATCTTTTGGCCGTGAAGAAAACCGATGGCAATTTCATTGAGTATATTTAATCTATAATATTTCGAGATATTCTAATGTAATTTTGGTAAATATATCTGAATAAGTGAGGTGTCAGTAATATTTTCCTTTTTGGACAATTTAAACGTCAATTTAACACACACACACACACACACACACACACACACACATATATATATATATATATATATATATATTTGGAAGGTTATATTTTTCTTCCGTTAGTTTTTTGTTGAATTTAGATTCTCTTCTGCTTTTTGTTTAACCTTTTTTGAATCTCCTTTTAGCTCAAGTTTGAGATATTTGGTAGACAAAAATTTTGGTTGATATATTTTGCTCTGTTTTTTATGTTATGGTATTTCATTCGTATATTTTTCTTACGTTTCTTTTATTGGTGATATTTCGAAGAATATCAAGTTTACAGGGATTTCTAGAGTTAGATCTAAGCCTTGTCAACTAGACCTGATTAATACGCTCTGTAGCTGGATGAGATCCCCACGAGTAGTATTCTGAAGATAACATAGTGAAATCTTATGGTGCAGTTCGATTATTGGAGCTTTGAGAATATGGAGTACACATTCATTGCCATTACTACCAGGTTCTCTCTTATATGAAGTGGTAGTACCTGTTAGTGCCCCATCTACGGGTCAAGTAAAACTATTTAATTGTTTACTATGCTTGAACAAATTTAACTGTGAGCTGATAAAACTATTCATCCTAAATAGCAATACTTGAAGGTACCTAACTGTGCAAACAAATGACTGATTTTTATATAGATCTATTCGCATTAAAAAGAAATATATAAAAGCTTTCAACAGACTGAAAACAAATCAGCAATGGCTCGTTTAAAATGTTGTTACCTACAAACAACTCACTTACAGTTCATCATCATTATCATCGTTATTAAGTCGCGCTATTCTCCCTTTCCCCATCCGTCTCAATCATCCATCGCTCCCGGAAGTTCTTCCAAACTACATATTGTGTCCACGTAGAGCTATTGTAGGTAAGTTCATAGAAGGTGTTCATAGAAGGACGCCACTTATGAGTACTTCCTTGCTTCCCTCAAAACAGCAGCTGAACGGCCACTTACCTCCCGTCTCTAAAACCATCCACATAAGACAAACAAGACATGAAGGACACAACTAGAGAAAGAAGAACGAATTCACAAGTGATGTTCGCCTATGGATCCCTTACAAATCAGATTGATAGATAGATAGATAAGCAAAGTTCCGTAGTAAATAACCTACATGGTTGATATGCTATGAAATACCATAACTAAACTAGAGGTTAATATGAGAATATGTTTTATCAAGAAAATTCTAAAATTTATTTGAATTGAAGTCCTGCATGATTTTTTTTCTTTTCTACAACCAAGTAGTGTTAAATTTGTACGTTTTTAAACAATTTAGGGTTAAATTACCCCATTTCATTTTTTCAAGAAGGGATGATGATAGGATTGTAATAGAAGACCGCTAAGTTTATTCAAGAGATAAAAATCTCCAAAAAATTTTTTACAATATCTAAAGTATATAATTCAGAGAAGTTTCCTCCGGGAATTTTTTATTCGTTGTTCGTGTGCTCCACCACCCTCCATGGTGTGAACAGTTGCTCGTGAATTTATGATGTGGAATACCCATTTGCCAGCGTTGAGACAGGATATGTTGCCCAGTATATACTGGGCGACGTGTCAAGTGGGAATATAATATGTAAGTACTTCAACAGTAATATCTCATCTATTTAAAGTGACGTTGATATACGCCTAACGAAGGTGTGGACTGCTATCGATTGTCTATCGATCATATGGAAGTCTGATCTATCCCATATAAATATGGAATTTCTTTCAGGCTGTGGGTGTGTCCATACTACTGTATCGCATGGACACTAACTAAATGCATTGAGAAAAAGTTAGATGGAAACAACACAAGATTGCTATGAGTTATTTTGATCAAAACCTGGAAACAACACCACACGAAACAACAGCTGTACGGCCACTTGCCTCCCATCTCAAAACGAACAAGACACACGGCACACTGCTGGAGAAGTTAAGGCAAACTGATAACTGATGTTCTTCGAAGGCCCTCAACACATAGACCTGATAATGCTGGCCGATCAGTAAGAACTTAGTTACGGACACAGAATGTAATTTAGAAAATCTGCCGAGGGCGACTGATGATAGGGACGGATGGAAAGAGCGAGTCACGGAAATTTGGGCTGTCAAATCGGCTTGATTACACACACACATATATATATATATATATATATATATATATATATATATATAACGCTGATATTTTGACAGCATTTAACATTATTTAAAAGTTCGTAATCGTCTTCAAGAATATGAAAAACATTACCTTTTGCTTTAAGAACAATAGCTTACATGGTTCGGGGACAATTTGGCGCGGCTGTTTTGGCTCTCGATCTTTTGGAGTCCAGTATTTGACATCGAACTGTTGTGGCAGTGAACTGTTTTGCCACTTTTGTATTATCTTAAAGATGATAAGATGGTAAGGAATGACAAATCATGATAATTAAAAAAAGAATCGAATTTATTATGCTATGATACAAAATTTAGTAAGTAAAACAAATATAAAAGTTTTAAAGAATTTTATGGTTGCAAACCAAACCACGCCAATATTCTAGTGGAGCAATTTAATCAATATTCAAAATGCTCTCATCGGCCCTGACATATTCCGAACGTTTTTCATTTGGGGGATTCATAGCAAAACCCTTAACTTTAAACCCGGATCCTGGAACAATCTATTCGGCGGTTTCCAGTGTTCATTTCCAATTATATAAATATAGGTACTCAGGTAGGTCATAACTTTTGCAATATTTTGTTACGTGGTAGTTTCAGATATGTGTATCACGTGACCGGAACATTTGAATTTGTGAAAGGTAACGACTGTACTTGGTAGTATCGTTCTAGTTCCTGAGCTAACGTGAAGAGCATATGTCATTTGAGGTTTGTTACAAGTCTTTGTTATAATGATATTGATATATCTTCAAAAATGGTAAAATAAAGGGAAAGATATGAGTAATCTATTAAATTGGAAGTATTTGACGTCCTCTCAGAATAACGTCCATAGGTGGATATATTTGTAAACTCTTTACTGTTTGCCTCAGATGTATTTTGTATTTCTCAATTATCAGATATGTCTATTTATTAATACAAAGAACAAACAAAATATACCTCGTGTTTGTTTTGTTTTAAAGACGGTGCAACATAAGTTGTATCCTCAGTATCAAGTTGGAAGGAATCTAAATCCAATTTTTGTGTAGATTTCATTAATGAAAAACTTATTCCCATCAATGTATTTAATCATTAACATAACCAGCATTGCTTTTGAGAAACTCATTCCTTCGATCAACAAACTAAGAATTAGTATGCTTGTAAAACCCAATAGATTTTGATGATATAGATTTGAGATAAAATCGTGTTTAACTTCTTCTCTTGATGTCAACTAAGACCCCATCCGAAGATTCTGCAATCTCCTAAACAATTGATATTAAGAAGGAGAAAAATCAGGTAATTTGGAGGATAAAGGAATTTTTACGAATCGAACTCCAATTTGAGATTTTCAGTCTAGTGACTTCTGTGAGGACAGACAATTTCATGATGGAGGGTTACTCTTTCTGCTGATTAAAGAGTCTCATCCGTTCTTCAAAAATGGGAAAACCAACAACTATAATTTCTTCCTTTCAATACATCACCTATCATCTATATAAGAGCTTTGAATGGATTTAGAGAGTAAAAAGGCTCCCAGTGGCATGATGACTAATATGCTGGGTTTTGGCCACAAAATAAGAGAATTCGAAATCCAGTTATGCTATTTTTTCCATTTCGGACAGATAACCTTTGGAAACGTATGAACCCCGTATCCCTCAACTCTGGGTTAAACAATATCAGTGCTGTTCTTCGAAAATGATGTCTTTGGCATTAAGTAACCCATGAAAGTAAATATATGATTAAACATGGAACGAACATTGAGGTACACACCAAAGAAGATCGTAAACAATCGTTTTATAATCTCAACAAAAAAGGCAATAATTATTAACAGGTAATAAAAGGTGATATGTTCTAAGAGGTAGTAAAGGGTAATCATCATCATTATCATGTCCCACTACCAGCACGGATCTCCCTCTCTCTCTCGCCACCTGTCTCTATCGTCCATCGTTCTCGGGAGGTCTTCCAGGCTACATCCTGTATCGGCACAGAACTGTTGTATATAGGTTCTAGCTAGTCGTCCTACCTTTGCTCGTCCTTGTGAATGGGGTTCTGTGGTGTACATCATTTATAAGTTCGTCCTTACTTCCCCAGCAGTTTCCCGTAGGTCAGGTTCATCTAATTTCGATAGTTTTCATGATGGGTGATAGTTGTCCCTAAAGCTGCTCTTTTGTAAGGTATTGCCTCCAGGACTTGTTCAATATAACTTGCAGCATTCTTGTGTAACTGCCGTCAAGCTTTTTCTTCATACGTTTAGTTAGAGTCCATGTGGTGAATCAATATAACCGTATCGACACGACCGCTGCTTGGAAAAAACAGCATTTTATTTTATCAGTCAGGTCTGACTTCCATATGACCGAGAGCCTATCGTTAGCTATCCATGCATTTGCTAGCCGCGTGTTCATGTCATCTCGGTTAATGAGACGCTGCTTCCGAGGTAGGTGATCATGTCTTCAAGTTTCAAAATGCAACTCTTTAGTGAGGAGATGTCGCCTCTAAAAGCTAATAATTATTAAAAGGTAATAAAAGCTAATAATTACTGTAATGTAATAAAAGGTCATCATCATCATCATCATTAAGTCGTGCCGCCAGCATGGATATCCCTGACCCTCTCTAGCCACTTCTCCCTATCATTCATCGCTTTCAGCAGGTCTTCAAGGTTACATCCCGTATTCCCACATAGCTGCTGTATGTATGTTCGAGCAGAAAAAGTAGTAAAAGGTAATAAAGTGTAATAATTGTTATAAGGTTAGTCGAAGGTGACCCGAAGGCTCCCTTTTCAATACCTACTACACCGAGGTGTAGGGGAGGGTGCAAGTCGATTCCCTGGATTGCTGCACGTCACTCTTGATCCTTTCCTTATAATCCTAAATTTCAAGCAAGGTGGAATCAAGTACCATTTTTTGAGTCTTTGGTATGATTCGAATAAGTGATAAAAGTTAATAATTACTAAAAGGTAAGTAAAATTGGCGACCACAGTTGATGGTAACCCGAATGCTCTCTTTTCAATAGCAACTACGACGAGGTGTAGGGAAGGGTGAAACTCCTTTCCCTGGATTGATCCCCTTTGCCCTTGATAAGTACCTTATAATGCTGAGTGTTAAACAAGGCGGAACCAAGTACCATTTTTTGAGTCTTTGGTATGACTCGACCTGGAATTTTACCCCGGTCTCCCGGACCATTAACGATCTCTCTACTCATCGGGCCAATGGTCCGGAAAAAAAGGTAATGGTTACTAAAGGTAATAAAAATTAATAAAGATAATAATTACAAAAAGTTAATAAAATGTAATATAAGGGAATTATTACTGAAAGGTGATAAAATGAAATTATTGCTGTAAGGTAAAAAAAAGAAATTTTTACTGAAAGATAATAAAAGAAAATTATTACTGAAAGGTAATAAAAGGTAATTATTACTGAAAGATAATAAAAGAAAATTATTACTGAAAGGTAATAAAAGATAATTATTACAGAAAGATAATAAAAGATAATTATTACTGAATGGTAATAAAAGGTAATTATTGCTGAAAGATAATAAAATGTAATTATTACTGAAAGGTTATAAAAGAAAATTATTGCTGAAAGGTAATAAAATAAAATTATAACTGAAAGATAATAAAAGGTAATTATTACAGAAAGATAATAAAAGGTAATTATTACTGAAAGGTAATAAAAGAAAATTATTGCCGAAAGGTAATAAAAGGAAATTATTACTGAAATGTAATATAAGGTAATTATTACTGAAAGGTAATAAAAGAAAATTATTACTGAACGGTAATAGAGAGTAAAAAAGGTCATAATCACAAAAGTAATACAATCAAATTACTTAGGAAATTAATTGTTAAAATCCATACCTAATTCTTTTCACACCTTTTCAGTGGAACATAGTATACAGTGACTAAATCCCTGGCAAAAGAATATTATTGTATACCGTGATGATCTCAATAATATTAATGATCATACAGGCAGAGTCAGTCGTTTCGGATACGAACGTGTTTATTTCTTTCTGCCTTCAGCACTTAGGGACACGAGGAGAGAAACACATTTCATAAAAGCCTATTATAACTATACAACGTTGACACCAACCCCAACAAGCGCAGCACATCTTGTAGTGTCTAAGATCTGAACTGATCTCTACCGGTCGAAACCAATATTTGTTTGATCTAATCAGATCCGAAAAACCCAACTGCGAATTTTGAAAGTCGAATATCAATTCACGCATTTTTCAAAATTCCTTAAATCTCAGGGCATCTTTTCCTGACATGACATCCCCCACCTACTCAATTCACTCCAACGCGCGTCTAGCTCCATTTCCTGTCTCAGGGTTTATTATGACAGATGATTGTCATTCTTTCCCTACGGGTACCTGAGTGCCCCGTCTGACTACGACACCTGAACCAGGTACACCGAATAGTTCAAAGCCTTACTAAACTAAATAAAACATAATTAACAGAAAATGGTTAATATAATCAATCGTTACCTTCCTTATATAACAGTGTGACCTCGCAGCTCCCGCTAAAAAAGCATTTCCTTGGTATGACACTAAATTGCATCTGGTTTTGAGGCTTTAATTCTTACACTTAAGAAACTGAAAAAATATAAATATAAATTAATCATTTCGCATAAAATAACCTTTAATGGGTTGAGATAACGCTAAAATCAATCAACCAAATTATCAAATTCCTTTCAATCATTCTTTTCAATTTCCATGGAAATTTGGGAAAAAACCGTACAGTAGCTATTTTTTCACAAAATCCCATTTTCAATCAGTAAGCTTTTCAATCAAAAGGAAATCCCATATTATGTTCTAGAATTCCAGTTACATTTAGAACTAAGAGATATTTTAAATAGATGTCCTGTTTAACAAATTGTCGTTGCATGCAATGTGGCTGAGTCAGATTGTCCACTAATGTTAACTTGTGCCAGACTTAGACTCGGTTATAAAATAACTGTAGCAGACATCCTTTAAAAATGCAACAAAAAATTTGGCAGTGCTATTAAACTTTCCATTCAGTTTTCATTCGATATTTTAGATAATTTATTTTTTCTTGTGCTGAACTGATAATATTGATTTTTTCGACAAAATACAAAAATGTGAATACCGTTCCTTTCACTCTCTCTCTCTCTCTCTTTCTCTCTCTTACTCTCAGTCACTATCTCTTTATCACTCTTTCTCCCTCTCAATGTTTATATATCTAAAAAAATGGAGGATAGTTTTAAGAAAAATTATTGATGGAAACTCCTTTAAATCTGAATTTTTCTTTCTATTATTTCATTTTATTTTTACCACTCTATTTTTTAACATTCTTAGTCTGAATTACTTTCTGACAAATATTTAGAAAAAAGTACTTCATATTTTCTGAGATGGTAATTTTTTCTCTGATGAATAAATCACAGTAGGAAATCGTCTCTGGCTCAAGACTGGATTCTTGTCAATGCCTCTGTTCTCAAAATAGGGTTATCATTGATATTCTCCAGACATCATATATATACAGTAGCGTCCAAAACTTAGGGAAAAAATTTTAAAACCTAATATTTGTTAGAAATAACAACTGTGAAAAGCTGAAATTTTGACAACTGGTAGTCGTTATTATCCGTAAAAACATACTAAAATTTGAATCATTTGCAAAGGATAGAAAAAGAATTATAACAATTATTTATTTATTTTTAAATTTGGAACGTCCAAAAGTAAGGGACAAAATTGAGAAAAACAATGTAAACAGCCAAAAAACAAAAAAATACATGTACAATCAATATTTAGTAAATGAGCCCTTGCTCTCAATGACAGCTGCACATCTTCGACTACAAGAACGAATCAGTTCTTGACAATCCTCAATAAAAATTTTAGACATTCTTCTTGAACCTTCACCTACAAATCCTCCGTGTTAGTGGGATTTCTTTCCATAACTTTCACTCCTAAGGTCTTCCGAAGATTTACTATTGGATTTTAGCCAGGTCTTTGCGGTGGCCAATCCATAATTTCGAAATCTTGCTCGCTAAGGTAACTCATTACCACCTTTGCCTTGTGACATGGGGCATTATCTTGCATAAAGGTAGCCCTATCGAAACCTGAATTCTGTATAATTGGCACATGATCTTGAACAATGTTTTTTATAGATCTACGCGTTTACACGAGTTGTACCTTGGCTAGAAAACATTCCAAATACCATGACGCTTCCGCCCCCAAACTTGACAGTTTTTTTAGTACACTTTGCACTTAATCTTTCACCAATACGTCGCTTTACATACTTTTTTCCATCATTTCCAAATAAATTAAACTTGCTTTCTTCACTGAAAAATACTTTTGCCCAATTTTCATATGTTCAAATTATATACCTGTTTGCAAACTCTAATCTCTTCTTATTCTTCGAACTAACTGGTGGTTTCTTCCTTGGGGTTCGATTAAACAGCCCTATTTTTTGCAGTAGTCTCGAAACAGTCTGTCTTGACATATTAACACATGAGGTACTATTCATAACCCTTTTAATTTCTGTGCAAGACTTAAAACGGTCCTTTAATGACATACGCTGCATTATTCGATCTTCTCTTCCCGAAGTTTTGTGTAGTCTGCCGGTTTTAAAAGCAGAAACTATTTTGCCAGTATCATTGTAGGATTTAACAACCCTGCCTACAACACTCTTGGAACGTTTCACTTTCTCTGAAATCTCTCTAATGGTGTGCTTTTTCTTGTGTAGCTTCACAATAGCTTGTCTCACAGAGTAATCAAGTTTTTGGCGTTTCGCCATGGTGCCGGCTGATGCAACGTTTACAAATGACTAAGTAAGACTTATTCTTTAGAGGAAATCAAAAGATTTGAATATAGCATACTGTTTACATTGTTTTTCTCAATTTTGTCCCTTACTTTTGGACGATCCTATTTTGAAAATAAATAAATAATTGTTATGATTCTTTTTCTCTCCGTTGCAAATAATTCAAATTTTAGTATGTTATTATGGTCGATAACGACTACCAGTTGTCAAAATTTCAGCTTTTCGCAATTGTTATTTCTAACAAATATTAAGTTTTAAAATTTTGTCCCTTAGTTTTGGACGCTACTGTCATTCTAATATTTTTATTGTCATTACCATTTTAGGTGGGGAATTCCCCGTGGCTTAGTGGCAAATGTGCTTGATTGCCACATCGTAGTAAGCAAGTACGAACTTCAAACGTATTCAATAACGGACGAATACCATTGGGAATGTTGTGGACTCCTTATATACCCAGCAATGGGTTAAATATACCCCTGCTGTTTTTCTATTGGGATGGCTTAGACTTTAAATAATCTAGGGAGGTTGATATGGCATTAAGCAAAAAAAATGAAACGAAACAATGTTGATATGTATTTACCCAACGTAACTGTTACGGCCAAGAAATGACACAAGGTCTGTTTTTTAGTGGGTTAAAATTGTTTTAATCCAGAGGTTTCTTTCTCCTCCTACTGGGTGCTTAACCAAGCCAAAAGAAGCCAGTCTGTCTTAATATTTACCCATAACTAGTCCATGATTCTTCTATGGGAAATACAAATAGCATAGGCCAAGATTTGAATTCTGGTCCCCGATACCATTTCCCATGACGGTAATAGTTACGTTAAAGCGGTTCCCATTTATTATCCTTAGTAATAATGAGTAGTTTTTGGACTTTATGTGAGAAGCTTGTGTTGGTAAGATCGTAGGTCAGTCCTGTTTGCTTGAAAATCAAGTCTCGTTCAATGATTGACTCGTAAGAGAAACCCAAACCTTGAAATCTTGGAATTACAGCAAAATGTATTAATGAATTTGTTGTCTAAATTTTTGAGACGAAACTTGATGATTTTTAGCATTAAAAAAATAAATTTGGAATATGAGCTCAGGTAAAAAAAAATCATACATCGTTGTCGTAATCATAGTGATGTGAGAACATTAGTTTATAACTCACCAAAATTCATTTGCATTGTCAAGCAGGACGCATAGTGTAACGGTCATAAGCATTCGTTCCCTAAGCGTCTAAAGTGACAATCATCTGAAGGTTTCAGGTTCAACCCTAACTGCAAGCGCATAACAACATAGGAATGCGGTGATGGTTAACGGAAACAGAACAAATGACCCCTGTTGATTGAATAAATGACACATTTCGAACTTCCGTGTGGACTCCCGAGTTCGGCAAATACCTGAAAAGGGCGAATTATCTGAAGCGTTTTAATGGTAATAGTCCCAAAATTCTGATCGATAAAAATTATTAATTAATCTCTGGAATATTTTTTATTTCCACGCAAATATATAAGATCCTTTGCGTAGGGTGGGAACACTTATTTCTTGCGTATGGTTGGTTTGGTTTCTTGATTTAATGGCATATCAACCTGTGTAGGTTATTTAATGCCGAAGCCATTCTCCTAGAAGGACAGTCATCATCATCATCATGTCGCGCCGCCTGCGCGGATATCCCTGACCGTCTCTCGCCATTTCTCCCTATCATTCATTGCCTCCGGCAGGTCTTCAGGGTTACATCCCGTGTCCTCACACAGCTGCTGTATGTAGGTTCGTGCTGGTCGTCCCATTCTTGCACATCCATGTGCGGGGGTCCACAGGAGTACATCGCTTATGAGCTCGTCCTTGCTTCTCCAGCAGTGTCCTGCGTGTCTGGTTCGTCGAACTTGTATAGTTTTTGTGATGGGGGGCAAGTGTCCGTATAGTTGGAGTTTCGTGGGGTGTTGTCGCCAGGACTTGTTTAATACTGCCCTCAACATTCTTGTATAATTTCCGTCCAGCCTCCTCTCCAGCCGCTTCGTAAGCGTCCATGTGGTGCATCCATACAGCAGTATCGACACAACCGCTGCCTGGAAGAAACTGCGTTTCATTTTATCAGTTAGGTCCGACTTCCATATGATCGAGAGCCCATCGATAGCTGTCCATGCCTTCGCCAGTCGTGTGTCGATGTCTTTCTCGGTTGATGAGACGCTGCTTCCTAGGTAGGTGAATTTGTCGACTAGTTTCAGAGGGGCTCCGTCTAGTGTGGCAATGTTGCCCGTTTGGTTGTAACACATATATTCGGTTTTGTTTGCATTGACATGGAGGCCAATGCCAGCTGTGGCTCGTTCCAGACTATGCAGTAGTGTCTCTGCTTGATTAGGCGTATTCGCTAGTAACGCCAAGTCATCAGCGTAGTCGGCGTCCGTGATTGTTTTTGCGGGGTACCTTTTGCTTCTTCTCTTAGTCAGCTCGAAGCCATTTTCTCTGATTTTGTCGATCGAAGTCCTAAGCACATAGTCTAGACAGATGATAAAGAGGTACGGGGCTAGTGTGTCTCCTTGTAGTACTCCTGCAACAATGTCGAAGTATTCCGTGTCTCCATCTGGTGAACGTACTTTCACTTTGGTGTTTCTGTAGAGAATCATTATCGCTGCTAGGTATTTGCCCGAAAGTGAACGTAATAGCGCGGCTGGAATACGAACTCACTTATTACGATTCCGCAGTCCATCGCTTTAACCATTACACCACGAAGACCCCGCCCTCGTATGGTTGGATAAGAACTGGAACAGCTTCACTTGGAACTATCAAATCCGCAGAGTAATTTAGCTATTATGTTTATTATGTATTTCTTATGTACAAGGAAAAGTCAATTTACAGAGATTTTCATCAGTAGACATTAGTTTTGGTGATGGAGACGAGGAGCGTAATTTTCTTATATTACACAGATCAACTCTGATGTTTCCGGACAGAAGAACGGATCCAATAATAAATGTTTTCCGACAATCTCTGCCTCTTTTAAGCAGAAGCCACTCACACCTGGATCAATAAAAAGTTCGATTTCTTCAGGGGAAAGAAAACTTTGTTTTGTTTTATTTTATAACTTTTGCTAACCGCTCTTTAAATCTAGACATAATTTTTCAAACCAGATAAATCGTTACCGATCACTCTTTAAACTCAGGACGTAAGTTTTCACGTCCAATTTTATTGCGGATACTCGGAGTTTAACTTTGAACCAAATTCGCTGTTAGATTTTAAAAATCATTTTTTGTTTTTAATAATCCACAGTCACCATTCGCATACCGGTATGCAATCACTACTCCCTGATGCCAGGGGTCACTTTGTCACATTGTTGATATTAAGAGAATCAAGTGACAACAAAATATTTCAAGTCTACTGTTTTCTATTTCGTATTTCTGATAAACCTGTTACTATAATACTTCCTTTTTGTTCTTCATATCCCAATTTTTTTTTCAGGATTTTGCTTACTATTTGGTTATTTTAAGTTTCCCTTATGGATCAATAGCAAAATAATGAAATCTATTTTTCTCATTTTTCTTCGTTTTTAAATCGATATTCAATAGTGAACACTTTCAATATAGTAGTTGCTCTTGAAGTGAGTGATTCATTCTTATGTCAAAATCCTGACTATTATTGACAATAATAGTGGGTTGCAGTTTTAGGTTATAATGTCACAGCAGGAATACTCAAATATTCATAACTCAGTTCTGAACTTTTTTAATGCTGTTGTCTAAATGTTTCGATTCTTTTTCATTAAAACTAACAGACTTTTTTTTCTTAACGGTTACTTCATATGTTCTGTTAAACTCTGACTCGGAATGGTAGTACCCATTATATTCCCATTTCCAGATCAAATAGAACTGTTCAAATATTTAACGACGTGCAAAAAATGACATGTTAAATTGGATTTTTTGTGTTACATAATAGAAATATTTGAAAACATTTAACTGTGTACAAATGAATCTATCAGTTCAACATAGTCGTACAGGAACCCATATTGTCTAAAATGTTACCCAGAGACAAATCGTTCACAAATCATAAATGTTTTATATATATATATATATATATATATATATATATATATATATATTATTTAAAGAAAAAAAATATTTGGTCACATTAGGATAATAAATTTATTTACATCCTGTTAAGAGCATTGATATGAATTAAAACTTCAAAAGAATTGAAACAGGACTTCATCAGATCCAATAAAAAAATAACACTCACACACACACACACACACACACACACACACACACACACACACACATATATATATATATATATATATATATGTATATATATATATATATATATATATTGAGCACCAATGGTCGGGAGACCTGGGTTCATTCCCATGTCACGTCATACCAAAGACTTTAAAGATGGTACTTGATACCGCCTTGCTTAACACTCAGGAATATAAGGTACGTATCAAGGTTAAAGTGGAATAATCCTGTGAAAGGAATAGCGCCCTCACTTACACCTCATTGTAGTAGCTATTGAAAAAGGGAACCTTTAGGTCACCCTCGACTACGGTCACCAACTTCACATATATATATATATATATTTATATATATATATATATAGTAGGTATAATACAATAACTGATGTTTATACAAAAGCATTGCTTCTAACAAAGCCTTCATCAGATGATGACTCTGGGTTCAGGCATATATATATATATATATATATATATATATATATACTAATCTAATATCTACCAGCATTCACGGTTACCGGAAAAAAAATCGCCAGGAACAATAGATAAAAATATCTCTAATCACTGCCCGGGGGAAAAAGAAAAAATATTATAGGTCGGTATTAGACTTCCTGATGATCCGTTAAGGTGAAACTTTAGTAGGAGATTTCCGACTCGCGATTTAAGTTAATTATATATATATATATATATATATGTATATATATATATATATATATATATATATAATTAACTTAAAGTAGGAGATTTCCGACTCGCGATTTAAGTTAATTATATATATATATATATATATATATATATATATATTATTAACTTAAATCGTGAGTCGGAAATGTCCTACTTAAGTTTCACCTTAACGGATCATCAGGAAGTCTAATACCGACCTATAATATTTTCTCAATTATATATATATATATATATATATATATATAATTTGGTATTTTATAACCGACAAGGGTTGATATGCCATAAAACCTAACTAACCAACCAAAGATCTAACGCCCTGGCAGGATTTCAATATCATTTAGAATTTCAAAGGGCCACAAATCTTTACATTTTTTTATTCCTCTGGATTTCAGGCATCTGAATATAACATAAGTTAACAGAGCTAACTCTTTCCAAAGTCTCCATTAAATGAATATTTCCGATCAGTCATACTAAATTTTTATTCCTTTTGAGATGATTTATTCATTTATAATATTAACAATTTCATTATTTTCATATAATCATCATCGAGACTTATTATTTTCATGATCATGGTGTTTTTACATCTTTTTTATAATAAATAATTTCTTCTGACATTATTTATGAATGATGGTATCTGAATTTGATTTTTCAACATTTGAGCTGATTTGTAATCTGACCATTCTGGTGTTACCAGACGCTCTGAGACGGATTATTGCTATTATTGGAGAGATATCCCCATCTTCGTTTTTTATCATCGTATTCTGGCCATTAGTTTGTTGTGGTTTATGGGATATCAAACATTTTGGTTCATTTAATGACAAATCCTGTTCATGGTGTTACGACCCACCCCACTATGAATCTCTCTCGTGTTTGGTTTCTCTATATTTCTCCTTTCTCCCTCTATCTCACACCCACACACTCTTCTCTTACAATATGTTTCACTCTGTGAAGGAGAAGACGGAGAGAGCCGGAGTGTCCCGAGTAGAAGCGAAGATGCCCGAAGGAGAACCGGAAGTTTTTGGGTGCCAGCTTTAAAAACTAATTGCGACAAGGTTTCGGTGTGCAATGAATCGGTCGAGATTGGACCAGGTATGTTGGATTATCTTTTGCGTTCGATCCGCACTTATAGAGAAAGGAATTATTAAGAAAATCATCGCCGAAGAAATTTTTTTTCGTCCAAGCTGATACCACCATAGTGGTTGTTTTCCCCAGCAAGGACTAGGTATGTCACCCTATCCACCACGAACGGGAAGATCGTGACAATGGTTTGAAAGTAAATTGTTTGTAGGAAGCATTTTTTAACGAGCCTGAGCATATTCGTTTGACCTCTTAAATTTCAAGTATTACAATTTTTTGCTTTTAATTAAATGGTTTCAAGTATTGTTATTTATTGTTTTCATACAGCTAAATGGATTCAAGTATTGCTATCTACCATTAATAGTTATATTTCCACACAGTTTATTTTTTCAAGGACCGCTAAGTAATACTAATATTTCAATTAAAATTAATCATTTGTTTACACAGTCAAATCCTTTCAAGTATATGGAAGGTTAAACAGTTCTAGTTGAGCCAGAGATTGCACCCTAATAGTTACTACCTGACTGGATCAGAGTGCACTCAACTTGCCGACAATTTGCTCATAGCCAAGATCTCAGTTAAAATTAATACCCACGATCTCACAGCCAGGTAGGCAGGGGCTGTAGAATATATCGAATGCATCTCTGCAAAGGGCTAAGACCCTCCAGCGAATGTTTTGGCTATATTAAATTATAAAATAGCGATGCTCCAGCCTTGGAGATTTGGGGAATCTATGGTAACCCTTCATTGCCATTGCTCCCAGGAACACTTACACCACATTTAGTAGCACCTGATAGGGTCCTATCTTTGGGTCAAATAGAACCAATTATGTGTGCAAACTAAATGATTGATATTAAATTGTGACTGTTATTTAGCAGGGTTGGGCAATTTTTTTTTTTTTGTGGGAAGGCTGCATCACTAAGTTATGAATTATTATTGGGCAACATCATTTAAAATCAAAAGAATTTAGTCTCGATTCAAGTGCAAGTAAGTATTTTTATATTTAGATGCTCCCGCGAGCCGCGCAGATCAGTGCAGCGGGCCGCATGCGTCCCGGGGGCAGCAGTTTACCCACCCCAGTTATAGCAATGAAACCATTTAACAGCGTACAGAAAAGAGCTGAGGCTTGTTTAAGAACGTTTTTTTTACAGAAGGTGTTTACAAATTATATATAGTCATCCACAGATAGATCTGTTTCGTTCGATCAGATCTCATCAGTGTGGCTAGACATACTCGTTTCCCGTAGCTGGGATCGAAACCCAGTTGACTCAAACGCCAATCTAAGACTCTACCCACTCAGCCACGAGGGAACCAGCAACAGTGGAGTAAATTTTAAACGGTTATGAATCACAATTACTATTGTTTACATACATCCGCTTAACGGCTACCGAGAGCTCAATTCATATATGAAGAGCCTTGCATAAACGCTAATGGCAACACGATTACTTCATTCGCTAGAGAGCTCAACCCTATGGGGGTAGGGGACCATATATATATATATATATATATATATATATATATATATATGGGGTGGAGATGGGACTAGTGCTAATCGTGCCCGGCACGACCAATAACTCGGTAAATGTTATTCAAAATGGATTAAAAATCATCCATTAATTTCAAGCAAACATACTTAGTCTGATCTCAATTAAATTACGTATCTATTCAAGTAGCCAAAAGTTCATAAATATATCTGGGAATAATACAACGATGTTGTTTTGAACGGATGGTCTTTGTCCGGCCACCGTCAGATTCCTTGAACATCCCATAAAATCGGCTATAATGTTGAACACGCGTAATCCGTGCCAAGCACAAGACCCTTATAATAACAGTAATGTTAGATAAATCTCGCTTTTGGCTGTAGCCAATGGCCAAAGCAAGTCAAAATACCGTGCTCAAAAAAATTAGCACAATGTGACTGCTGACGCCTGTCTTGGGAAGAGGGAGAGGGACCGAGAGAGAGAGAGAGAGAGAGAGAGAGAGAGAGAGAGAGGGAGAGAGAGGGGATGGATAGCAGATTATAGCCGTCGCCGACGTCATCATCGTCACTATGGTAAATGTTGGTTAAACAGCGTGTTTTAATTCGTTTTTTCACTAACAGATCTCTATTTCTTTAATGAATGTTGCATATATTACATTCTGTAACTAAAATTTGTTTATTTGAATATATTTTCAACAAATAATCTTTATTTTAAGCGAAATTGAAACTACTAGCTGTGTCTGTGTATATCGTTGACACATACGTACGCATAAACACATGAAGAACTTATCTAATGTATTAACAAGACTACACATTATATAGTATATTGATTGTTTACAAAAAAACCACCATGCAAGGTACGTTAGTCAATCTGTGCTATACAATGGAGAATCACGCAATAGCAACTATGATGACTTACTTTGGGTCCACGGACCATGGGTTGGGAACTGAAGTTGACAGAGGGCGGGGGGCACGAGTAGCAAAAATAGGCTAGAGTCGCCACTAATATATATATATATATATATATATATATATATATTTCTCGCTGCCTCCCACCAGAAGAGACTTGGCACAAGGTCAATAACTCGAAAGTCGTCCTAATCTGGGTCGACGCACGTATGCCCGATTATAGCTTGAACTGGACAGCAAGGTCCAGTGCTATATAAGGGTGTCAAAGATGTCAATGATGCAGCTCGCTCACCTGAAGGTGGCCCAGTCAAAGTCAGAGGACTTTCGGTCTCGAGTCTGCCATTGGTTTGCCAGACAGCCCCGTTAAGGCCAGGTAAGTATTATATCATATATACATATATGGAGGTGTCTGTGTATGTCTCTGTGTATGTGTGAACAAGATATGTAATTAAATAACCTGTTATGGTTACGCCATAAAACCTAACCACACCAAACTAAGATCTCAGATAAAACTCAGAACTCTGTCACGTTGGAATAGAGACTTGGCTATCTTTTAAAATTGAAAAGGTTTGTCATCTAAAACTACAGGGTTAATGACATCATGTTCTTTATTGGTTGAGGTTTTAGGACATGCTAACTAAAAGTCTTCATCTATACAGTCCATCTTCCGCTTAATTTCCACAGCCCTCTTCTTCACAGTTTCATAGGAAGAGGAGTCCTCGGTAAGTATCTGTATGATATCCTCATGAATTTATTTGGGTAGCATTTCTTTTTATTTGAAAATGTTTTATGATGACTCTGGCCTCTGTTTTGTCTAGTGTTAGATTTATCGTTCACTTTGTATAGGCATTACCTACTCAGAAATAGGGGTGTCCTCGTGGTGTAATGGTTAAAGCAATGAACTGCGGAATCGTAGTACGCGAGTTCGTACTCCAGTCGCGCTATTACGTTCACTTTCGGGCAAATACCCTTGGAAAGGTATGAACCCACTTATTCTCCCTCCAGCTATGGGTAAATAGTAGGACGGACTAGGTTCTTCAGCCTTGGTGAGGCAACTAGTCTAGGAGAAGGAATTCAAACCTGTTAAACTCCGCTTAAAAATCGACCTTGTGTCATATCCTGCCCGAACGGAGGGGATGGTAAATAGTACCTACTCAGAAATATTGCCATAAATCTGATTTTTTTTCTCGTTATATAAGAATAGCTAGGGTGTTGCCCCAATAAAAGTTTAATACAAGTATTTATTTATCTATCAATATATATATATATATATATATATAAACAATAAAGCTGAATCATTTTAGATAAGGAATTTAATAAATTTTCTTCATTAATCTGACCAAATAATGAAACAAAAAATACTGTCTCTGTTTTTCCTCTCAATTCATTTTCAGATATAGGGTGTCTCAATATACAAGGGATCCATATGACAGCTAATTTCTCTGATAATGTTGTGTTCTTTTTTGCTTCAGATTTGAAAATAGTATGCTATAACAATTATTATTATTCCTTGATCACAATGCCTTGAACAAGAGAGAAAAATATTTTGCGTTACTAATTATGTGGAGACAAAATCACTCGAAACTCTCAAAATAGACGTAACCCATTAATATGATAATGATTTATTACTGCAACAAGCAACTCAAAAAAGGATTCAATATTATATAGTTGTATTAAAGCTTCTTTCTTGGTGAAATATAGAACTTTCTGAAGTTTTGCTCTCATACCATTGGAAAAGGCGTGAAACCCCTAGCTATGAGTTGAATAATTCAACTACTGTCTTTCTACAAAGATTGATTTGGCATTAAATTACCCACGATTGTTGATATAACATTAAACAACGAAACGAAACTAAAGTATACCATGTATGATGCTCCATTGTATCAGTTTGATATGGTGTCAAAATATGATGCTTTATAATCGACCGGATTTCAGAAATGATAAGTAAATTATTGCCCATTCAGCGTGATTTACAATACAACGACCGTATATCCTATCGAGCGTTAAGTCTCCTTCTGAGAGAAAACGGTATCCTAGGTATGCTGATGAAGCTTCAGTTCAGAGATTCTGAGTTATGTGGCGTACCTCCTTATTGCAATTACTTCCAGGTTTCATGGGATCCGAAGATCCTGTTAAACTCCCACCTCTGAAGTGATCATAAATGATAACAAATTATTTAAATTCGATTCTAATATTTGATATCATATAACCGTATGGAAAAATACTCTTAAGAAAGTACACACAACAGTAAATATAAACGTACTCAATTTCCTAATCCATAGGCATAAAATAACCTCAAATAGGGTGATATGCCCTTAAAATTAATCAATCATAATCGCCATAATTAAAATAATACAATGATAATATTAATACTATGTATACAAAATTATGAGTTATTGTGTTAGATGGTAATTATCCAATATATCAAGGTGTCATATATAATATCTCTTTTTAATGATTGTTAATATTAGTAAGATTTTATTAACGTATAATTATAAGAACTTTGATGAAAGTAAATCTTAGTTCAATGGCATATCCATACTCCAAATGAAGCGTCGTTGTTTCCTATCAGAATGATACAAAATATAATAGCATCAAAGGAAATATCGTTCACAGATTGAGATATTAAATAAATAGAAAAGAACAATTAACAATAAAAATGTTTCCTATCAGAATGATACAAAATATAATAGCATCAAAGGAAATATCGTTCACAGATTGAGATATTAAATAAATAGAAAAGAACAATTAACAATAAAAATGCTATACCCTGAAAGCACTCAAACCATTTCGGCTAGATTTTCTCTAAATAATTAATAGTGCTGTCACTATGTTGACGAGAAGATTACAAGAAAACGATTTAAACGATGATATAGTTGGAGAGAAGATACATTGGGAAAGATTCTTTTTCAATTTTAATCCAAATCCATTTCGATTTGTGATTTAATTTTCGTGATAACACGAATATTTTCAACTTGATTAGAATTTGTCAGAAGAACATTATAAAGAGAAAAGATAAGCACAGAAAATTTGAGCTGGATTGTTTTCTCGTTTTCAGTGGAATAATACGTAGAAATTTAATTTGATATACATATATGTGTACGTGCCAACCCCGGAAATCTGGATTTATTTCATCAATATATATATATATATATATATATATATATATATATATAGAGAGAGAGAGAGAGAGAGATGTAGGTGTGTACATGTGTGTGTGTATACTGATGAGCCAAAACACTATGTACACATGCTTATTGAAATATTCGTCCTTCTTTGGCATTTAGAAAAGTTCTTGGATTCTAGAAGACTATAAAACTTTTCCTCTTAGATATACCAAGAGAGACGAACCAGACATGCAGGACACTGCTGGAGAAGCAGAGATGAACTCATAAGAGATGTACTCTTATGGATCCCCACACATGGCCGCGCAAAAGCAGGACGACCAGCTCGAACGTACATTCAGCAGCTATGTGAGGATACAGGCTGTTGTCCTGAAGACCTACCTAGGGTGATGAACGATAGGGAGGAGTGGCGAGAGAGGGTCAGGGATATCCGTGCTACCAGCGCGATATGATGATGATGATGATTTCAGTATAATTGTTAGCGGCGCTCCGCTCTCTGTGTAGGAAATCCAAAATGGAGCTGATTGCATAATAACATCATTTGTCTATTAAGAGATAACAAAACAAAACTAACATCTCTTAGCATTAAACTCGTTATAAATAGCATTTTTTTCTCTTTCTTATTGCATTTATAATCCCTTTAAGTAATACAGTATTCATAGTAAAATTAAATGGGGAGCACAGGGGATCTTGTGTCAGATATTGGTGATTGTTTAAGGTTGTTAGTATGACTGGACATGTGCATATTTTTAATCTAAAATTTTGGGGCAAACACACATTTTAAAATTTTGTTTCTAACATTTTTTGTTGAAAAAGTTGCGATGATTTGAAGTTTACAGTTTTATCAAAAAATTAATAGCACAATTTGTGCTTGCAAATTTATCATTAAAATCAGCTTTTAAAATGCTTTCTGGCTCAATTATATTCGTATTTAAGATTATTTATTTGTATGGCTTTCAGAAATATTCTGATTTTCTTTCTTTTGGACATAACATTGAGTAATATCTTTTAATGGGATACTCCACACATATCTTGGTTTCAAATCCTACCCAAGTTTGCCAGAGGTATACTTGGTCACAAAAACGTGGTGCGATAGACAACAACTATGGAAGGCAGTAATTACTGGGGATACGGTTACAAGACTCAGCATTCCTATTCGAGGTCGCGGTAAAATCACCTGAAGAAGGCCAGAGGGAATTTGGCCGAAACGTAGTGAAAGAAGAAACAACACAAAAAAAACTACCAAGATGAGGGGAAAAAGTCCGCAATAAATAAATAAAAGATTAATTCTCAGATTAAAAAAGCCTCATCTCAAAAATGTTTCCAATTAAGGACAATATACAGGTTGATTTCTAGTTTGATTTTGCTGCTTCATGACATTTACAATTCTACTGTTAGAAACAAAAATCCAAGCCAAACTGTGTGTATTCATTTCATTTATTTTGATACTAATCTATGCAATGAATATTCTTACCAAGTCTGATTTTAGATTAGCTTGTACTGCAATTATTTAATATTTTTGTGCTTTTACATGTGTATGAAAGGTTTTAGTTTTTCCAACATTTGGCTATTAAGGGGTTCATAAATGGATTCCCGATGAATTTCTGGCAGAGAAACATATGCCCATTGTATAATTTTGACAATTTTTGTATGTTCAGTCAAAATAGTCACGAAATAGCCAATGTAGTTCCCTGTGCCCAGTGTGACAGGTTGCATCTTCATGCCTAAATATTCCACACATATCGTAAAAGACCATTGCTATAAAGCGCCGTGCCCGGTCTTCGGTTATGTTGTGGTAGGGGGTACACAGTAAATTACTTTTCAGCTGAACATATGCACAAAAATATCAACCTCCTCCACCAATTTGTTATTTTCCCACAATGCATCACTTTACTCACGATTACGATGTCAATCTTATTCAAAAGAAAATGAAGCTTATAGGAACATGCAATCTTTTTTCCAATGATACAACATACAACTTCGACATTTACCTGCTCATTGAAGATGCTTTTAGCAAAGACATCTGTTAGCATATGTACTTTAAAAGACCTATAGCTATGCAATCTCGCTCGAAGAAAAGGTCGATTCATTGTATGTAATAATGGATTTTTCATTAAAAAATAATCTGAAATCTGTGCTGTTCGCTTGCCACAGATTTGGTGGATACGCCTTCATTCATTTTGGGCATGGATACATTTTGGCCACCCAATCCTTTGTTGATGTTTGGTGACTTATCCCCTTTTTGAACCCCACTGCCGATATGACCTCACTTCAACAGAAGTCAAGCACTTTACCCAGCTGTCATTCCATTTTGAAAAACTTCTGACCTAATATTTGGCCGATTACAATTTGACGTTTATCTTAAGCACACAAATATTTCTCCCGAATTACCTCAACGTTCAATATATCAAAAGTACTCGTGACCAAATTACCTGTTTATACACCTTTGATCTTGATAGAAGCTGTTATTCCCTGTTTATAATGATTTAGGCTATCAAAACACACACATATGTACCCATACACACATATACACACACACATATTCATATATAGAGAAAGAAAGAAAGAGAGAGAGATAGAGATCGAGAGGAAAGACTTACACATATCTATCTATCTATCTATCTATCTTTCTACTGGATTCCTCAAATTAATATGATTATGATTTATTGCTGGGACAAGCGGAATGACGGTCATTTGGAACACGTCCAGTTTTTAAAAAATCTTCCTTTGGGCTGGAGACATCAAATTAATATTATTATTGTTATAATCTCAGCTTTCAGAATATTGAATCCTTTTTTGAGTTGCTTGTTTCAGAAATAAATCATTATCATATTAATGAGTTGCATCTATTTTAAGACGTTCGAGTGATTTTGTCTCCAAAAAATTAGTTACGCAAAATATTTTTTCTCTCTTGTCCTAGGCATTGTGATCAAGGAGTAATAGTTGTTATAGTATACTATTTTCAAATCTGAAGCAAAAAAGAACACAACGTTATTAGCACAAGAGAAATTAGCAGTCATATGGATCCCTTGTATATTGAGACACCCTATATCTGAAAATGTATTGAGAGGAATAACAGAGAATGTATTTTGTGTTTTATTATTTTGTCAGATTAGTGAAAAACATTTATTAAATTCCTTTCCTAAAATGATTCAGCTTTAATATATATATATATATATATATATATATATATATATATATATATATGATAGATAAAGAAATAGTTGTATTAAACAGGAAGACATAGACTGAGGTCCACCATTGATAAATACAGGAAGATGTACCATTGAGTGTTAATCATAGATTCGACCTAAATAATATCAACATTAACACACACACACACACACACACACTCATTGATAGATAGATAGATAGATAGATAGATTCTTTAAATAAAAAAACTCGTATGCTAGTGGCATCAAAAAATTCCTGAGTGCTACCAGTGGAAGAGGAATTTTAAAAGTTTTCTTATCTCTCATCCTGATAATGGTCTAAAAGCCAAAACGTCTTGCGTGGCAAATATTTCAACTGATCACATAATCCCCTCATGCATTTTTTTATATCAGTACAGTTTTATACTATCGGATTTATTTCCAGTTTTTCCATATATATATATATATATATATATATATATATATATATATATAAACATATATATATATATATATATATATATATATATATATATATATATATATATGCTACAAAAAGGCTGGTGAAATTAAAAATATGAATTAATCACACTAATTTACATAGCAATGCAATTTTCATCGAACTGAATCTATAAGAAAAAAATCGGATCTTTATTTGTAAACCAATTTCGAGATATCGTCATTGAGTAGAAGCCAAAATACAAAAATATTAGCTTAGAAAGTTATAAAAAGATGAGCCCAGTCGGAGGTGCTCAGAATAATCTGACTGCAACATGGGATAAAGCACTCCTCTCCATAAAACGAGGTAACCTAGGTATTATATTAAAAATGCATTTGGTAGAGAGGTTCAGTTCTGTAGTTCTGTTAATTATGGTATACCCTTTCGTTACTGCCATGTCCACACTGACTAAATCTTATGGCAACTATCAGTCCTACCAATAAGTCGGAGAGTTATGTTTGAAAATCAATTCTATTCGATAGGACTGTGTGCAAAAAACTATTTAAGAAACAATTACACAAGAAAAATTATGTGTGAATATGCAATAAACGTGACTGTCTAAACTCGAAGTATAAAATAACCCCCAAATGGGTTGACATGTCATTAAAATCATTCAATGGGATGTAACTATTCGGATGATTTACAGGCTGAACTGAACCCATATGTTTATGCCAATGTTTTTGTCATTGACTGTTAGAATCTAATTACTTGTATAATACGGTCATGAAGAATTTCCTGCAAAAATAATCATATTGAATTTTGATAAATAAATACCTGTTATTACCTGAAGAAATCTTGTAATCTTATAGTGAAGTCATATCTCAATATTTCAGATTCACAGTTGTCTGTCAGGTTTTAGCCAGTTTATACGTAAAAAAAAAATTGAAATATTTCAGGGGATCTCAAAAAGCTAGGAAGTGTTTGTGGCATTATGAGTAATCATATCGATGTAGGAAATGTACATGACGAACTGAGTTCAAATCCTGGTCGATGCTCTTTGCATTTCACACAATTTTAATTACATTGGTAGAAGTATAAACAATAAATCTCGCTCCACCAGTGGTAAATAGTAAAACATCCTGGGCTCTTTAAAACTTGATATGACAACTAATCTAGGAGAATGAAAATTCAGAATTCAAACCTGAAAAAAAACCGCTTAAAATTGACCTGCTTGTGAGGAGTGGTTGAATAAGCAGAATTTATTTAAAAGCGTACAATTTTACGGGGAGAGCATAAATACACTTACATTTTACTGCTTCTAGCGATGTCCAGAGATTGTTCTGGATGAAAAAGAAATACCTTATGTTAATGTACATGAGGGTTACCTTATATATAAATATATTCCAATAAATAGTGATGTTATGACCGCTTGAAATCGAGGAGAGCTTTAGAGCTTACCCTGTATTTTGAAGGAAGGTCAATATTCCGACTCTGAATCTACAAAATCTCTTACTATACCCACCCACTACTTGAATCGCATATTTTCCCCGGCTTGTGAATTCGCTTTGAGTTGAAAATATGGGTTTAAATGATAGGCATAACTATATGATGTATGAGAGCAAATTTGCGAGTCACGTGGTATAATGATTACCAAAATAGCCAATCAGATCTTTGCTAGTGAATTCACTGGGGTCCCATGCTTCTAGACTCTCAGATTGCCGCTGGAAGAGAATACATAGCAAGAATCGAATAAAAATGGCGCGCTTAGTCTAATATTTACGTTATGGGAAACAGAATCGGTGGCAGCAGTTCAAATACTCGGCGAGTCAGCTAATGCTATTGGGAAAGGCATGAATCCATCTGTTCTCCCACCAGCTATGAGTAAATAGCAGAGTTAAGACTGTTCCTTAGCTGTGGTTGGGTAATAAGTTTAGCAGAAGGAAAACAATAATTCACAACAACTGCTCAGAACGAGAAGTTTGGCAAATACTAGCAGTAGTAATAGTATGGAAAAACTCACTTGTTAGCGGATTATCTATGAGGAATACAGAAACACAACCCTTTTCATTTTGAAAAAAAAAAAGAAAAGAAAAGAAAACTTTTTATTTGGTTTGGTTCGTTTTGGTTTTACGGCTTGTCTACCATTGTAGGTTATTTAATGACAAATCCTCTTTCAAAAAATTCAGTTTAGCATAAGTACAATTTTTTGATTACTTACAGTTAAATCTAAAAACACTCCAATTTCAAACAATTGAGTGTCATAAATACGCAGTTTAAATGTTTTCGCTTGGTTTCTTTGTTTAATGGCATATCAACCTTTGTAGGTTATTTAATGCCAAAAGCCATTCTCCTTGAAGAACAGTAGTGGTACTATTTAACCCATAGCTGGGAGGATAAGGGGGTTCATATCTTTTCCTAGGGTATTTGCCCGAAGGTGAATTTAATAGCGCGACTGGAGTACGAACTCGCTTACTACGATTCCGCAGTCCATCGCTTTAACCATAACACCACGAGGAAACCCCCTTTTGAAATGTTAAAACAGTTCTATTTTAAACAAAGTTTAACATAAGTACACAGATTAAATATTTAAAAAAAGTTCTATTTCAAACAGTTCAGCTTGACACAAGTACGCAGTTTAAATTTCAATACTTCTATTTCAAATAAATCAGTTTAGCATACGTATGTAGTTTAAATATCATAACAGTTCTATTTCTAACAAATCAGTTTAGTATAAGTACACACTTTAATTCTATTTGACCCATAGATAGGACCCAATCAGGTGCTTCCACTCTGAGCCAGAGTGGACATGGTAGCAATGGCAATAAATAGGTAGGCACCATCAGATTGTTTAGTTTTATACCCAGGACACTCGTTGGGAGAGTATTACCCCTCTGCAAATATGCAGTCAGTGTATTCTATATTTTTAGAAAAACAGGAACTTTCTTGGTGAAATTCTGGTGTTTGAATATCTTTTTACTTCTTTGTCTATTTTTAATGGCATATCAATATTCATGGGTTATTTAATACCTAAGCCATCGCTGTAGAAGAACAGTAGCGGTAAGATTTAATGCATGGTTGGGGTTGGAGTAAAGGGGTTCCTACCTTTCCGGAGAGTGTTGTTCAGAAAGTGAAAATAAAAACGGAATTGGAGTTGAACGCACTTACTACGATGTCGTTTACAAGCAGGATAGTCACTACGCCACGGAAACTCCTTCTAGTTAATGCATCAGCTTTTTAATTTAGTTTACCATTGGTACTATTTACCCAACCCCTCCGCTCGGACAGGATATGACACAAAGTCAATTTTTAAGCGGAGTTTAACGGGTTTGAATTCAGACTAGTTGCCTAACCAAGGCTGAAGAACCTAGTCTGTCCTACTATTTACCCATAGCTGGAGGGAGAATAATTGGATTCATAACTTCCCCAAGGGTATTAGTCCTATGTGAAATGCAATCAGTCTCGTCCGGGATTTGAACTCGTGTCGCCGTGTCCATTTCCTACGACGATAACGACTACACCACGGGCACCTCCAAATCCAGTTTACACACATGTGATTTTGTTTAAGTAAATATTTTGGAGGTAACTTTATCTTTAAACGAGTTAGAGCTTATTTGTTTTCACACATTTATATCTTTTTAAGTATCGTTTTATAAATGTAATGATTTTTTAAAAAATATTTATGAATTGCTGGCACACAGTTAAATGGTGTCAAATATTGCTATTCATTGTTTGCTCACAGTTAAAAGCTTCAAGTATTTCTATTCATTGTTTGCACACAGTTAGTCATTATTAATATTTGATTGATTGGGCAAACAAGTCATATATGTGTATACGTGTGTGTGTGTGTGTGTGTGTGTAGACGCGCGCCGATATGCAGAAACTATTTAGTTTACTATTGGTAAATCTTATTTTGCTCGAATTTCATACTTAAATCTTGATATTGTATTCCAGAATATTTTCGTCGGGGTTTGTTTGTTTTATGCCATATCAAACTCTTTCGGATAAATTAATACCGAAATTTGCACACAATTATTAGCTTAGTGGGTAGAGTGTCCGCCAATGGTCCGGGAGACCTAGGTTCAATCCCTGGTCGCATCATACCAAAGACTTTTAAAATGGTACTTGATACCTCTTTGCTTAACATTCGGCAATATCAGATACGTATCAAGGGTAAAGAGGAGCAATCAAAGGAAAGGAGTAGTGCCCTCCCTCGACACCTCGGTGTAGTAGCTATACAAAAGGGAGCCTTCCGGCCACCCTCGAATAAGGTCGCCAACTTTACTTACTTATATGGTTTCAAGGATTGGTTTCTTGTTATCAACTCTTTTTAGGTTATTTAATGCCAAAGCTATTCTCCGAGAAGAACAGTAGTGGTACTATTTAACCCATAGCTGGGAGGATAAGGGGGTTCATACCTTTCCCAAGGGTATTTGCCCGAAAGTGAACGTAATAGCGTGACTGGAGTACGAACTCGCGTACTACGATTCCGCAGTCCATCGCTTTAGCCATTACACCACGAGGACACACCCTTATATGGTTTCAAGTATTCAAATCTAATACTAATAATTGACTCACAATCATATGATTTCTAGCAACCCAATCGTTTTTCATAGTTTCTGCATATCGGCGCGCGTCCGCATACACACACGCGCGCGCGTGCGTATACACATATGTGACTTGTTTGCCCAATCAATCAAATATTAATAATGACTAACTGTGTGCAAACAATGAATAGAAATACTTGAAATTTTTAACAGAGAGCAAACAATGAATAGCAATACTTGACACCATTTAACTGTGTGCCAGCAATTCATAAATATTTTTTAAAAAATCATTACATTTATAGAACGATACTTGAAAAGATATTAATGTGTGAAAACAAATAAGCTCTAACTCATTTAAAAATAAAGTTACCTACAAAATATTTACTTAAACAAAATCACCTGTGTGTAAACTGGATTTGGCATTAAATAACCAGCAAGTTTTGATAGGCCATTACATCAAATAAAAGAAACCAAACCTAAATTTCAAACGAAACAATTTGACCCTTCAGTAGCACTCTAACAAGTACAACAAAAAAAGGTCAGGATGGATGAGGTAATTATATGAACAAACAGGCAATCTACACAAGCTATTGCTCCAAAAACTGTAACATCTCTATAAAATGCCTTTTAGTGTAATATCCATAATATTCTTTTTATAATTGTGGTGAGGGCGTTCTTCCTCCTCTGCTGCGAATGGCAACTAATGTATTTTAAGACTCGCTGACCGGGTTGCATATTATTTGGTCAACTAACCTTCAGTATCATAATTTAAAGATTGTTTACACAAAGTTACATCCTCTCTATTTGTTAGCCTCCGTTATGTATATCATTTGAAAAAAAAATCTCTTAATGTGAATTTTTTTGTATTCTAGTCGCTTTTTTCAAAGTTAACGAGTGGCAGTATATCTCATTATATTATATAAATCTTTATTGCAGTAACACCCGCTCATTGATCTAGAGGGTAGAGTGTTCACCAATGGCCAGGGAAACCTGGGTTCAATCCCAGGTCACGTCATACCAAAGACTGTAAAAATGGTATTTGATACCTCCTTGCTTAGCATTCAGCAATATAAGATACGTATCAAGAGTAAAGTGGAGCAATCCTGGGAAAGGAATAGCGCCCTCCCCAATAACTTGGTGTAGTAGCTATAGAAAAAGGAGCCTTCTGGTCACCCTCGACTATCGTCGCCAACAGCTTATTGTAATAGCCATTTTGTACTTCTCGGCTACGTGTCGTTTGACTGGTTTCACACCACTCCATGCAAGAATAAATGACGAAAACATTTTCAGTGAAGGCAGTTCAAAATGGAAATCTTCAAAATGTTTTCGCCTTGCGGTCGATATTGCTGTATGGATGCACCACCTGGACGCCTACCCTTCGGCTCGAAAAGAAGCGAGACGGTAACTACACAAGGATGTTGCGAGCAATATTAAACAAGTCCTGGTGGCAACACCCCACAAAGCATCAACTATACGGCCACCTGCCTCTCATCACGAAAATTATCCAAGTTAGACGAACCAGGCACGCAGGACACTGCTGGAGGAGCAGAGACGAGCTCATAAGTGATGTACTCCTATGGATCCCCACTTATGGCCGAGCAAAAGCAGGACGACCAGCTGGAACATACATACAGAAACTATGTGAATATACGGGATGTAGTCCAGAAGACCTGTCGGAGGCGATGAACGATATGGAAAAATGACGATAGAGGGTCAGGGATATCCGTGCGGGTTGCACGACATGATGATGATGATGATGATATATATATATATATATATATATATATATATATAAAGGTACATATACACATATGATATATATGTATAAATATATATTAATTCCTGACCATTGACGATTCAATTCTTCTAAATTTTTAATACATTTCTATAGTAAAATCATCAACACTATATTTCTACCACCCACACCCACATACACAATTGTATATATATATATATATATATATATATATATATATATATATATATATATATAAATTCTTATTCTTTCTGAGCGAGCACTGCACTTTATAGCGACAGGCTTTTACAATAGAATATTTAGGCAGAAAAGTGCAACCTGTCACACTATATACAGGGGAATAGATCGACTATTTCGTAGATATTTGGACGGAATATTGCAAATTTGTAAAAACTATACCATGGGTATCTGTCTATCAGCCAGAAATTCACCAGGAATCCGTTTTTTGACCTCTAAATAGCACTACATTTGAAAAACTAAAGGCTTTTTATACACACGTAAAACCGCAAAAGATTAAATAAATGCCGCACAAGCTAATCTAAAAACAAACTTGGGAGAAATATTCATAGCTCAGGATCGTATCAAAATAAATGAAATGAATAGGATTTTTATTTATAATAGTAGAATTGTAAATGTCATGAACCAGCTATATATACTAGCCTTATAAGTAGGCGACCATAGTCGAGGGTGACCCGAAGGCTCCCTTTTCGATAGCTTACTACACCAAGGTGTAGGGGAGGGCGCGACTCCTTTCCCTGGATTGCTCCACTTTACCCTTGATCCGTACCTTATAATGCTGAGTGTTAAGCAAGGAGGCATCAAGTACCATTTTTTGAGTCTTTGGTATGACTCGACCTGGGATTGAACCCAGGTCTCCCGGGCCATTGGCGAACACTCTAACCGCTAGGCCAATACTAGCCTTACTTTCTGATTTCTTACGGTCGCTTTCTTTCTCATTTTCCTTGCATCTCTATAGCAATATAATTAGCAATAGATTTACTTGATGCACATAAATCTCATTCTGTCAGTAACAACTGCGTTGTTTCCTGACCACTGATAATCTTTTTCTTCTTGATTTAAAATATACGGCAGTAGGGAATTGAATTTCTGAGACCTTTAATGGAAAATGATGACCGCTCTCTTCGGTCATCAGAATTAACTATCCATGAGTAACAATCAAGCTTTCAACTGCTCTTAAATAGCATTACCCGCCAATTACTCTGTTTTGACTATAAGAGTTTAAATCTTTTCAAAATTATTTACTGTACCTGTCAAATAAATGATTCTCACCAGATCACAGGTCAAGGAGTGATGAGCTTGGACAGTACTAATATGAGTGACTATTTTGGTACTTTAAAAATATAACACCCGTGTATCAGGCGAAGATACTAGATACCCGTGTACTAGTTTGGTTTGGTTTGGTTTGGTTTGGTTTCATGGCACATCAACGATTGAAGATCATTAATACCAAATCCATTTTATACATATAAACAGTTCTAATTTTAAAAAAATCCCTTTAGCATCAGCACACTTTTAATGTCAAGAACAGTTCTATTTCAAAGAAATCACTTTAGTATTAGTTCACAATTTCTATGTCGGATAGCAGTTCTATTTCAAATAACTCAGGTTACAATAAGTACCGTTTCAATGTCAAAAAAAGATCTATTTCAAACAATTCAGTTTAGCGTAAGTACACAGTTTAGTTCTGTTTGACCCATAGATAGGAGCCTATCATGTGCATCCATCAGATTGTTTAGAGTCATATCTTGACACTCGTTGGCGGGGTCTTACCCCTCTGCAGAGAAACAGTCGATGAATTCTACTGCCGGAGCCCACTGGGCGAACCCGTGTACTAGGGAGTGCGCCTGACATGTAAATATTGTCGGAAAAAAGGAACTAAGTAAGCCAAGTTTAAACCCTGAACAATTCTGCTTAAGTTTCATTTCACTCACATTGTCCTATAAAAGGCATGGATCTATCTCTTCTTCCTCTGATATGAGTAAATAGTAGAGAAGGCTGGACTCGGTGACCAGTTTTGGGGAACAACTCTGATTTTGAATCAGTTGAACTCTGCTTTAAAAATGATTTTGCTTCTCATCCTGACCGTGGCAGAGTGTTATGATTGTGAAGGTACTGTTGTATGGTGAATATTTTTGGTCCCCCATTTTGTGGTGGTATGTTTGGTTGATAGTTTGTTCCCCACAAATTATGCTGGCTCATTGTTGAAAGGCAAACGAAGTAAAACGACGCGGACAAAAGAACACTCAAAACAAAGCAGTACAAACAAAATTAAGTTTATATATCAACAAATACATGAAAAAGGAAACATTACAAATATTCTATATAGTCTGTTGAATATTCCTTGGTGTGTGTTCTTAAGTGTATGTAACTAACACGGATATTATGGAAAAAGACAAAATATTTAAAGTGTTCTGATAAGTATAAAATGTATGTTAACAAAGTATTTCATGCAAGTTACCAATATACAGCAATATAGAAATGTGTTCTCGAAGGAACGTGTCTTCTCCCATGTTGGTTATTTGTCCCTTTCGAGGGTTTACGAAATTTTTGAAGCTATGTTCGAGGCTGGAAAAAGTCTAACCGAAAAGACAGAAAAGGAAAGGAAAAGGTTGCTGAATGTATACGCACGCATGTTACGCGTATTGAATTGTGTTACTGAGTGGCAAGATCAAGTCGAAATGTGTATGTGTGAGTGAGAGAGAGAGAGAGAAAGAGAGAGAAAGAGAGAGAGTGTGTGTGTGTGTGGTGTGCGTGTGTGTGCTGTCTCTGTAAGTCACAATGGAGAGTGAGAGAGAGAGAGAGAGATAGAAAGAGAGAGAGAGAGTGTGTGTGTGTGGTGTGTATGTCTGTGTGCTGTCTCTGTAAGTCACAATGGAGAGAGAGAGAGAGAGTGAGAGAGAGAGAGAAAGAGAGAGAGAGAGAGAGTGTGTGTGGTGTGTGTGTGTGTGCTGTCTCTGTAAGTCACAATGGAGAGAGAGAGTGAGAGAGAGAGAGAGAGTGTGTGTGTGTGTTGTGTGTGTGTGTGCTGTCTCTGTAAGTCACAATGGAGAGAGAAAGAGTGAGAGAGAGAAAGAGAAAGAGAGAGAGTGTGTGTGTGTGTGGTGTGTGTGTGTGTGTGTGTGCTGTCTCTGTAAGTCACAATGGAGAGAGAGAGAGAGAGAAAGTGTGTTGTCTCTGTAAGTTGAAACGTAAGAGAAAGAGCGTGTGCTGTCTCTGAGTTGAAATGGAGAGAGTGAGAATGGTGTATCTGGAAGTTAAAATGTGAGAGAATGAGTTCTTAGAAGACGAGAGTATATATAGGAAATCCTTGTCATGCAGTTGGCTCCAAATGCACGGGACTAACTAAAATTTGCGGACGTAGTTGTGAGCACCAATCACGTGACTTTCCTGACCAATTTGTTCCCGAAATTGATTAGTTTACCGACGTCCGCCATCTTTGTTTCGGGAACAAGTGGTATCACGGCCATTTTAGAATATAGGAGTGTAAATCCTATACAATAAATATAAACAGATAAGTGAAATTTTAGTAAATTTAGCTGCCTTGCGTAGTTTAATGTTTACCCAACTAGTCTAACAGATTTTAACTAGTCAATTAGATTCTCACTAGGTGACATTGTACCAAACTAAGCAATATTTATTAAATGACAACTAATTAATATTATTTCTCCTAGTACAAGTATATGTGAACAAACAATATAGCATGGAAATAAAACGAGAAAAATAGCATTTATTCTATGGTTATCTTTTGTGGGATATTATGTAAAGAATATTCTGCAACCCACCCCCGATAACTGATGATGCAAGGTCAACTTTTCTTTGAAGCTTATTTTTATTCATGAACCGTGGTTCTTAGCTAGCGACCGAAGAATTTGAAAAAAAACAAAAAAACATCCAAGGAAAAATGTTAATGATAATGCAGTGTTTCTTTTTCAAATAAATATCATCTCCTATTTCCATGCAAATACACTCACATTGGTTGCTTTTACCGGGATATTTCAATCGATATATTCTCCGATGTTTTCTCTTATGCATATCGCAATAATATCACAGAAGAACGAAATAATAAAAGTGAATATCAAAGTATCGAGGTTGGTCGTGTGTGTGTGTGTATGTGAGAGAGAGAGAAAGAGAGAGAGAGAGAGTGAGAGAGTGAGAGAGAGTGATGGTGTTTGTGTAGCTGTGCTTGTGTGAGTGTGTGTGTGAGTGGGTGAGAGAGAAAAAGAGACAGAGAAAGATTATCCAAAACCTGAATGAAATATTTCTTCTAAATGTGATACTAAAAAGCATAGAAAAGAAGTTCAGTTGAATTCAAATAAAAAAAAGGACGGGGAAGAACAAGATAGTTTCTTCAATAAAGCGAAATATAATTGCTCACAATCATTTCCAGACTGAGACTTCAAATTCATCCAAATTTGTCATAACGATTTCTTTTTGAACAAGGATATTTACCTGGAACCAAGAACAAAACGGTCGCAGGGAATTTACCTTTAACAGAACTATATATATAAAGAAAGCATTGAAGAGAAGAAAAGTATTAACTGGGTTAAATTTCGGAGATATTCTTCTAGGCAGGAGTACAACTAAATCCATTCAGTTTCCGTTTAATATGTTTCAGTAAGTTGTCTGTTCGTTGCACATAGCAACTTCATAATTACATGGATTATCAAATGTTGATTTAAATTTGAGTCTAAAGGATGAGCTTTCAGAAACGGAAGAACTTGAAGAATACAAGTGGTGAGTCTTCTCACAACCGAAAACACTAAAGAATATCGCTTTGCGAAATATGACGTTTTTACAAAAGAAGTAATAAATGGTAAAATAAAAAATTCAAAGAGTAAAAAGATTTGGAATCGAATCGAAAAACTAAGATTTTATCCTGTTGACAGGAAGATCTTTTTTTTCCAATAGAAGTGCAATGCATTTCCGTTTCAATTGGGAAGAAGAAGAAGAAGAAGAAGAAGAAGAAGAAGAAGAAGTGGAGCAACTAGTAAAGATAAAAGGGGCGAAAGAAAAGACAATAAGGGAGGAAAAAAGAAAGGAAAAAAAATTATTATTATTATTATTATTATTATTATTAGAAGAAGAAGAAGAAGAAGAAGAAGAAGTGAAGCAACTAAGCAAGAAAGAAAAGCAAATAAAGAAGAAAAAGAAAAAGTAATAATAATGATAATAATAATAATAATGCAAAATTGTCGATTTTGCTGTCCCGGCTGACCACACAATAAAACTGAAAGAATGTGAAAAGAAGGATAAGTACCTCAACCTTGCGAGAGAATTGAAAAAACTATAGAACATGCAGGTGACAATTTTTTAATCATAATTGGTGCGTTTGGCATAGTAACTAAAGAATTATTATAGGGTCTGGAGGACTTGGAAGTTGGAGGACAAGTGAAGTGAAGTGAAGACCATCCAAACGACAGCATTATTGAGAATGTCCAGATTACTAAGAAGAGTCCTGGAGACTTGAGGAGACTTGCTGTCACTCAAACTCCAGTGGAAAACTCTAAAGGAGTAAATAGTAATAATAATAATGATAATAATCGTTAGAAGAAGAAGAAGTGAAGCAACAAGTAGAGACAAAAAAGGGAGAAAGAAAAGTCAATCAAGAAGAAAAAGAAAAGGGGAAAAATAAGTTATTATAATAATAATCACATGTTAAGCGAATGTAGGAAATTAGCACAGAAAGAATATAAGACTAGACACGACTGGTGCGCAAGGTGATCCTCTGGGAGACGTGCAAGAAATTTAAATTTGACCATACGAACAAATGGTTTATGCCCAACCCAGCATCTGTCCGAGAAAATGATACACATAAACTCCTATGGGGCTTTGATATACAGACGGATCACCTAATCATTGCCAGAAGACCAGACCTTATAATAATCAACAACAACAACAACAACAACAGCAACAACAACAAAAGTTTTGCAAAATTGTCGACTTTGCTGTCCCGGCTGACCACACAATAAAACTGAAAGAATGTGAAACTAAAGTTAAGTACCTAAACCTTGCTAGGGAATTGAAAAAAACTATAGAACATGCTGGTGACAATAATATCAATTGTAATTATTGCGTTTGGAACAGTAACTAAAGGATTAATGAAGGGACTGGAGGGCTTGGAAGTTGGAAGACGCGTGGTGACCATCCAAACTACAGTATTATTGAGAACTCCCAGACTACTGAGAAGAGTTCTGGAGACTAGAGGTGACTTGCTTTCACTCAAACTCTAGTGAAAGACCATCAGCTAAAACTAATGTGAAAAACTCTAATGAGTAAATAATAATAATAATAATAAGAAGAAGAAGAAGAAGAAGAACAAGAACAAGAACAAGAAGAACAAGAAATGAGAAAAGAGAGGGTAAAGAGGAACGTGAAATGGAGTATGCAGCAGAGGAAAAAGAAAAAAGACGGAAGGAAATAGAGGACAAAAAAAAAACAACAAAAAACAAAAAACAAAAACAAAAAAAAAAACAAAGAGAAAAAGAAGAATTTTTGGAAGAAAAATCAGGAAGAAGAATTTCACGAATTAAAAATAACAATCTAGTAAGTTGCCCACCAACTAGATCTAAAATTGATAGACAAGAAATAATTTAAAAAGTTTATTCGATTAATTATTTGATTTGAATCCTTTTCACAGCATTGTTATATTCAAATATTTTATTTTGGTTATTGGCAATACGAATAATATATAATGTATTTATATACTAGCTGCATGCCTATTTTGTTACGTTTATGACTGGCAGCTGAAATTTAAAAAAAAATATTATAATGCTTCTATTTTAATACAGCGTACAAAGATTTCACATATTATTCTGGGCTAAGTCCTCATGCAGTAGTCAAAATGTATGGACTGTTAGATCGTAGAAATACGGAAGAAGCCAGCGTGTTGTAATGGCTAAAGTGCTAGACTGTGACATCGTAGTAAGCGAGTTTGAACTACAAGTGTGATAATGAATTTAATTTTGAACTAATACCCTTAGGAAATGTATGATTCCCAAATCACCCCACTTATGGGTGTAATAGTACAACTACTGTTCGACAACGACGGCTTTAGCATTGAATAACCAATCAAATAACCATTTAAATTATCATTAAATCATCATCATCATCATCATCCCGTATCCTCACATAGCTGCTGTGTGTAGGTTCGAGCTGGTTGTCCAACTTTCGCTTGGTCATATGCGGGGGTTCATTGGAGTACATCACTGATGAGTTCGTCCTTGCTTCTCCAGCAGTGTCCTGCGTGTCTCGTTCGTCTAACTCGTATAGTTTTCGTGACGGGAGGCAGTTGGCCGTATAGTTGGTGCCTTGTGGGGTGTTGCCGCCAGGACTGTTCAATATTGCTCTCAGCATTCTTGTGTAATTGCCGTCTAGCTTCTTCGTCATCCGTTAAGTAAGCGTCCAAGTTGTGCATCCATATAGTAGTATCGATACGACCGCTGCCAGGAAGAAACTGCGTTTCATTTTATCGGTCAGATCTGATTTCCATATGATCGAGAGCCTATCGATAGCTGTCCATGCTTTCGTTAGTCGTGTGTCGATGTCTTTTTCGGTTGATGAGACGCTGCTTCCTAGGTAGGTGAATGTATCTACTAGTTTCAGAGAAACAAAAACACACCAAAAATTATATCAGATCCTTTCTTAATCCAATTCAATCTAGTGTTGACTAGCTGGTACTTGTACGATTATATGAAGTTATATTTGAATCGACAGCTATCAAAATTGCGTATATGCTCTCAGCATCTGTTTAAACGATTCGATCCGTTCTCATCACAGTTAAAACACATCAACTAATTTGTCACGTCAAAACACTTTCATTATGTACCTGTGTTCTTAAAATTAAAATCTATTCCATAGCTGAAAATGTATCCCTCATCATTTATTTTTCGAATTAGGTTCAAAGAATCAGCTCCTCTGCTTAAAAGCATTCTATTCCATACCTCAATTGCACTCACCATCCCAAAGTAATACTCATATTGTCGAACTATATCTGGTTGTCTCCGCTTGCCAGCTTCGAAATCAACAACACAGAGTCACTACTATGTCTCTTAAGTTCGTTACTCATAATACCCTAAATAAATTATCTTGTAATCAAAATTTGAAAAGAAAATGAAATCAATATTAGAAGGAAAAAGTGTTAAATACAGCTTGGCTGACAATATGGGACAAAGTAAAAATGCCACGGTGCCGTCACAAAGTGATGCACCGGAAGAGAGTGACCTGTGGACTGCATGACAGTTATTTCCGCTCGATGATGATCAAACATGCCATTCCAAAGACGGCGGAAGTGCATATTCCGATGGCCAGTTATAGGAAGAGATCGCGGGGGCGTGGAGGCATGTCCGTATCTTCGCATGGGAGTTGGATGGTAATATAAGGCCGACGAATTGAACGGAAGACAGTGAAAATTTTCGCTGTTTACGCAAGCTTGTCCCCTCGTTTCCCTATGTGCGTTTTCTCGGCCATCATCTACTTACACCGAAGAGTCCAGGCCTCATAGACGAACAATTCTAATACCTCTCCTTATTGCTCCTACTTCACACAACCGTCTGTCGAGAAAATAAATATATAGTGTTGTTGTTTGTTTGGCCTGAGCGAAACGTAACAAATGGAAATATTTCTAATTTCCGTTTAAGATATGTATTTGTTTATTTGAGTGATAGTATATCAATTTAAACATTATTTTCTTCTCTTCTTTCCTTAATTTAAAAAAAAAATCCGAAATGATTGGATTAAATTATTAAATACAATATATACAGCCAAACATTCATCAGACATTAACTTTGAAGGTGAATGTCAAAAGAAAATAATCAAAATAACTATAATCTCCACATAGGGATAGGTTTAAGTTTTTATTCTGTTAGAGCGGCCGATGTTTTTTTTAGCGATTTTTTTCTTTGAAAGTCGGTCGATTTTTTTCCCCTCTACGGCAATTCTATTTATTTTTGATTATAACAAATTTCCTCACTCCGAATAAACTTTGGAAAGACCAGTTTGTGTTGTGGTTAAACTATTGGACAGCAAGACATCATAATAAGCGAGTTTTAACCCTAGAAGAGCCAATGTGTTAACATTCGGACTAATAATCTAAGAAAAGATATGTATTCCAATATCTCCCCAGAAAAGGGTTCAATAGAACTACTGCTATCTTTTAAAGGATTATTAAAGGGACTAGAGGACTTGAAGACTGGAGGACGAGTGAAGACTATCCAAACTACAACATTATTGAGAACGGCCAGAATACTGAGAAGAGTCCTGCAGACTTGAGAAGACGTGCTGTCATTCAAACTCCAGTGAAAAAACCATCAGCTAAAACTGATGTGAAAAACTCTCAAAGAGGGGAAAAAAATCAAAAGTAAATGATTGAACAGTTATATAGAGAGTTATTATTACTTTGGGTCAGAGTGGACCTTAGAATGGTGGTAACGAAAAGGCATTGCACATTTCCTGGTTCCCATGGAATAGAGCCTAACCATCAGATGCAGTTTAGTGTCACACCAGGACACTCATAGAAAGAAAGTCTTATCACTCTGAAGGGGTACAGTCGGCTTATTCTACAGCATCGGCCGTAGGGCGGCAGTTTGCCTGATATAACTGATTAATGAGCATGGCTATCAGATCGTTACACGAGTTCAAATCCTGGACGAGACTGATTGAATTTCACATAGCACCAATACCCTTGCGAAAGGTATGAATCCAATTATTCTCCCTCCAGCTATGGGCAAATAGTAGGACAGACTAGGTTCTTCAGCCTTGGTTTGGCAACTAGTCTAGGAGAAGGAAAACTCTGAATTCAAACCTGTTAAACTCCGCTTAAAAATTGACCTTGTGTCATATCCTGCCCGAGCGGAGGGGTTGGGTTAATAGGATCAGATCGTTACTAATGTGTTTAATTCTCACTGGGTGCCTTATACTCCTTGCTTTGTGTCAAACTAATCTAACACACATCACCACATTGTAGGCGTGGTAACTTCTCTTTTATGTGTTCCTCGAGAAAATCTTGTGGTATTATGCAATATTTAATTTGCATTACAAGATATGAAATGTTGAAAGAGCGGATCAATTCTGCAATGTTGAATATTAATAATTCAGGCCTCCAATCATTCGTTGATTTATCTCTAAATCCTTTCAATTGGAAAAATTTAAATGATTTTTTTCTTTGCAAATGAATCGTAAATTACTTGACATAGAAGTCTACGGTGAGTACCAAAATATTGACAGAATTCGATTATTTTGGAACATTGAATTCAATTATTGTTTGTTGGCTTCAGTCAAAGTCTTTCTTGGTTACTCAACTGTAAACTTCATTTCCAAATATTTGAAAGAAAAATCTTACTTCTGAATCAGTATCTGAGTTTCAAAAAGAAAATTCTTGACCTCTTTCTCATTCGAATCCATTATAAACCCACTTGAATTCCTGCAAATATGAAAAGCGAATATCATGAGCTGAAAATTCATTCATACTCGTCAAAAAATTATAAAAAGTTATGAATAGATATAAATTTTGTGTACACATTTACAGTATCCATCTATTCATTGAAATATCTGCAGTAATCCGCAAATAAAGAACAATATATATCCATATATTTACCAACCTATCGGCTATGTTCAGGACGTGACACAATGTAATTTTAAGAGAGGTTTTAATTTTGAGTTTTCATTCATTGAGACCGTTTACCATACCAAGGTTAAATCATTCAGCCTGCTCGACAATTTACGCGTAGCTGGAGGGTGAATGGTTGGATGCATAACTTTTCCAAGTTATCAACTTATAAAACTAGAAAAATAAATCAGATTCATGTGTTAATTTCTGTACTGGTGAGGCCCATTCGAATATCAGGGATATGCAACAAATCTAAAATATGTGATAGGGTTAGGACTTTTTTAATGACCCTTGAATATATATATATATATATATATATATATATACAAATTTCATTAAACATAATAGACATTTTATGTCTACAAATTTTCTTCTGGATCTGTTCGAATTCCCGTATTACTTTTATCGTATTCGGGGGGAATTGATTTATGTATTGTCCATAGTTGTATGTATCCCAAGTACTTTCTGTCCGAAATTGGGCCATCATCAGGGGAGGATCTATTACAAAAGTGATGTAACTTTTGTTTTCGCATATTACTACTGTGTAAGAGCGTCTTTACCGTTGAAGATTACAGCGTTTGCTTTTAAATGGGTTTCTATAATTCGTGTCAGTAGCTAAATACATTTAAGTACATTAACACTGGTTTGAAAATTAATTCTATTAATTGTCGGTTGCATGTTTCTAATATGTAGTGCTTCGAGAATCTTTAGGTTTTTTTCATTATTTTGATGTTCTAATATTGTTGTGTTGTCGGTGAGAATTTTCCGTAATTGTGTTGTTGGGCATGAATGTTTTTTATATGCTTTAATATATATATATATATATATGTGTGTGTGTGTGTGTGTGTGTGTGTGTGTGTGTTATAATTCATAATCCTGATAAGATTGGTTTGGTTTAGTTTAGTTTTATGGCATATCAACCATTGTAGGTTATTTAATACCGAATCCATTTTTTTTTACATATAAGTAAAGTAAAATTGACGTGCGTAGTCGAGGGTGACCCGAAGGCTTCCTTTTCGATAGCTACTACACCAAGTAGCAGAGGAGGGTGCTACTTCTTTCCCTGGATTGCTCCACGTTACTCTTGATACGTACCTTATAATGCTGAGTGTCAAACACGGACGCATCAAGTACCATTTTTAAAGTCTTTGGTATTGAATCTTGGTCTCCCAGGCCATTGGTGAACACTCTAAATGTCATGCTAATATTTACTTTTTACATGTAAATAGTTCTGTTTCAAACAATTCAGTTTAACATGTCAACAAAGTTAAATGGTTCAGAATATTGGTAACTATTCAATTAAACATTAGTCATTATTTTACACACAGTTAAATGATTAAACGCTTCTATTTTAAGCAATTCAGTTTTTAGTTTACACACAGTTAAATTTAAAGACAGTTTTTGTTTACACGCAGTTAAATTTAAAAACATTTATTTTCAAACAAATCAGTTTAGCATAATTACACAGTTTAGTTTTATCTGACCCATTGATAGGACCCTGTCATGTGCTACCACCCCGAGCCAGAGTGGACTTGGGAGCGATGGCAATTAAAGAGTACTCCACATTCCCCAAAGCTCCTGCATTGCTGAACCCTCACCATCAGATTGTTTAGAGTCATATCTTGGAAAATTCTTGGGGAGTCTTACCCCTCTGCAAAGATGGTGTCAGTGTATTCACCAGTTCTCGCAGGCTGGGACAATCTTGATAAGAGTACGTTTCAGTCGTTGGCTTATGATTTTTTTTTCTTCCGAACAATTACATTGAATTCCCCAGACTTTATATCGGAAATGGAATTTGTTTTGTGAATCCCAGAGGGAAATATTAAATAGATATAGCGGGTGGATGATTTGTAGACAGTCAAAGGTATGGTTTTTGAAATGTTCAGTAAAATATAAAGATGATTACTGGAATATTAAGGATGTGCTTTCTACAAATGGCTTGCAATAAATAAATTTTGTCCGGCTATTCAGTGAGCAGTCCTCTTAAGAATGTTGCAAGTGGTTAAAGTTGAATCAAAACATCCTGGAAGTGGAACAACCACGAATACGTTTGAATACGTATTGAAGTTTTTTTCCCAACAAATTGCCAGTTAATGTACATAGTTAGTGTCTCTTGGGTCTAGTATTCTAGGAAACATCTCTGGATTAATTTCAATTTCAAACAGGAGGAAATCAATTGACAGAGAGTATAAAAAGTATTCTTATTTCCTATTTTTGAAAGTTTTTCATCTACCAATATGGATTTTCAAACTTACACTCGACCCCCCCACACACATAGACTGAGGAAACGACATGTCTTAAACTGAACATGAATTATATATATATATATATATATATACATATACATATATATATATACATATATATATATATATATATATATATATATATATATATATAGTGCACTTATTTATGAATTTAACTTGCTCACATTATGGTTACAAAGACAGTGCAGTAGAACATGATTATAAATTATATAAAAATTAGCGTTTTCTTTTTTAATGTTGCAATAGGTATTATAAAATCCCGGTATCTTTGTTCAAGAAGAAAATTAAAAGTTGCGGTACACTATTTATTATTATTAGTATATATATATATATATATATATATATATATATATATATATATATATATATATATATATAACAGTATGGGTTTGTGGCAGACCAAATGCGATATAATTTGGAGAGTGCTTAAAATCTGTGACAGAACTATTATATAATAATGATAAGTAAATACATATTAATTTTTTTATATATCTAATTGTATGGAAGCTTGTTTGCGACCACAAGTTTCACGACATCTTATAAACGACAATCATTAGGTAGAGAACGAAATACACTGGAGAAATCGAAAAATGGTGATATATTGTCTATCAGTTAAAATCATCACCACACACACACACACACACACACACACACACACACACACACACACACACACACACACACACACACAAGCACACACAAGAATATATAAAAAAACAACTTTTTTTTACTTGGTCAATCTGTCCTGACTTTGGCTACACATCGCGCCACATATGTACAGGAGACAACTTCAAATTTGCCATGCAGCGCATGTATCATCATACACACATATTCAATATCACTTATACGTCCACACACAATAATATGCAAATATAACCCACACACATACACACACATACACACATGAAAAGTTGTACACAATTCTAACTTTCTTTTGACAGTGTTTTTCGATTCCTTCAACATCTTTCGTTCTCTGCCTGATGATTCTAGTTTATAAGACGTTAAAAGCTGTGGTCACAGACAAACTTCCATGTTATTATGGAACCATATCATCATCTTCATCATCATGTCGTGCCACTAGCACGGATATCCCTGACCTTCTCTCGCCACTTTTCCCTATCGTTCATCACCTCTGGTAGGTCTTCAGGGCTACATCCCGTATCCTCACATACCTGCTGAATGTATGTTCGTGCTGGTCGTCCTGCTTTTGCCCGGCTTTATGTGGGGGTCCATAGGAGTAAATCACTTATGAGTTCGTCCCTGCTTCTCCAGCGGTGTCCTACATGTCTGGTTCGTCTAACTTGGATAGTTTTCGTGATAGGAGGCAGGTGGCCTTATAGTTGGTGTCTTGTGGGGTGTTGCCGCCAGGACTTGTTCAAGATTGCTCGCAGCACTATTGTGTAATTGCCGTCTAGCTTCTTCTCCAGCCGTTTTGTTAGCGTCCATGTAGAGCATCCATCCTGCAGTATCGATACGACCGCTGCCTGGAAGAAACTGCGTTTCATTTTATTGATTAGGTCTGATTTCCATATGATCGATCGGCTATTGATAGCTGTCCATGCCTTCGTTAACCGCGTGTCGATGTCCATTTCGGTTGAAGAGACGCTGCTTCATAGGTAAGTGAATTTGTCTACTAGTTTAAGAGGGGTTCCGTCTAGTGTGAATATGTTACCTGATTGATTATAGCACATATATTCCGTTTTATGTGCATTGACATGGAGGCCTATGCCTGCGGCTGCTCGTTCCCAACTATGCAGTAGTGTTTCGGCTTGGTATGGAACCATATAGTATGCCTTTTTGTAGTCATAAGAATGTTTTTTACGTCTCCTCTTGCTCTCCTTTAGGATGTGTTGATCAATGTATAGTGGCTCTCCTGTACCTCTGGTGCACTTGCTTTTCTTCGGGGAACAGTACAAGGCTTAGTAGGGAAACGTATATCTCCTCCCTTATATGTGGCGTTAGTATTTTCCATATCATCGGTAGGCACGTTATGCGTCCGTAGTTCTTGAGCACGGTTCATTTTTTGGGTCTTTTTGGATCAGGTTGGTCTAAAATTATTATTAATATTAATTTATCACGTGTAAGTTCTTCACACCAGAGTAAACTGGTGAGCAAGTCTCTGCAAATCTCAGTTTATATTAGGGTTGATACATAGGGTGTCTCAACATACATGGGACCCATGTGACGGCTAATAACTCTACTAATAAAATTGCAGTGTTCTTTTTGTTTTAGATTTGATTTTTTGCTTGGTTGTTTGGGGTTTATGTTTGGAGTTTATGGCATATAAATCTTTGTAGGTTATTTAATGCCAAATCCATTTTTATACAAATAATCAGATCTATTTCAAACAATTCAGTTTAGCATGAGTAAACATTTCTATTTCAAGCTCTTCTGTTTATTCAAACCGTTCTAATTCATCTAATTCAGTTTAGTATAAGTAGAGATTTTATTTACACACAGTTAAATGCCTAAACAGTTCGAAATTAAACAATTCATTTTAGCCTGAGAACAGTTTCAATGTCATAACAGTTCAATTTCAAACAATTCAGTTTAGCAAAAGTAGGCCGTTTAAATATAAGTACTCAGTTTAATCGTCAAAAACATTTCTATTTCAAGCTATTCTGTTTATCAAACAGTTCTAATTCAAACAATTCAGTTAAGCATAAGTATACAGTTTACTTTTATTTTACCCATAGATAGGACCCTATCAGGTGCTATCACTCAGGACTAGTGTGGACCTGGGAGCAATAGCAATGAAGGTGTGCTCTGCATTCCCAAAAGCCCCTGCATCACTGGAACTTCATCATCAGATTGTGTAAGGTCATATCTAGGACACTCGTTGGGAAGTCTTACTCCTCTGAAGAATTTCAGTCGGTGTATTCTACAGCCCTAGCTGGCGGCAATGCACAGAGTTAATTTCAAAACAGTTTTATTTCAGATAATTCAGTTAAGCAAAAGTATACAGTCTAGACGTCAAAACTGTTCTATTTTTACCGATTCAGTTGAGCATAAGTACGCAGTTTAAATGTCTAAGCAGTTCTATTTTAAGCAATTCAGTTTAGCATAAATATGCAGTTTAAATGCAAGAAAAAAAGTAAACTAAAAAACCACAGTTTATTTCTATTTAAGCCATCGATAGAACCCTTATTAGTTACTACCACACTGGGCCTGTATGGATGAGGTAGAGATGGCAATAAAGGGGTACTCCGCATTCCCCAAAGCTCCTGCATCACTGGAACCTCACCATCAGATTGTTTAGTGTCATAAACAGGACACTCTTTTGTGGGGAGTCTTACCCCTCTGCAGAGAAACAGTCGGTGTATTCTACTGCCCCAGCCAATTTGGCAATTCAGATATGAAAATAGTATATTTTAACAACTATAAATCCTTGACCACAATGTCTTGGACAAGATAGGAAAAGTATTTTGCGTCACTACTTATTTGGAGACAAAATCATTTCGGAACTGTAGAAGCGAAATTTTGCTGGAAGTGTAACAATTATCTACAGAATATATATTGTAAATGAAAATGATTAATTTGGAAGAAAAAGAAAAGAAAAACCGAATTAGTAACCGAACAATGAAATACTTGAGAAAGTTTTAATATTTGCAAAGAGCGGGTTTTCAGAAACAAATAAAATAACTGATAGATGACCATGATATGGGAGTGGAACCTTTAATATAAATACTATTAAAATTAGTAATAATTGAATCCTTCATTTGTTGAAATAGTATGCGTACGTTTGGAAGTGATTCCGTTTCCAGAAGATTTTCCACAGAGGTCAGTAAATTTATTCTACTAAACTATTCATTTAAAAATGCACATTTGATTTAAAATAGTAATGTCTTGAATCTCAGCTGTATTATGTGTTGTTTAAATGAAGAATGAAGACTTATGCGGCTTAATTTTCAGGAAAAACTTTACTTTTGGAAGACGAACTTCTAAATTTGCTAAAGAAAACCCCCAAATTGCCCCCCCCTGAAAAGAAAGGAAAAAGAAAAAAAAAATCCAAAACACCTCAAATGTAGTCTAACACGTGCTAAAGACGAAAGCCATAAAAGAGTTGACTCCTCCTCTCTCTTTCTCTCTCTCTCTGTCTCTGTCTCTCTCTGTCTCTCTCTCTGTCTCTCTCTCTGTCCACCACTAGATGACCATGATATGGGAGTGGAACCTTTAATATAAATACTATTAAAATTAGTAATAATTGAATCCTTCATTTGTTGAAATAGTATGCGTACGTTTGGAAGTGATTCCGTTTCCAGAAGATTTTCCACAGAGGTCAGTAAATTTATTCTACTAAACTATTCATTTAAAAATGCACATTTGATTTAAAATAGTAATGTCTTGAATCTCAGCTGTATTATGTGTTGTTTAAATGAAGAATGAAGACTTATGCGGCTTAATTTTCAGGAAAAACTTTACTTTTGGAAGACGAACTTCTAAATTTGCTAAAGAAAACCCCCAAATTGCCCCCCCCTGAAAAGAAAGGAAAAAGAAAAAAAAAATCCAAAACACCTCAAATGTAGTCTAACACGTGCTGAAGACGAAAGCCATAAAAGAGTTGACTCCTCCTCTCTCTTTCTCTCTCTCTCTGTGTCTCTCTCTCTCTCTCTGTCCCCCACTAGATGACCATGTAATATACCCCAAAATTTCTTTGAATTTTAACATCCAGCAGTCCTGGACTTTAACTAAGTTAAAACTTAAGATAAAAAAAGAGAAAATTTTTTTTTTTTTTTTTTTTTTTTTTTACTACCGCGTACACATGGGAAGCAGCATGATGTACGTGTGAGTCTTGCGGCTTAACGCTCAAAATTGTCAGTTCGATCGGGGAACTACTGCTGCTCATCTATAAGAGTGGCTTCTATAGATGAGAACAAAAACAGCCATCGAAAGATAACCATGACTAGTACTCAAACCAGATCCATAAACCGCATCGCTCTTCGCGCGGGTAAAAAAGGGGCGCGTCCTGCTGAGGTTGGAGCCCTGGCCTCAGTGTTCGAAAAATCAGCTACAGAGCTCAAACTCAAACAAAAACTACTAAAATGCAAACAAACAATACAGATAGCGACATTTAACGTGAGAACCCTAAATAGAATAGGTCAACTATCAGAGCTAACTGCATCAGCCGTAGAACATAAGATAGATATAATTTGCATACAAGAGCACCGATACACGCACACCGAAGATATCAAGTATCACGAAACTGGTAATGGATGGATGCTGGTGACTGTGCCGGCATGGAAAAACTCGGTCAATGCATCGGTAGGAGGGGTGGGAATACTTCTAGGACCGAGAGCCTTAAAAACACTGAACAGCATTGAGAGAATACAACCGAGGATGATGGCCGCAACGTTTAATGGCAACCCCAAAGCAACAATTATCTCCTGCTACAGCCCTACCAATGTTAGCGAAGACAACGAAATAGCCACCTTCTACGAAGATCTATCCTCCCTAGTACGTAGCATTCCGAAACACAACCTGCTAGTCATTGGCGGAGATATGAATGCACAAATCGGGAAAAACAGACACAACAAATACAGCCTACACTGCGCGTCTAACAGGAATGGACAGCATTTAATAGATTTCATGATAGAAAATAGATTAACATGCCTCAATACAAACTTTCAAAAAAGGGAGGGGAAATTATGGACCTACACATACGCGAATAAGAGTAAAGCACAGATAGACTACGTCCTTATAAACAGAAAATGGAAAAACAGTGCGATGAATTGCGAGGCATACTCCTCTTTCGAGGGTGTGTCTTCCGATCATCGAATAGTTACGGCCAAAGTACGACTAAGCCTAAGAAAAAACGCCACACGTAAAGCGACGACCAAGCACTATGACTGGGCCCTACTCAACAACAGAGATATTAGAGATAAGTATGCATTAGAATTAAGAAACAGATTCGAAGCACTACAAGAGAAGGCAGAAATAGGCACCCCAAATGACGAATATGAAAATTTTGTAGAAGCACACCTGGAGGCGGCAGAAAAGTGTATTCCAACAAAGCCTAGAACTAAATATAGAGTCCCTTGGGAAACGCTAGCGGCTAGAGAAAAACGTGCACTTGTGAAGACTGCCTCCAAAAGCTATCGAAAGAACCCAACAAACACAAATGCACGAAAACTAGAAAAGGCACAACATCAATTAACAGGAATATACCTAAAAGAACAGGCAGAATACGTACAAAATCAGATAGATAAGATTAGAGACTCAGTGGAAGATAGGCAATCCAGGATAGCCTGGCAAACAATAAACGAAGTAAGTGGAAGGAAGAGCACAGCCAAAGCAAAATTGAAAGCTGCAAGCCAACAAGAAAGAGTAAAACTGTGGGAACAGCATTTCAAAAATCTACTAGGAAACCCACCGGAAATAACGGATGAACCGATCACCAGAATTATTAATAAGCAATTAGACGTAAAACTAGGTCCTTTCACCAAAGAAGAACTAGACTCGGTTCTCAGAAGAATTAAAAATAGGAAAGCGGCGGGGCTAGACGAGATCCCCCCAGAAGTGTGGAAGACGAGACAATTCGACGATATACTGCTCCGGCAATGCAACGCAGTCTATAGTCAAAATAGGATAGAACGATGGACGAAGGGATGCATCCTTCCATTCCCTAAAAAAGGCGACCTCGGACTAGCCAAGAACTACCGAGGGATAACACTTACATCCATAGCAGCCAAAATCTACAATGCCCTACTACGAAACCGCATAGAACCCAAAATAGACAACATCCTTAGGAAAAACCAAAATGGCTTCCGGAGAAATAGATCCACAACCTCACAAATACTGACCATCCGTAGAATCCTGGAAGGCGTTCGGGCAAAAAACTTACAGGCGACATTACTATTTGTCGACTTTACCAAGGCATTCGATTCCATACACAGAGGGAAGATGGAGCAAATCCTACTAGCATACGGCCTACCAAAAGAAACCGTAGCAGCGATAATGATTCTCTACAGAAACACCAAAGTGAAAGTACGTTCACCAGATGGAGACACGGAATACTTCGACATAGTTGCAGGAGTACTACAAGGAGACACACTAGCCCCGTACCTCTTTATCATCTGTCTAGACTATGTGCTTAGGACTTCGATCGACAAAATCAGAGAAAATCGCTTCCAGCTGACTAAGAGAAGAAGCAAAAGGTACCCCGCAAAAACAATCACGGACGCCGACTACGCTGATGACTTGGCGTTACTAGCGAATACGCCTAATCAAGCAGAGACACTACTGCATAGTCTGGAACGAGCCGCAGCTGGCATTGGCCTCCATGTCAATGCAAACAAAACCGAATATATGTGTTACAACCAAACGGGCAACATTGCCACACTAGACGGAGCCTCTCTGAAACTAGTCAACAAATTCACCTACCTAGGAAGCAGCGTCTCATCAACCGAGAAAGACATCGACACACGACTGACGAAGGCATGGACAGCTATCGATAGGCTCTCGATCATATGGAAGTCGGACCTAACTGATAAAATGAAACGCAGTTTCTTCCAGGCAGCGGTTGTGTCGATAATGCTATATGGATGCACCACATGGACGCTTACGAAGCGGCTGGAAAGGAGGCTGGACGGAAATTATACAAGAATGTTGAGAGCAGTATTAAACAAGTCCTGGCGACAACACCCCACGAGACTCCAACTATACGGACACTTGCCCCCCATCACAAAAACTATACAAGTTCGACGAACCAGACACGCAGGACACTGCTGGAGAAGCAAGGACGAGCTCATAAGCGATGTACTCCTGTGGACCCCCACACATGGATGTGCAAGAGTGGGACGACCGGCACGAACCTACATACAGCAGCTGTGTGAGGACACGGGATGTAACCCAGAAGACCTGCCGGAGGCGATGAATGATAGGGAGAAATGGCGAGAGACGGTCAGGGATATCCGCGCCGACGGTGCGACATGATGATGATGATGATGATATATGGCCTAGCGGTTAGAGTGTTCGCCAATGGCCCGGGAGACCTGAGTTCAATCCCAGGTCGAGTCATACCAAAGACACAAAAAATGGTACTTGATGCATCCTTGCTTAACACTCAGCACTGTAAGGTACGTATCAAGGGTAAAGTGGAGCAATCCAGGGAAAGGAGTAGCGCCCTCCCCTACACCTTGGTGTAGTAGCTATCGAAAAGGGAGCCTTGGGGTCACCCTCGACTATGGTCGCCAGTTTTTCTTTACTTATATATATATATATATATATATATATGTGTGTGTGTGTGTGTGTGTGTGTACACACAACCTGCGACGCCTATATATATATATATGGGAGCCGCGGGTTGTGTAGTTTATGTCCTCGTTGTGTAAATGGTTAAAGCGCTGGACTACGGAATCATAGTAACTGTGTCACGCTATCATGTTCACTTTCGGACAAATACCCTTGGGAAGGGTGTGAACCCCCATATCCTCCGATTTATGCGTTAAATAATACCACTACTCTCCTTCTCGAAGTATGGATTCGGCTTTAGATGTCCCAAGAAAGTTGATATGCCATTAAAACAATACGATCAAACCAATCGAGTAGTGTAATAGTTATCCTGCTAGACAAGGAAACATAGAAGAGTGAGTTCGAGTCTCTTTGGGTGCTTATTCAGACGGCTTTGTGCCATATCTAAGCCAAAAAGCTTGATAAATAGCTATATATATGTGTGTGTGTGTGGCTTAACACTATTTTACCTGTTATTCTGGCATAATCTTGAGATTCTTACAATTTAGAGACATTAATAAAACTGGGCTCAATGCTGCTGAAGCTGCTCACAAAATTCAAGAAGTAGATTTGGTTTGTTTCTTTTATCAACTCTTTGTAGGTTATTTAAAGCCAAAGAAATTCTCCTAGAAGAACAGCAGTGGTACTATTCAATCCATAGCTGGGAGGATAAGGGGGTTCATATCTTTTCCAAGGGTATTTACCCTAAAGTGAACGTAATAGCGCGACTGGAGTACGAACTCGCTTACTACGATTCCGCACTCCATCGCTTTAACCCTTACACCAGGAAGACACACCATCAAGAAGTAGAAAGAAAATGAGAGAACATCGACAAGCTCCCAAACCGATCAAAGTGATTGAAGGTTGTTTTTATTGCAAAAGTTTTCGATTATCATACCATACATTTGCTGAACCAATGCGGATTCCATAAAGAAATACGGATAAACACGTATAAAAAGTCATGAGACATCGTTATGTAGTAATAAAAAACGACAAGAAATTAAAGAAATGAAGGAAGTATATAAATATGAATTAACTTAAAAAGATGGATAAAAAGATTAGTATATAATTTGATGAGCATTTTTTCCATTTTAAAGAGTCAAAATGAAAGCGCTAACTTCATTAAAACGTCCTTTTTATTTAATACTGTATTGAAATGATTTTATTGAAATTCATGTTAGAAGAATTCATGGGTTTCAATAAAAAAAATATCTTATTAAATCGAATGAATGATTTTCCTTTTAAAAAAAAGTTTGGAAAGAAGCAAAATTGTTACTTCCATCAATAAATTTTAAAAAAATACCTTAAAACGGCAATGAATTTTACCAGGAAACAAATACGCCTTATCCTCGAAACGGGTTCATTGAAGAAATACTAGTCTTAAAAAGAACATTCCTTAAGCTGAATTTATTAATATTTTCAAATGAAATTTTTTTTTTATATAAAAATAGTTGGATCTTTAAACTGAATCTTCATTATCAATATTCGGTGTAGTACTATGTTTGGTTTATTTTCTTTGTTTAATGACATATCAACTTTCGTGGGTTATACAATGACAAAGCCATAATTGAAGAACAGCACTGATACTACTTATTCAACGTATAACTGAGGATATAAAGAGGTTCATATCTGTTCCCATAGATATAAGTTCGAAAGTCAAGGTAATTGCGTGACTAGATTTCGAACTTGCTTACTTCGAGGTGCTCGAGGTGGAATGTTTCTCGTCGTTGGAAATGGACACGGTGACCCGAGTTCGAATCCTCGACGACCCTGTTTGAATTTTACATGGCAATAATAGCCTTTGGGATGGGTAAGAATCCAATTATTCCCCGTCTAGCTATGGGCAAATATTAGGATAGACTAAGTTTTTTAACCTTGGTAAGATATCTGGTCTTAGAGAAGGAAGATTTTAAATAAAAACCTGTTAAACTTTGCTTAAAACTTAGCCTTGTGTCGCATCTAGCTCGTGAGGAGGTGTAGGTAAGTACATACTTCAAGGTCTCAGTATAGCAATTTAGCCACTGTACCAGAGGTACTTCCAACCCCTGGCAGATCATCGTGGTTCTTTTTTAATACTAAATACAAATCACTTATAAATAGTGTTATAATTGTTCATAATTGTCAGGGGAAGTTGCCTTTTAAAAGTTTAAAAATACTCTAATCTATAACGTTTTCTTTATTTGCCAACTAATTTGATATCCTCGTCGTGTAATGTTCAAAGCGATGGACTGCGGAATCGTACTAAACTTGTTCGTTCTCCAGTCGCACTATTACGTTCAATTTCGGTCAAATATCATTGGGAAAGGTATGAACCCGTTTATCCTCCCAGCTATGGGTTAAATAGTACCACTACTGTTCTTCTCTGAGAATGGCTTTGGCATTAAATAACCTACAAAGGTTGATATGCCATTAAACAAAGAAAACAAACTAACCAAACCAAACACACACATTTATCTATCTAGAAAGAGAGAATAATTATATATATATATATATTGTCACCCACAGACAGATCTGTTTCGTTCTATCGGAACTCATCAGTGTGGCTAGATTCCCGAAGCTGGGATCAAAGCCCGGTTGACTCAAACACCAATCGAAGATTCTACCACTCAACCACGAGGAAGCCAACGCCGGCGAAGTAAATTTAAACGGTTATGAATCACAATTGTAATCGTTTACATATTTCCGCTTAACGGCTACAGAGAGCTCGATTCATACAAAGAGTCTTGCGTATACGCTAATGGCAACACAATTACTTCATTCGCAAGAGAGGTAGGGGAGCATATATATATATATATATATATATATATATATATATTGTCATCAACAGACAGATCTGTTTCGTTCAATCAGAATTCATCAGTGTAATAATTAAATATATCTTACCTTATATATATATATATTTATATATATGAAGTAATATATATTTAATTATTATAATATTATATAATAGCTCTAAGACAGATATTGAGCACTTTCCTAATTATACAGCATTTAGTCAGCAAAAAAACCGACCACATGAAATAGTGACAACTGTCTACTGTTGCATTATATGTATATAGATCAACAAAAGTAGAAAGGCACACAGGAATGGTACTTTGATACAATTTTTCAATTGCCTTTAGTTAAATTTGGCTTTGGTCATCTCCATGACAAAATGTTTTATGTGAAAAAAAAACAAAAAACAACAGTTTCTTAAGAAGTAAGTATTTAAATTTTTGAAGGAGTTGATAGGTTATAAGATAAGTGACTAAAAGTTTGCTTATGAATTAGTGATGTCACATGGCAAATGGGTTTTTCATTAACTTATGGGTGAGTGCATTTAAATTAACGCAACTGAGTATCTAGTTTATTTGTTTATATATAAGTTTGTGGATGCTAAGTTTTATTTCAAGACAAGGAAATTAAATTTCATATAAAATCCGAATGTCATCTGCGTTTAAAAATGTTTTGTCCATTTGTCTTCATGTTTTTCCGTTATTAATTTTATGTTTGTGCTGTATAAGAGTGAAAGATGTCAACACTCATGTACAAAATATAATCTGCTTCTTTTTATATACCACAAAATGATCAACGTGTAGAGCAAAGGATTGGTTGGTTGGGTTTCACACACACACACACACACATACACACACATCTATCTATCTATCTATCTATCTATCTATCTATCCTGTGTAGGTTATTGAACGCCAAATACATTTTTATGCAAGTAGTCAGTTCTATTTCAAACAATTCAGTTTAGCAGGAGTACACCGTTTAATTGTCAAAAACATTTCTATTTCAAGATATTCAGTTTAGTCAAACAGTTCTATTTCAAATAATTCAGTTCAGATTAAGTACGCAGTTTCGATGTCTAAACAGTTTTATTTCTAGACGTTCAGTTTAGCATGAGTACACAGCTTAATTGTCAAAAACATTTCTATTTCAAGCTATTCAGTTAAGTCAAAGAGTTATGATTCGAACAAATCAATTTAGAGCAAAGGGGAGTAGAAGACGTTTGAATTGCTCGTAGGTGTTGACGAATATGGATCTTTGGTTGAACTCTTTTCTTTCTGTTCAAAATCTTCCTGCTAACATAAAATCTCGGACACCTTCTCAATTAATGTAGCCAAGCCCCTTTTCGGTATGTCATTCACTAAAAATCTCATGGTCACACCTTCTCCAGATTTACAATTCACGTTGACACGCCTCCTTCTAGCATGCCACCTCCGTAATTTAAACTGCATATCCGCCGAGAACATCTGTACTCTGTTTACTTAAGGTACCAGGTACGCTTACTGTTATTTTTGTTTAACCAGAATTCCCGCTTCTGTCACTGCATAAATGGATGCCAAAGGGTCTTCAAGGTATTATCTTTTTTAACTCTTACTATTTTGGCAAACTTTGAAGCTCCACTAAAATCGTGACCATTTGAGCGGAAATACTGTTCTACAAGTATTAATTTGCTGTAATCTATAGGTTTGATACGGTGTCTGTATAGTTATTTAGCCTAAAGGACAATGACCATTCTGATTTTCTAAACTACTGTTTTTACAGGGTGAGCAGTTCAGTAAATGAATTATATTTTGTTCTTTTTATGTTTATTTCGTGGCTTATCAACCTCACTAGCTTATTTAATGCCAAAATCTCCCTTGCCGAAAAACTGTAGTAGCGCTATTTAACTTATAAGGTGAGTGATAAGGGTGATCATAACATTCCCATGTGCATGAGTCCGTAAGAGAATGCTATAGTGCAATTGGAGTTCCTTCTCGCTTACTACGATGACGTAAGTAAAGTTAGCGACCATAGTCGAGGGTGACCCGAAGGCTCCCTTTTCGATAGCTACTACACCAAGGTGTAGGGGAGGGCGCTACTCCATTCCCAGGATTGCTCCACTTTACCCTTGAACCGTACCTTATAATGCTGAGTGTTAAGCAAGGCGGTATCAAGTACCATTTTTAAAGTCTTTGGTATGACTCGACCTGGGATTGAACCCAGGTCTCCCGGGCCATTGGCGAACACTCTAACCGCTGGGCCAATGTCCCGGTTTACGATGACGTAGTCCATGGTAACTACTAACCAATTGTGAGTACTTTCATTTTTATTTCAACAATTTGATCGTGGTAAACTTTTAAAGTCTTTTTAGTTGTGAAGCAAGTGGAGGAGTGGGGTAATTTCAGGTGTTTGATGCATAGTTTGTTCTTGTTGGCAAAATTCTGTGAATTTTATGGTAGGCTTTTTATGGATTAGGTTATTATTTAGTACGTGGTTGCTTCCTTTTGAGGTTCTTTAATCGAAAATTGGCCAGCGTGACCGGTTCTGGAAAATATCTTTTAAAAAGCATGTATAGAGGTACATTCAAAATGTACCAATGTTTCTATGTTTGTTCGTGTGAGTGGGGAAGGGGGTGTCGTTATATGTCGTAACGATATACGTTAAAATACTTATCATCATCATCATCATAGCGCGCTGGTAGCACGGATATCCCTGACCCTCTCTCGCCACTCCTCCCTATCGTTCATCGCCCTAGGTAGGTCTTCAGGACAACATCCTGTATCCTCACATAGCTGCTGAATGTATGTTCGTGCTGGTCGTCCTGTTTTTGCACGGCCATGTGTGGGGATCAATAAGAGTAGATCTCTCATGAGTTCGTCCCTACTTCTCCAGCAGTGTCCCGAATGTCTGGTTCTTCTTACTTGAATAGTTTTCGTGAAAGGGGGCAGGTGGCCGTACAGTTGGTGTCTTGTGGGGTGTTGCTGCCAGGACTTGTTCAGGATTGCACGCAGCATTCTTGTGTAATTGCCATCTAGCTTCTTCTCCAGCCGTTTTGTTAGCGTCCATGTAGTGCATCCATATAGCAGTATCGATGTGACCGCTGCCTGGAAGAAACTGGGTTTCATTTTATCGGTTAGGTCTGATTTCCATATAATTGATTGCCTATTGATAGCTGTCCATGCTTTCGTTAACCTCGTTTCGATGTCCTTTTCGGTTGATTCGACGCTGCTTCCTAGGTACGTGAATTTGTCTACTAGTTTAAGAGGGGTTCCTTCTAGAGTGGAGATGTCCCCCGTTTGGTTATAGCACATATATTCCGTTTTGTGTGCATTAACATAGAGGCCTGTGCTTGCGGCTGCTCGTTCCAAACTATGCAGTAGTGTTTCAGCTTGGTCAGGTGTATTTGCCAGTCGCGGTTGCTTCTTTCTGAGGTTTTTTAGTTGACAATTGGTCAGTTTGCCCGGTCCTTCAAAATATCTTTTAAAAAGCATGTAAAGAGGTACAACTAAAATAGAAAGCATGTACCAAGGTACATTCAAAATGTACTAACGTTTCTATTTTTTGTGTTAGTGGGTGGGGAGAGTGTCGTTATATGTTGTAACGATATAAGCTAAAATACTTATAGATTAAACAATAAACGTAGACTAAGATAGCATGCAACTGACTGCAGTAATAAAAACATATCTATCACAATGAAACTGCAGGAAATATACCATAGAAGTTGTAAAGCGACTTTAGACCCCCGTTGTGACTTCGTGTGGTAACAAGTTGACAAATGCGAAACTCAATTAAACATTTACCAAAGGTTTATTTACTACTAGGCAACGAGCAATCAAGACTATAGAAGCATGAGACGACCGTCAACTAGACAATTATAAGCAACTAATAATAGTGAGAAAAAGATTGACAGACTCAGACCATGAAATTTTTCCTGATTCTAACATATTTGTCCACTGGGTCTAACTCCCGCTTTGGGAGTATTTCAGAGTTTTGAGCTCGTAAACTTTCTCCTCTTTGTATCTTCGTGGTTCGTATTCTACTGACGTCTTCTCCTAATCACTTCCTGCCATCAACTCTTAAAAGTTCACATCACTTCCGCTCGCGCATGCGGACGAGATTTCGGACCTCCGGTTTTTAGTCATTCTTAACAACGAGTGCCTCTGCCTTGCTATTCGGTGACTTCTGACAGATTTATTTATTTATTCATTCAATTTGCTATGAGCCATTCATTTACGTTACATCAAGAATATGTCACAATAAGATAAAAACTAAAATAGAAAGCATGTATAGAGGTGCTTTAGGAAACGAATGGAAAATGAGATTCAAAAATCCTATCATGGCCCTAAAAATGTATAATATGTAACTAACATGACACTTTAAAAATGAAAAGTAAAATTAAAAAGAAAAGGAAACACATCACAAGCCTTAATTTTTGAATGGAGTATATTGAAGAAGAAAACGCCAAATACGGAGACCAGCAAGTGTAGTCTATCTACCCGCAGGTGTAGGTGAATAGGTGGGCAAAGTTTGATTATTGAGTATGTCAACCAGTGAGGTAGAAAGAAAACCATGAATTCAAAAGCTGTAATCCGCTTAAAAATTGACCTTTATCCTGTCCATGGAAAAGGGGTGGATTAAAGACATACAACTGTTTAGGTTTTGAAAGCAACTGGTGTATGGAAAATAAGATATATAAAACGGAATCGGATTTACATCGTGGCAGATCTGAAGAGTCTCTACGATAAAAGACTAAACAACAGTGTCTTAAAGATAAACACGTCCATAAAATCTTTATATCTTCCCTAAATCATATAGGTCTCTCCATTACGAACACGAATTAATTTAAATTTTTAAGATGTTTCGAAAAAGAAACTTATGAGACGATTAAGTAATCTAATAACTCTAGAGATTGCGTAGCGATAAATTGTGAGACATACGTGCCAAAATTTAGATATTTGAGTGCTTTAAAGTTAAAAAAAACCTGCTTCGAAACAAAACTTAAATAAAATATTTTCTCGTGTTTTTACTGTCCATTGAGAAAGATCGTTGAAGTAATATGCATTCCATCGTTTCATATCGGTACAAATTGAATGCAACACGAATTAAAATTTGGACGACCCAGCCCCGCTGACGGGTGTTCATCAGATTGAGATTTGTCAACGAAGCACTAAACAACTTTCAATCTCTAACATACTAACTTGTTGAATGTACTATATGTGGGTATTTTACTTGTTTTATGCTGATTTCTGATTGCTGGTGAGATAAAAGAAAATTCGCAATGCGAGACGTGCACGCTATGCTTCAAAACAACTTCCTCAACTGGGAAAACATTGCATCAACAAAGATCTATGCTGTTGTAAAGTTGATAAATATCGTTGTTCTTCTATTTTCCTGTTGGCTGGAGCTGTAGAATAAACCAACACCTTCTCTGCAATGAGTGTCCTGGATATGACATTAAACAATCTGATGGTAAGGCTCCAGTAATGCTGGAGCTTTAGGGAATGTAAAGTACCTCTTCATTGCTATCGCTCCCAGGGTCTTATCTGTGGGTCAAATAGAAATAAACTGTCTACTTATGCTAAACTGAATCGTTTGGAAAAGTTTTTGATATTGAAACAGTACCATGCTTGACTGATTTCTTCGAAACAGAGCTGTTTTGACATTTAACTGTGCGTAAACCAAAACTATACTTATACTAAACTAAATTATGTGAATTAAAACTGTTTGACCAAATTGAATACCTTGAAAAAGAAATGTTTTAAAAATTAAACTATGTACTTCTGCTAAACTTAGTTGTTTGAGAGAGATCGTAGTTTGCAGCCTACTATTGGCCTAATGAGTAGAGTGTTCACCAATGACCCGGGAGGTGCCCGTGGTGTAATGGTTATCGTCACAGGATATGGACACGGCGATACGAGTTCAATTCCTGGACGAGACTGGTTGCATTTCACATAACACTAATACCCTTGGGAAAGGTATGAATCCAATTATTCTCCCTCCAGATATGGGTAAATAGCAAGGCAGACTAGGTTCTTCAGCCTTGGTGAGGCAACTAGTCTAGGAGAAGGAAAACTCTGAATTCAAACCTGCTAAACTCCACTTAAAAAATTGACCTTGTGTCTTATCCTGCACGAGTGGAGGGGTTGGGTAAATAGGACCAATGACCCGGGAGACAGGGTTCAATCGCAGGTCACGTCATAAAAAATACTCAAAAAATGGTACTTGATTTCACCTTGGCTAAAACTCAGCATTATAAGTTAACGATCAAATGTAAAGTGGGGCAATCCAGGGAAAAGAGTAGCACCCTACACTTCACCTCGGTGTGGTAGCTATTGAAAAGAGAACCTTCAGGTCACCCTCGACTAGGGGCGCAAAAATTTACTTACTTTTTACTCGAAAGAATCGAGTTTTCAGCTATCTACAGAGGAAATAATGACAAGGTGATCTAGATTGTGAGCCAACCTTGGGAAGTCGGTGCGCTCTGTGATGAGACACCCAAGAAAAAGTCATTATAATTTGCATTGATGCCTTTTAAATCCTGTGGGAACAACTGAAAGAGATTTCCAAGGTCGTCGAGTCTCGACTTCAGATCGTCGTCTAACATATCTATCTAGCGTTGAGATGGAAATGACATCATGCGTTCTTCTTTCACAGAAAAAAAAACTATAGTTCTACAAATGAAAAGTCAGCCAGACTTCATTAATTAGTCATATGTTCAATGTGGAATGTCATTTGTGGAATTGTTAAGGATTGCCGGTGACACAATTAGAAAAATTCTGCTTGCTAACGAAGCCTGAAAAATATAAATGATTTTGGTCTCAAGAGAGAAAAAAAAGGTCAGATGAAATATTTTCCAAGATTATCTTGGAAGATGCTTTACAGTAGTGTCAGTCATTTCTCTTAAATCATGTCGTTCAGATTAAAATTAGAAGGAGTCCCTTTGAGTTAATGGCTACCTTTCTAGACTGTAACATCGTAGGAAGAGAGTTCAAACCCTAATCGACCTATTACATCCAATTTCAGATTAAAAGCTTTGGAAAAGTAATGAAAACCATTAATCGACTGCTGTTCTTTTTCAAGTATGAATGAGGCATTAAATAACCCATTTATATGCCATTAAACAAAATATACCAAAGCAAAGACATGTATGTCACATAGATTAGATAATGACCTGCCCTGCTGGTGTGATAATCGCTGGTGGTAATACAACTTTGCCTGATCTACTAGGATATATATATATATATATATATATATATATATATATATATATATACGGAGATAGATAGATAGATAGATAGATAGATAGATAGATAGAAGAACGTATATGTGTCTAATGAGTATATATATATGTGTGTATACACACGCACAGACACACACAAAGACACACACACACACACATATATACATATATATATA
>OY757923.1:66197793-66257793 GCA_963585895.1 Sepioteuthis lessoniana | reverse complement strand
CAGCACTCTTCAAATCAGGTCAGTGGCATTTCCACCAGAATAATGCACCAGTCCATAACGCCATCTTTGTCACAGACTATTTGACTAACATGGGTATCAAGACAGTTCCTCATCCTCCCTATAGTCCATGCATTGCTTCTTGTGACTTTTGCTTATTCCCTCAGCTTAGAGGCTATCGTTATGAGACAATTGAGGAGATGAAAGACGCTGTGACTCAGGTAATTGACACGCTCATACGAGGACTTCCATGGAGCCTTCCAGAAGTTGTTGGAAAGGTACAAAAAGTGCATTGCAGCCGGGGTGATTACTTCGAAGGGGACTAGATTTTCATGTGTATACTATCAATAAAAGAGCCCATACGAAAAAAGTCTGGAAATTTATTTAATGCTCCTCGTATATATATATATATATATATACTCTAACGAAAAACTAAGACAGAAAAATTCGGGAATCACATAGTAATCATTCTTTAGAAGTGAAAATTGCTTCGGAAATCTATGTTGGGAATTATAACCAAAAACAGAAGGAATTCTGGGGAAGATGTCAAAATATGAATATTAATTAATAGCAATTAAAGAATGATTCATCTCAAACCACAGTACTGCTTGTAGAAAAAATATCAAACCCGAAACAGTTGACTTGTTTGTATAATGTCTCGAAATCAAAGACACATTTTCTGGGCAAAGAAAACAATCATCAAATTTGAAATCGTTTTAAACCTCTCGTTGCAAAATCAATACAACAAATTATCAATGACAAGGTATAAGCGGTTTTTACCGATGTAGAATATGGAGGTGTCACCTTCCAATCATCGTTTGTTTTGATTTATGCACATATCTCAGCACAAGTTTCAGCAAATTTATTACATTGAAAAATTCAACCAATAATTGATTATATCAAAACTAGATATTTTTTAAACTAAAACTTAAAAAGAATCATAACAATCTTGCCTCTGTGTGTGTGTGTGTGTGTGTGTGTGTGTGTGTGTTATTATACATCCAACCTCAAAAATGAAGAAAATTATATTGTGTACTATTCTTAAATTATAAAAATCAGATATATGAAAGATAAGACATTTAGATTTAAAATAAGAAATTTCAATTCATTTTTATATGCATATCAGCATTTATGCTACATTCTAAAATTTATTTTTGACATAAATATAAGACCACCAGTAAAAATTAAAGAAAAAAGACATAATTTAATTGAAAAATTTAAAACATAGAGTCTGCATAATATATGAGCTATTAAAATTGTAATACTTAAGATACTAAAAGCATAAATAGCTCAGGGAACTAAGTTATCTGAATTTGAGAAGTGCAAGATTACAGCTCTGAAAAGAGAACGAAAAGCTCCGAAATAAATTTTGAAGGTCTAAGGACGCAGTAAAACTGATATCTGCAATTACTTGAAAAATCCAAATAAGTATGGATCAAGAAAAACAACTGACAGACCAGAAAAAATATCACCACAATTCAAGAAAAAAATTGTTCACGATGTAAAAAGAAAACTTCATCAACTTCAAAATATTGAAATCTCTAGTGGATGCTCCTTGCAATGCTAAAACAATTAGAAGGCATTTAAACATCGAGAAAATTAAGCATAAGAAAATAATTCATCGTCAAAGGTTAACTATGAAGCCCAAAGAGAAACGACTTGAATATACTCGTCAATATCAAACCATGATTGCTAAAAAAATAGCGGAAAGTTGTTTTCTAGAAAGAAAAGAAATTCATTTTTGACGGTCAGGATGGCTTTCAGGAGTATTGGCATGCAAGATTTTTTTCAGAAGAGAATCACTCAATAAGGTATAGGAGAAAATGTTCTCTTATGATCTGCGGAGCGTTATCATTTTCAGGAAAACTTTAACTACAATTTGGCAGTAGTCGACAAAAAGCAATAGATTATGTGAAGATGATAAATGATTTATCTCTTACACAAGAAGGGCGTCATCTATGTTGAGAAGAATGAATTTTTCAGCAATCCATTTTGCATCAATAACAAAGAAGTACATGGTTGAAGAAAAAATAAGACTTCTTGACAGCCTAGAGTGCTCTCCACACTTCAGTCCTTTAGAAAGTTTGTTGAGATTGATTGATGCTAAAGTTTATGAAAAAGGTCACATGTACTCGGCAATTTCTGAACTCAAAAACGTAATCTTAGACGCATAGCAAAAATTACATTCGGTTCAACTTCAGAAACTTCTTGATAGTACGCCTAGCTGAATTTTTTAGGTTATCAAACATATATAACAGCGGATCTACAAAATATGAAATAAAAAAATTGCCTTAATATTCTAGAGTTCTACTTATTCATCGTATATCTATGTCAAAACAAAATTCAAATATTAAGCATAAATGCTAATTTTTATTTTATTTTCATCATTCAACGAGTGAAAGCACGTGCAATACCATGTCCTCATCATCCGCAATCCAGGGGTGATAACACAGTTTCAGTAGCTCAAGGCGGTACTGCCACCCCTGGCGCCACCAAGCAGCTTTTGCCACCGGACAGGGTATTAAGAGAATTATATATATATATATATATATATACGCCAGATCAATTAAATGCAGAGACTATATTGGACGTTAATCTTCATTTTCTGAGAGCAGTTTGTGATTTAAAAAACGTGTTTACTTTCAGCGGTTGATGTTATTACGCGTTTACAGTGACCGTTTCTTACGTAATCACACGGGAAAGGTGGTTCCGCGTGTATTACATTCATACATTTAAAAAGTGAATTGAAATTTCATCATATTTTAAATGTAATTGGCTTTATGTCTTATCTTTCATATATCTAAATTTCATAATTTAAAAAGTAAAAACAATATATTTTTCTTTACTTTTGAGGGTGGTCTTATAATTTTGTCCATGGGTGTAATATATGCTAAACTGAATTGTTTGAAATAAAACAGTTTTTACATTTTAATCAGTGTATTTCCCAGTTGGCAGGGGCTGTTGAATACACCGACTGCTTCTCTGCAAAATGATTAGATCCCCAAATATTTTCCTGGATATAACACTAATTAATCTGATGATAAGATCCACTAATGCAGGAGCTTTAGGGAATGCAGAGTACCACTTCATTGCTATCGCTCCCTAGTCTACAATGACCCACAGTGGTAGAACCTGATAGGGAATTATATATAGGTCAAATAGAACTAAACCATGTACTTAAGCTAAACTTAATTGTTTGAAATAGAACTGTGCTGACATTTAACTGTGTGTAAAAAATATACTTATACTTAAGTGAACTGTTGGAAATAGAACTGTTTATATGTATAAAGATTGATTTAGCATTAATAACCTACATTGGTTGATGTGTTATGAAACTAAACGAAACTAAAAAAAAGTCTAAATTAGAGAAGAACTGGTTGCACTTTAAGGAAAGAAATGCTTGACAGAGCATTTGAAAATTTGAAGAAAAATGAGTGAAACAATGAAGGGTTCCAAGATTAGCACAGAAACAATATTCATCAGAAAAAAAGCAATATTGATAAGATTTATCTTAAGATTTTTCAAGAAGAATTCCTGTACGGTAGAGGAAAAATACCAAATTGATACTTTTTTGCTTTAGGATTGTATGTATGATACGTCTGGTGATAAATAATCTGGTGAATTCAAATCGATTATTGATAAGATAAGATATGCGCGTTCACTTTCGGATTAATATGCTTGAAAAAACTCTGTGTGTGTGAAATAGAATCACAAAGAAGTACTTGAGAATACTCACTTCATCGCCATCTCTCTTATGTTTACTCTATCCCGTTGTATTAAATTCTGATTTTATCAATAGGTCAAACAGAACTAAACTGAGTTGTTTGAAATAGAACTATTTTTGATATTTAAACTAAAATGAATTGTTTTCAATAGAAACGTTTTGACATTGAAGCTGTACTTGTCCTAACCTGAATTGTTTGAAAAAGAACTGTTTTTATATTGAACCAGTATATTTATTCTAAACTGAATGGTTTTAAATAGAACTGTTTATATGTATAAAAAGGAATTTGACATTAAAAATCTACAATGCTATGAATCTGAATCAAACCAATAGCCATGATTCTGAATCAATAGCTATGAATCTGAATCGAACCGATAGCTATGGGTTAATAGTGCTATTGCTGTTATTGTAAAAGTATAGTTTAAGCATGCAATTATAAACAGGACAGAAACGAGAAAAAAATCGGATGTTAAAATGGTTTGATTTAGTATGGTTTGGTTTCATGGCGTACCAACAATTGTTGGGTATTTGATGCCAAATTCATTTTATACATATAAATTGTTCTATTTAAAACAATTCAATTTAGCATAGGCGCACACTTTATTTCTATTTGACTCATAGATAGGACCCTATTAGGTGCTGTCACACCGGACTAGAGTGGGCCTGGGAGCAATGGGAATGAAGAGGCACGGCGCATTCCCCAATGCGCCAACATTGCTGGAAACACACTGTCAGATTGCTTTGTGTCATATCCAGGACACGCGTTTGGAGAGTTTTACCCTTGTGCAGAGATGCAGTTGGTGTATTATTTAACCTCAGCTAACGTGGCCAAACTAAAATTATATATATATATATATATATATATATATATATATATATATGCAGAATTCATAAGCCGATAAGAAGGCTCGTTTTAAAGATATAACAGCGGGAAGAAGAATATTTTTCCAATTCTGAAGATGGGGAAATATTTCAGGAAGAACTATTTCAAGATAACAAGACTGATTTAAAATGCGTTACGCGATACTATTTGCAGGCTTTTTACGAAGAGAATCATATCCTGATTCAGGAAATGAATTTTAAGGAAAGATTCGATGACATATTAACACCAAATCCTGCCATATTCACTCTGTACAACAAAGAGAAGCAATTTTTCTCAAAGAAAACCACTGTCCTACTTTCTTTAGGTTTTCTAAAGTCGAATGTACTGACGTCATTTAACCTTCCGATTGTCAGATAGAATAAGAATTTCACGTGTTTGTGAAAGAGGTTAATGCTCAAACATCCCCCTAAAAATGAAATTGTCGATTGCAAATTGTTTGCTTTGTAAAAAGCAACGATGAAGGACTTTTTTACTTGTAAAATCATCAATGAGATTACACCAATTGACATTTTTTACGCAAGACAGGTTGAATTGTTATTGGTCAAGTTTGAGTAAAAGACAGTATCTTAGATCCCCGATAACGTCCCTTTTATTGTCTTAAAATTCAGGAGAGCTTTTATCTAAAAAGTGTGAAGTCAGATTTTGTTTTCTTTTGGAAATGATTCGGGTGATTTGTTCAAAGAAAATTGATCTAATAATTCTAATTTTCATTCTATTTGTATTTACATCTAGGGATCATTTGAGGAGATCATGTTATTGCATATTTACTAACTTTATATTCTTATATACAAATGTTTACATCCAACACATTCGCTACCAGTGTTACGTTCCGCTCTCTGGTCAAACGAACGACAACACGTATTTTATATATAAGAATATATATTTATTTTTTCGACGGACGCTTGTGTGAAGTAGGAGCAGTCAGGAGAGGAATTAGAATCGTTCGTCGATGAGGCTTGAACTCTTCGATGTAAGTAGACGATGGCCGAGACAATGCACAGAGCGTGACGAAAAGAGAGGTTTCGTGAACAGTGGGATCCTTTTCACAGCCTTCTGTTCAATTCGTCGACCTTATATTACCTTCAAACTCCCATGCGGAGATATGGACACGCCCCCACGCCTCCGCAATTTCTTCCGATATCTGGCGATCGGGATGTGTCACTTCAACTATCTTTGGAATGGCCTGTGTGATCGTCATCGAGTGGAAATAACTGTCATGCAGTTCACAGGTCACTCTATTCCGGTGCATCACTCTGAAATGGGACCTTCACCTTGTCCCATATTATCAGCCAAGCACACCTGCGCGATTTCTTTCGATTATTGACCATTGGGATGTGTCACTTCCGCTATCTTCGGAATGGCAGGTGTGATCGCCATCGAGCGGAAATAACTATCATGCAGTTCATAGGTCACTCTCTTCCGGTGCATCAGTCTATGAGTGTACCATGGGAATTTTTTTTACCCCGACCCATTTCATCAGCCAATTTCCGACCACGCGATTTCCTCTCATAACTACCATTAGAATGTGTAACTTCCTTCCGGTGCATCACCCTGAATGGCATTTTTGGCCGGGTCAAAAGGTCAAAACATAACACCAGCAGGATGTGACATAAGATCATTTTAGGAGCAATTTTACAGATTTTCATTCACATTTCTATTTCTTCAATACTATTTTTCATATGAAGGATATAGAGCCCAGTCTGCTCTACTATTCACCTATATCTGGAGAGAGAACATCTAGATGCATAAATTTACAAAATATATTGCTACTATTCAAATATATATATAGATATATATATATATATATTTATAGAAAAACTGATAACAACGATCCAAGTGGAAGGAATGATTTATTAACGGGTTAACACTATAGCGTTTCGGTTCTACTGAACCATCATCAGGACCATGAGGGGTGATATTAATAATTCTAAGTTTACGATGGATGTTTAGAAATGTGAAATACAAAAACCAAGGGAAAAATATGTATAGTAAGAAAAAGTTTAACTGGCGAATCAGCGTTTGTGTTCAAATTACGTTATTTGACTTATTAGGAATATTGTATAGAATTTATGTACGTGGTTTGACGAGAAAGATTTAGAGTCAGAAGGAAGAAAAGAAAGAAAGAACAAAAAGAAGAATAGAAGTTGGGGTTAGGGTTACTATGTTGAGGCTTTAATTTAGTTCAGGAAGAGATTCCGTCTTCAAATCAGATCAGTGGCATTGCCACCAGGACAATGCCCCAGTCCACAACTCCATCCTTGTCACAGACTATTTGAGCAAGATGGGCATCAAGAGAGTTCCTAATCCTCCCTTGCTTCCTATAACTTTTGGTTATTCCCTATGCTCAGACGATGTCACATGAGACAATTGAGGAGATGAAAGAGATTGTGACAAAGGTCATTGACAGGCTCACACAAGAGGATTTCTATGGGGTCTTCCAGAAGTTGTTGGAACGGTATAACAAGTTCATTGCAGCCGGAAGAGATTACAACGAAGGGGAATAGAGTTTCATGTGTGTACTATCGATAAAAGTGCTTATACGAAGAAAGTCTGGAAACTTATTTAATGATCATCGTATATATATATATATATATATATATATATAGATAAATTTTTCGTGTGTGTGTGCGTTTGTATCTCGTTGGAAATTCTTATATTTCTCAAGCAGTTTACTGACTTATATTGAAAAGAGATCCAACTAGTTAAATGAGTCAAGTAGAAGAAAGACATTTTCTTATGATGTCTTTGGAAATAGAAAAATAATAAACAATCAAGGTTCGTTTTGCTGAAAGGGGTCATTCTTGTAAGGAACAAAGTAGAATTCATTCATTATGAAATTATCTATTGAATCCTCATTTACAAAACAATTACCGTAAATTGAGACACCAAAGTCAATCTCGCATATAAGTAGACCTCAAGATTTTTAGCTCCAACTGCTGGGTTTAATTAAAATATACAGTGGGCTTCTGATAGGTCAAAACTTATACAGTTGGTCTAAATTAGCATATGAATTCACAATTTATTCTGATACCATGAAAGTCTACTTATAAACAATATACTGCAGCTTTCTGTTCTTCACTCAAAGTTCTGTCATCTTCCAGTTTGTGCCTTAAGTTAGTATATTAGAAGTTGGAAACAATACCCACTTCATCGCCATCGCTCTTATGTTCACTCTACCCTGGTGGAGTAAAATCTAATTTTATCAATAGGTCAAACAGAAATAAACTGAGTTGTTTGAAATAGAACTATTTTTTATATTTAAACTACGTATTTTGCTAAACTGAATTGTTTTCAAAAGAAATGTTTTGACATTGAAGCTGTACTTGTCCTAACCTGAATTGTTTGAAAAAGACCTGTTTTTATATTGAACCAGTATATTTATTCTAAACTGAATGGTTTTAAATAGAACTGTTATATGTAACTGTTTATATGTATAAAAATGAATTTGACATTAATAATCGTTGATATACTATGAATCTGAATCAAACCAAATGAGAATAAATGTATCTAAGGAAGGGAAAATCGATAAAGATAACATGAATATAGTCACTCCCGTCTTTCCTTAATTCTTTTATTCACCTTTTGACCTAATCTTCTTTGGTACCATGCAAACTAGTTTGGAGGGAAATTTCAATTGGCAATTTATCCATGAGTCAACACTTTGACACTAGCTCTGTTATTTGACTGGTTGATTGATTTTCTGGCATCCGGCTATTTCAAGATGTCTAACTTTCCTTTTAAACAGCGTCTAAAACAATCTATAAGCTTGAGCTTTTACAAAAGAAAAAATACCCATCGTTCTTAATCTTCAATATATGCAAAACTCGTATTATCGTCCCGAAACCCTTTTCGTTCCATTCCAATTTCAAAGCCGGATATATAACCATTCACCATCATTTTCCTTATCACCCTTTTTTTCATCATGAACTTTCAGAACTTTGTAATATCAACATTTTTGCCAGGAAGCTTCCTATAACAAAAAAGCTTTACACGATGCTTCGAACAAAAGCTGTATATCATGAAGTACGTCCAAGAAAGTCCAATTCAATAAACTTAACTATGTTGAACATAATTAATACACCCTGACTTACATCAAAATACTGTTTACTGTAACAGTACTTTTTTAGTGTAAATGACAATAAACAATATAACAAGGGAGTCACCCCGTAGCCTAGTGGTTAACGTGTTGGACTGCAGATATTGTAGTAAGCAAGTTCGAACAAAAGTGGCGCAGTCATCTTCACACTCAAAAAAATACTTTTCAGAAGGGTGTAAACTCCCTGATCCCATCGAACTGTGAGTTAAAAAGAAAAAAATTCGGTTCTTTACGAAGAATAACTTTGTGTTTTATGGCGTATCAACCTATGTCGATTATTTAATGCCAAATTAATTTTATACAAATAAAGATTTATATTTCGACGCAGTTTCTTCCGGGCAGCTGTCGTATCGATACAGCTGTATGGATGCACTACTTGGATGCTAACTAAATGGCTGGAGAAGAAGCTAGACGGCAATTACACAAGAATGCTGAGAGCAATATTGAACAAGTCCTGGCGGCAACACCCAACAAGGCACCAACTATACGGCCACCTGCCTCCCATCACGAAAACTATCCAAGTTAGACGAACCAGACATGGAGGACACTGCTGGAGAAGCAGGGACGAGATCATACGTGATGTACTCCTATGGACCCCCACATATGGCCGGGCAAAAGCAGGACGACCAGCACGAACATACATTCAGCAGCTATATGAGGATACGCGATGTAGCCCTGAAGACCTGCCAGAGGCGATGAACGATAAGGAAAAGTGGCGAGAGAGGATCAGGGATATCCGTGCTAGTGGCCCGACATGATGATGATGATGATGATGATAAGTACATAGTTTAATGGTGAAAATCATGTCAAACAGTCCTGTGTAGCACGATAATGAGCATTAATGCATATATATAAACATATATATATATAGATGAATATGTGTGGGTTTCTCCGTTCGTGGATGGTTTGCCAAAGTGGGGATCTTATCTCCAGCATTTTTGAAGCGACGCTGGAGTGTCCAGAACACCTTTCTTAGTCTATATTGGCGCGAAGACTACACAAAGAGCTGTGCACGCGAAAACCTGAGAGACCGGAACAGAAGAACAAAGGACGTCAGTCAGTTAGTAGTGAGACTCCGAAATAGTCAGTAAGGAGTGAGACACCGGGGCGTTGAGTTAGGAGTGAGACTCCGGAGCATGGAGTCAAGATACAGAGCAATGAAGACGATGAAGAGATGTGTCAGCATATTTAGTAACTGTGTATGATTTTTGCTGTGTTCTTTCGAGAGCCGTGAACATACGTACATAGAGTTATAAAAAGGGCACACTTCATGTTCTTACGTTGTGCAGCTCTGAATCAATATTTGTCTGTTTCTTCCTCCACCTTCTGTTGTTTTTTATTTTTATTTATTCTTTTTTTGTACAACCTGTGAATGCTCACACTTCTGTGTGTGAGAAGAAACAACGGGGTCCACACCACTTGACAAACGTAAAGGCCAACGAAACCCAGCTTTTGTGGGTATTGCTTCACCCTATTTCAAACAATTCAGTTTAGTATAAGTATACTTTTTGTTCACACACAGTTAGATATCTCAACTGTTCTATTTCAAACAATTCAGTTTAGCTAGGTATAGTTTCAATGTCACAAACAGTTCTATTTCAAACAATTTAGTTTAGCATAAGTACACAGCTCAAATTTCAAAACAGTTCTATTTCAAAAAGTTTAGTTTCAATTAAGTACACACTCAAGTTCTCTTTGACCCATTGATAGGAACCTATCAGGTGCTATCACTCCGGGCCTAAGTGGACATGGAAGCGATATCAATGAAGGGATACTCTGCATTGTGGTAGACTCTTGAAAATTCAGTATTGCTATACATCCTTTGAGATGACTGACCAATTCTTATGATTTCATGTTTAAATGAACAGCTACAGCAGGAATTGGAATACACCTACTAAAGCCTGATTGTCATAGCTGGTGAATTTCAAAAATGCAATCAAAAACTTTAGAAGAACGATATGCAATAAAATTCTGTTTTAAGATTGGAAAAACTGCCACAGAAACTTATGAAATGCTTCAGATTTCTTTTGGACCATCTTGCATGAATGGAGCATCAGTTTTTGAGTGGCATAAGAGACTCAAGGAAGGCAGGGAGTCTGTGAGGGATGATGAGAGGTGTGGGAGGAGTAAGGAAGTCAATACACCAGAGTTGATTGGCCAAAGGGTTAGGGTTAGGGTTACTATGTTGAGGTTTTAAGGGAGTTCAGGAAGAGATTCCGTCGGGGGAGGCAAGCACTCTTCAAATCGGGTCAGTGGCATTTCCACCAGGACAATGCACCAGTCTACAACTCCATCCTTGTCTCAGACTATTTGACCAAGTTGGGTATCCAGACAGTTCCTAACCGTCCCCATAGTCCAGACCTTGCTCCCAGTGACTTTTGGTTATTCCCTATGCTCAGAGGCTGTCGTTATGAGACAATTGAGATGAAAGAAGCTGTGACGAAGGTTATTGACAGGCTCACACAAGAGGACTTCCATGGGTCTTCCAGAAGTTGTTGGAACGGTACAACAAGTGCATTGCAGCCAGAGTAGATTACTTTGAAGGGGACTAGAGTTACACGTGTGTACTATCAATAAAAGAGTCCATACGAAAAAAGTCTGGAAACTAATTAATGATCCTCGTATATATATATATATATATATATATATAGTCTATCACAGATATTGAACTTTATGATTATAGCAAAATACATTGTATGCACACGTGCATACAAAAGCAGAAGCGCACTTATACACACGCACACGCACACACACACACACACACACACATATATATATATATATATATATATAGCAGTGTACGTGCAATATGTGTGTATATGCAAGTGTGTACTTACATTAGCTCTTGGCGGAAAATGAAATTTTTAGGAGAGAACCTGCCGAGAGTGATGAATGATAGGGACAGATGGAGAGAACGTCAGGGAAATCCATGCTACCAGCTCGACTTGATTTTGATGATTATGATGATATATAGTAAGTGCATAATTTCTCATTTATCACTTCCGACCATCTCCACCTAACTATCTGCATCTCCCTGTACGGCTGATTAGTACTCTTCTGAAAAAGGCTGTTCAGATACAAGTCTCCATCGGGTTTAGTCCCTTTCACGGCAGGACAAACCATGATTTTTGGATAAAACACCGACCCCTCCACTTTAATTCAAGTGTATATATATATCTGTATGTTACCATATGGTCAAACTTGCATATGTTACCACACCTCCAATGACATTGGTGTTTCTCGAGGGAAAGATTGGTAGATTAAATGATCATGAGGGAACATTTGACCATCATGGTATTATCATATTTACCAACCCCTCCGCTCGGGCAGGATATGACACAAGGTCAATTTTTAAGCGGAGTTGAACAGGTTTCAATTCAGAGTTTTTCTTCTCCTAGACTAGTTGCCTTACCAAGGCTGAAGAACCTAGTCTGTCCAACTATTTACCCATAGCTGGAGGGAGAATAATTGGATTCATAGCTTTCCCAAGGGTATTAGAGCTATGTGAAATGCAATCAGTCTCGTCCAGGATTTGAACTCGTGTCGCTATGTCCATTTCCTAGGACGATAACCATTACACCACGAGCACCATCATGGTATCATAGAGGCCAACGAATGTTCAAAACGTGTACCCTTTTCTAAATGTGCATGATAATGATACAATGACAAGCCGAAGTATGTATATATATATATATATATATATATATTAACAGTGATAAGTAAAGTTACTTACGAAACTAAGCAACGTTTTGTGGGAAAAGGTACATAAATAGTGGTTTGGCTTCTTTGTTTAATGGCATAACAATTTTTGTGAGTTAGTTAATACCAAAACTATCATTGTAGAAGCAGAGCAATGATAGCATTTGGCACATAGCAGATGGTTGGAAATTTACTAAGTTTTTTGCTTAGATGTGGCACAAGGCCATATGAAAGGGGCACCCTATGAGACTCGAACTCACTCGTGTAGGTTTGCTAGTCGAGATTGCTAACCATTACACCACCAGACGCGCCTCACATAGCAGAGGATTGTGGGTATTACGTATACTCACAATTGCTATACATAACTAGATTTTGCATTTAGTCTTCATAAGAATTAACAAAGGAATTTTTAACCAAAAAGAAACTGTGAATCTAAACTTTTGAATAGTTGAATATAATGCTAATGATGTTGATATGTTATGACCCCCTTAAAGAAAATATAAAACTGTAATATATTCAAATGCACAAACTTTTTTTCGTTCAAAATATCTTCCCCAGAAAAGGCGTGAGCAAAAACTCGATTAAAAAATGTGGGAAAAATTCATGAAAAAATATCTTCAAAGCAGAGTGCTGTTAACACATTTTTTTTTTCTCTCCTTTTTTTCCGTTTTGCCATATCAATCTAACACGGAGGACATTTGCTGCAGTGAATTGGTAAATAAGCGCTTAAAAACAATAACAGAGCAAAAACAAACAAAAACAAAGAAAGACGAAAAACAAAACTGAGCATGTTTTAACAACATCATCAGCAAAGATACTGAGATATTATCTTCAGAAAAATACTGGTGTTGATTATTTAACAGCAGTTTGTTGAGGCAGAAAAAAAGGGAGATATTTTCTACATCATCTTTAGATTATTGAGTATATCTGACGACTGACATGCAAGGGGATGTGTGCTTGGTTGAGTGCATATGCTTGCGTCAGTGTAAATAAGTGTGACTGTGTGGCTGTGTGGCACGCGTACATCCGTACGTGCACACGTCAATATGATAAAGATATAAAATCATTCAGAAGCAGATATCATGGCGTAGTAGCAAACTGCAATCTCGAGGTAAGCTAGATCGAACTCTAGTCGCACTATTGTGTTTACAGTCGGATTAATACCCGAGGGAAAGACATGAACCCCCTTATCATCTCTACCCAGGGTTAGATCTTATCACAGCTTTTCTTCTCCAAGGTCGTATAACCGACGTAGGTTTGTAAGCCATTAATCAAAGAACCTAAGAAACCAATCAAACCTTTGCATCCAAATATTCTATTTATCATATTTACCCAACCCCTCCGTTCGGGCAGGATATGACACAAGGTCAATTTTGAAGCGGAGTTTAACAGGTTGGAATTCAGAGTTTTTCCTTCTCACCAAGGCTGAAGAACCCAGTCTGTCCTACTATTTACCCATAGCTGGAGGGAGAATAATTGGATTCATACCTTTCCTAAGGGTATTAGTGCTTTCTGAAATGCAATCAGTCTCGTCCAGGATTTGAACTCGGGTCGCCGTGTTCATTTCCTACGACGATAACCATTACACCACGGGCACTCTGTTTTTATTTATGTATCTGTCCTAATATGTTTCCGTGTGTGTGTGTTTGTGCGTGTGTGCATGTGTGTGTGTGTGTGTGTGTGTACTTTGTCATATATACATTTAATCTATACAATCCTAGTCTTTTAATCCATCACAAATAAATGCTCACGGCATCTAATTTCACCTCCTAATTCTTTTCTCTTTGTTTCTCGCTTTGTATGTCTGTCAGTCTGTCTATCTATCTATCGTCGGGACTGCCCATGGATTAGTTACAGCGACGCAATTAGCAGTGCGTATTTTTATAAAACTTTCAAAAGTTAAAAGTGTATATATATATATGTATCTATACATATATTTCTAAAAGATTGGTGATATCTGCCTAATTACATGTAGCTAATATCTTAAGAATAATAACAGGGGCCACGTGACGATACATAATGTCAACGAGCTGTTGAAGTTGTCTTATGGTAAGACCTATATTTTACGCAAAGAAATACTTCAGTCTGACCTATATGATCATATGAACATCTGACACGATATTAATATCCCACTGTCCAAATATTTCGTTTGCTAAACAGTGACGCGTTGCAACAATATTACATTGGTGCGTAATGTAAATAAGATATCATTATCATCATGTCGTGCCGCTAGCTTGGATATCCCTGACCCTCTCTCGTCACTTCTCCCCATCGTTCATCGCCTCCGGCAGGTTTTCAGGGCTACATCCCGTATCCTCTCATAGCTGTTGAATGTATGTTCGAGCTGGTCGTCCCGCTTTTGACCGGCCATATGTAGGGGTGCATAGGTGTACATCACTTATGAGCTTCTCCAGCAGGTTCCTGCATGTCTGGTTCGTCTAACTTGGATAGTTTTCGTGATGGGAGGCAGGTGGCCGTATAGTTGGTGCCTTGTTGGGTGTTGCCGCTAGGACTTGTTCAATATTCCTCGCAACATCCTTGTGTAATTGCCGTCCAGCTTCTTCTCCAGCCGTTTAGTTAGCATCCAAGTAGTACTGCGTTTCATTTTATTGCTCAGGTCAGATCTCCATATGATCGATAGCATATCGATAGCTATCCATGCCTTTGTGTCGATGTCCTTTTCGGTTGCTGAGACACTGCTACCTAGGTAGGTGAACTTGTCTACCAGTTTCAGAGAGGTTCCACCTAGTGTGGAAATGTCGCCTGTTTGATTATAGCACATAATGTATATATTTACCACCCCAGAACAAGCATGATGTGACACAAGGTCAATTTTCAAGCGAAGTTTACTGGATTGAATTCATAGTCTTCCTTCTTTTAGATAGGGTGCTGTACCATGTTAAAAAATCACAGTCTACCTAACTTTTGGGGTATTAGCGCTGTGTGAAATACAAACCGTCTTGTCCAGGATTTGAACTGGAGTCGCCGTGTCCATTTCCTACGATAATATCTATAACTACACGGGCAAAGAATGTAATGCATATTGTATAATGATGTGACACCAGCGCTGAAGTTGGACTTGGTTCAAATGGATCTTTCTTCTCTTTTCTTATCGATCTTAAGCAAACTTTTAAAAACCAAAGACGAAACTATCGGAGGCACACGTGTCTTAAAGTCAATCTAAGCTCTAAGCATCTTTTACGTTTTCATCATTTCTTGGTGCACTTCCATTATTGTTTGGCGCCTTCACTCTCGCAACAAGAGAACTCAGCTATCTAAGTTTAAATCCTAAAGGACGTTGTTTGTATTTCACATAGCACAAATAACCTTAGGTAAGGCGTGAATCTATATATTTTGCCTACAGATTAATAAGAGAGCTGATAGGCTCTTTACCTTTGAGGAGAAAACCCATCTAGGAGAAGGAAAACAATAAATTCACACTAGTTGTTAACTTTGATCAAGATGCGTTATTTCTGGTTATTTTTGTCCAAGTCACAATATATGAGCAGTGCCTAAAGACCTGTTTACGAGACTAATAAACAGTGAATTGAAATGAGAGTAACAATATGTGCATTGATGAAATATGACATTTCAGATATCATTCAAAGATCATTTTTTCTCAATTGTTTTATAACATTAAACTTTTCTCAATATTTTATATTTTTCTCTTTCTTTTCATTATGATTTTATTTGGTTTTTCTTTACAACTTCCTCGTCTCGACAATGAGTAATCAAAACTAGTAGAAATGAAAAAAAGAACAAGTCCTTGGTTAAACTAGAACTCTCCTTCATTTTACCTTGATCTGTATTCATTCGTTACTCCTAAAGTCTCACAGTATGAATGAGTTGCGATGAAAAGTTGGTAAAATAAATTATAAAAAAATACTATGAATTAATAACCGTAATCATAAAATATATAATTTGAGGATTTTTAAAAAAGATATTTTAGTTTAAAATCAACTTGAAATAATTAATTCTATTTGAATTATTTCAATGGTGAAGTCAAAAATATGAATCAATTATGTTTCTATTTATCCACTAAAATTTTTAAAAAATATTCTGATAAAGCATGAATAACGGCCATTTTGAAAAAAAAATGAATTTAACATATTGCAAATATTGAAATAGCACCGCCTCGGGGAACAAAATAAATTTGTTTGAAAAAAACTTTAAAAAAGCTTCTCGATTTAATCAATTTTATCATGCTTGCATGCTTGCATCTCCCTAAGGCTCTATGCACACATTTATATCAAAAGAAATTAAGATCCCTTCCTTATGGCTCTTTAAAAATCCAAGACACCACTAGTATATAACTAAGTGGATTGAACAACTAAAAGTATGGTCACTTAGTAATATTATGCAATTAAATTTAATTAATCTGCATCACGTGAAATGTTTTTATGGTTAAATTTTCAAAAAAAGAGTTTTATTAATCGCTATTTTTAAACCCTTTTTCTTTCATCTTTTAATTTTACGTGCTTTTTATCGCTACCTACACAGGTCGTTATTTTGTCTAAATTTCTGAGATGAAACTTGGTGATTTTTATCATTAAGGGAACTTCCAGCAGGACACATGGAATAACGGTTATAGGCGTTGGTTCCCTAAGCTTCTAATGAGACAATCATCTGGAGGTTGCAGTTTCAATCCTGACTGCAGGCGAGTAACAATACGGGAATACTTAACACTTGTATCCGGTTATGGCTACGGAATCAGAACAGGTGACCCCGTGTATTCAATAAAGGACGTAGTTTGAAGTTCCGTGAAGGTTCCCGAGTTGGACAAACACCTGAAGAAGGCCGGAGAACATATCGGCCGAAACGTTGTGGAAATAACAGTAAAGATGAAGACAATAGTCCGAAAACCCTTAATGATAAAAATGGTCGTTGCTTGTATGACAGTTTGGAACAGCGCATGAAAATATAATATTCACACGTGTAAGAATAACTGATAAAATCATGGCGCTGATGTGTAAAATTGATGTTTAAGAATAACGACAAATATGCCGCTCATAGATCAAGACCAAGGCTTCAGTATATTATGTTTTAGGCTTCTGCGACACCAATGGCTCTCATACTGTGGTTTAAAAAAGCTGCTGTTCACATAACCAGGATCTTCTTTGTGATCGTAGAAATTATCATCATTATCATCACATAAAACCATCACCACGGATATCCCAGACCCACTCTCGCCACCCCTCCCTATCGTCCATTGCTTCCGGCTCGTCCTCAGGGCTACATCCTGTATCGGCACAGAGCTGATGTATGTAGGTTCAAGCTGATCGTCCAGCCTTTGCACGTCCATGAGAAGGGGTCCACAGGAGCACGTCACTTATGAGCTCGTCCCTACTTCCCTAGCAGTGTCCTGCATGTCTGGCTCGTCTAATTTTGATTGTTTTCATGATGGGTGGTTGGTGGCCGTACAGCTGCTGCTTTGGGGGTTGCTATCTCCAGGACTTGTTCAATATTGTTCGTAGCATTTTTGTGTAGTTGCCGTCAAGCATTCTCTCCATACGTTTAGTTAGCGTCCATGTAGTGCATCCATATAGCAGTATGAAACTGCTTGGAAGAAACTGCGCTTCATTTTATCGGTCCTGCCTGACTTCCATATGACCGATAGTTTATCGTTGGCTGTCCATGCTTTTGCTAGTCGCGTGTCGATGTCTGTCTTGGTTGATGAGACACTGCTTCCTAGGTAGGTGAACTTTTCAACTAGTTTCACAGAGCTAACATTTAGTGTGGAGATGTCACCTGTTTGATTAAAGTACATATATTCCGTCTTGTGTTCATTAATATGGAGGCCGATGGCTGCGGTGGCTCGTTCCAAACTATGTAGCAGGGTTTCGGCTTGGGCGGGTGCATTTGCCCGGAGCGCTATATCATCGGCGTAGTCGGCGTAGGTAATTGTTTTTGCGGGGTACCTTGCTAAATTCCGATAAAATCAGCTAAAGTCAAACGACGAAAGAATATATTCGTTAAAAAATAAATGAAATAGAGGTTGTATCTATTTTGGTGCATGGTGGCATAAAATATATTTTGTTACTCTCCATTGGATATCTCCTTCTCATTATAAGAAACCATTTCAGAGAGATCTAAGTGATTACATCGATCTTTCTCATTCGAAATGAAAAGATACTTTTCGTTAAAGATTCCCTTTAGTGCAATATGCTTAGATTAAAAATTGGGTATTTCTCCATGGGGCTGTTTCGGAATCTGCAGCGAACGGGCAAATACTTCCCCTATATATATATATATATATATATATATATATAGATAGATAGATAGATAGATAGATAGATTCTCGAGGCACTACATATTAGGAACATACAATCCAAACATAATAGAATTAATTTTGAAACCAGTGCTAATGTACTTAAATTTCATTAGATACTGACGATATTTATAGAAACAAATTCAAAAAGTAAACGCTTCATGATACAACAGTACAAACGTTGATTCTTACAAAGTAGTCATGTACATACAAAAGTTACATCCCTTTTGTAATACATCCTCCCCTGATGATGGCCCAATTTTGGGCAGAAAGAACTTGGGAAATAACTAATTATGGAAGTTTTATCAACCAATTCCCGCCGAATACCATAAGATCAATACGACAATTCGAAAGGATTAACAAAAAAATATGTCGACAAAAAATGTCTATTATGTTCAATCAAATATATATATATATATATATATATATATATATATATATATATATATATATATATCTTTTTTAACCATTTTTGAAAGATCAAATTTTATTGTAAGTTCATAATTTCCAATCTCTCTGTCTCTCTCTCTTTCACTACCTCTCTCTCTCTCTCTCTCTCTCTCTCTCTCTCTCTCAGCCAAAATGTTTAAGTTTCTTAGAATTTCAAGTTCTTTTAGTAAAATTAACCACACTTTTAACCATCAGCCATGATCATCTAAACATTATATTTTTGAGACCATCACTTTCAGCTTTAAATTATAAGTCACAAGTAACGAATGAATGTTTAAAAAATGTTGGCAGAGACGGTATTAATGTGTAACCTTCAAGTGTCTTTCGTTTTTCGAAATACTTCAAATATAATGAACACGAACCGGATGTTTAAATGTGAATAATTTGGTTAATATGATCTACTTTAATTATTTTTAATGATTCAAATAAATTATTCTTTAAAATGATTTCTTTAAAAATGTTCTCTTTTGTCTAATGAATTTTCTTTTCCACTTAGAAAACTTTTCTCAATTGTTTTTTCCGCTCACAGCAGAATTTCTATTCATCATTACGACGTGAACAAATAAGCTCAAGCGTCCTGCTGCCCTGGGCGCAGTTGTCAAAGAAATCGAAATGAAAATGACTGAAGATCTGAATTTTGTGAATAATAATGTACTTTCACGCTGCAAGGGAAATTATATTAATTTTTAAACGACTCTCTTGCTTTCCTGTGGATACTTGAAGAATTGATTCAATCATTGAATTTCCTTATTGCAGGTTAAGAAACATTTATACATATAAATAAGTTGATTAAAGAGGTGGTGGATTAAACTAGACACAAAATAAGATATTTTGAATTCGGCGAAAACTAATCAAAACAACTGCAAGCCAATTTTATATTACAGGTATCGATTAACCTTCGGTCAATATAGACAACAGAGTTAAAAGACTTAAATGTGTAGCCGTGTGCGATACTAAGTTAAGCATGGGTAATATTAATACCTATGGCTCAAATAAAGGGGTGTATCTTGTAAGAAGACTCATAACAAGAACGGAGTGAAAGAAGTTAGTTACAAGTATGTATTTATCCAGCCCTTGCTCCATGGACAGAATGTAACAAAAGGTCATTTTTAAAGCGGAGTGAAAATAGTTTAAATTCAGTGTGTTCCTTCTCCTAGACTCGTTGAAGTACCAAATTTAATGAACCATGTCTGTCCTATTATTTACCCTCCACATCTAGTAGAATAGTTGGATTCTTTCACGGGAATATTGGCACTATATGAAATATAAACAGCCTGAGTCAGGATTTGAACTCGAGTCGTTGTATCTACAGGGCACAGAAGCAAAATTAGGAATATTCTAGTAATATAATAATAAACGACTTTATTCTAAAACAAAATTAATTTTAGTTTGAAAAAAATGTAATAAGAATATAGATACAAAACAGTAAATTTACTCAGTATGGTCACCGTTCTTTTTATTTATTTATTGTGTCAACACGCCTTCGAAATTATTTATATGCCTTCAAAAGAAAGTCTTCCAATATTTTATTCCATTCCTTCTCAATAGTAGTCTTAAGCAAACCAATATTTGGATGGGAAGTTGCATTTGTTTCATTTTCAAAAACACCCCCATGTAGCGTAATCAAGCGGGTTTAAGTCTGGGCTTAAATCTTGCTTAATTGCTGTCCTCACAGTTTTCTGTGGACTTCCTATTCATTAGTGTGCTTTCTTATTGACGTTGTGGGGTCCTTCTTAATCGACCGGGCGAGAGACGTTTAAAAACCGTCTTTTAGCTTTTTGTTCAATTTTCTACCCCCTCTTCGCCATAAAAGTTATTTTTTCTGTAAAGAATTTTTCTTTGCTTTGTATACGGTAGACAAAATGATTTTGACTTGATTTTGGTGTTAAGCACAAAACCGATTCTTTGTCGTTTCTTTTCTTGCTCACTAATATCAGACTGAATTTTAATAAAAATGTGCTTGAATAATAGAGATAATGATGAAAATTTAGATTTATTGCGTGTTTTTCAAAATTCGATAAATCATACAAAAAAGTTTTAAAAATCATTCCATGGTTTGCTTCCACACTCTGTATTTCTTACGGCTATAACCATTATACTACGAGCGCCTCTGGTAGGTTTATGTAAAGTAAATATGCTATGAAAAAGCCCTATTCGGAGGCAGACACACAAACAGACTGCTAGAGAGATATTTAAAACAAATACAATCAAGGATACCTAGATAAAGGGATTGATAGATACGTATATAGATATGTTGATGAGAGATGTGTTCATTGAAGACTACTTTTTACTCATGCCCGAACTTCCCATTAGGCAAAAGACCAAAGCAATCTCATCTCATCTCTTTCATTGTTAATATTTTATCCTTTTATTGTCAAGACTGTGAGGAGCTTAGATTTTCAAACAATAAACCAAATGATTTGTTGTTCTGTAAGTCATGGTGTCAACTATAAAAAAAAAAAAAAGTGGACAATAAAAAATGAACAAACAACCACAACACCAGCAACCTTCCGTTAGTCTTTTTCTTGATTTTCTTTAACTCGATAATTTCTTAACGAAAACTTCGGCTATAAAGACGAGTAGCCACTTTCTGAGCACTTACAGTCCATGACACACATCACCGATTAAAAAAAAACACGAAAAGAAAAAAAAAAGGATATTTTTTGCTTAATATGTGTTTCTAAAAATGGTAGACATCATAGCTCAATAGGATTATAGAAAGTTGAATCGTTCATGTAACTTTTGACATTAATAGTCTCGAAGTGACATTTACGCGTGAAAATCCCGCAGAGAGAAAATAACTTTCATTTATCGATCTGCTATCTGAAATAGAAACATAATTCCATGTTGATGATTGATGAATCGCCTTTTGAACAGCCCAGCTAATTTAACGTTGTCATCAGTATAATAAACATGTTTAATCTATTGTTTATTCCTAAATATATGTCTGTACAGATGATCTCTCAGGAAGTGGGCTAATACTTAAAAGGCACACTTAGATATAAATTCAACGAATTGAGTTCAAATCCCGGCTGAGATTGTGTGTGTGTGTGTGTGTGTGTGTGTTACTTTTAAAAAAAAGGTTGATAATATTTAAATAGGGAGGTGGAAATAATTTGATTAATACTGCGATGTTATCGTATAACGCACTACACCAAGGAGACTCACAACCTTTGATTAATAACCTGATGAATTTAGACTTACGTTTAGTTCTCAAGATGAATTATTGAAAATATATCTGTTTGCTCTCAAGGACGAAATAATTAATCTTAGCAAGTCTTCTGTTCAATTTCCCGGACGAAATAACTCGTCATAGGAAGTCATCAGATAAACGCAATGGACGATTTGGTGTAATAGATGATATAAACTAGCCCTATCAAGTTGCTAGTTTAGTGGCACGGAAGAGACAGCATGTCTTAAAAAGTTGTCAGATGAGTGACATGAACGAAATAACTCGTGTTTATTACTCATATGCAAATGTATGCAGAACACAACGACACAATGATAAATCCGAGTGACACAGTTCTTAGAAAAATATACCTCTCACTTGATTTGAAAGGGTTGTTTGTGAGAGGGAGTTGGAGACCGAATAGAACTGCAACATATTGACCTCCCCACTCTTATGGCCATCAGCGTTTCTTTCCCGTTCTCCAGGGTTGCTCAACCAGAGGCCCGGGGGCCCAGCTCTCTGCTGGGTGCTGGCTTTCTTTACCATATCTTGTCTTCAAACTCTCCGATCTCCAAACTCAATTGGGGTTCCCGAGGGCCCCTTCTGCCGGGTGCTGTTTTTCTCTACCGCATCTTGTCTCCAACTGATTGAATTTCCTGTGCACTCAGTTATATAATTATTCACGCCCACTCAATATCTCCCCATAACTTGTCATCGGAATATGCACTTCCGCCGTCTATGGAATGGCATGTTTGATCGCCATCAAGCGGAAATAACTGCCATGCAGTTCACAGGTCACTCTCTTCCAGTGCATCAGTCTGTGACTGTACCGTGGGATTTTAACCCTGTGCCATATTGTCAGCCAAGCTCGCCCACGCCAATGGAATATGCACTTCTGCCGTCGTTGGAATGACATGTTTGGCGGGGTCGGAGGTCAATATACAACACTCGTCCATGTTTGCCCTACCGGATGAATAATAGTTGAATGCATAATTTTCCAAGGATATTAGCGTGACGTAAAATTCGAAGAGACTCATCCAGGATTTTTAAATCGGTTCGTCATACCCATTTTATGTTAAGAATCGGTTTCATCACGTACGGATCGTTACAAAATGTACTTGTTAGATTAAAACAATTCATTTGGTAAGATTAGTTTTTGTTTGAAACAAGGAAAGAAATACAGTTCATCCAGTAAGAATCAAACTTACAAACCATCACAACAGCTGGATCCTTATAAACAATAACTAAAAGAAAGCATAGCACCCGTAAGTATGGACTAGCTAGACAGGATCGAACTTACAAGTCATCTATTTAATGCAAAGATCTGATAATTCGTCGTAGGAAGTTGTCAGTGTAGTGCCACGATGGACGAAATAACTCGTCCTAGCAAGCCGTCATTAAGTGCCTCAAAGAGGATTATTTGTCCTTGCATGATATCAATATAAGTTTGAAGACGAGTTAACTCGTCCCAAGGTAGTGTGACATAGTTTCACATAGTTTTTTGGTGCGAAACCAATTGATGTATTTCCTTTGGTTGTATAACATTTATACTTTGGTTGTATGACAATCGTAGAATATTTGTACAACTTTTTACCTCGATCCGTAGTTCAAGGTATTCCATAATAACTTAAATTATATTATTTGAACCGATCTATTCATATATGAGCTTTTTTAGACATTCTTGATATTCGGTGATTTCTTTTAGAGGGTGCAATAATGTCTCTCTATTTTCTGCATTTATTCTTATGAGAAAAAGCTGATGAAAAATCTACAATGTTAAAAAATATCTTCTTTGCGGCGAAGAATTTAAAATACATCCCTGTTCTATTCAGAATTCAAACCGAAGATCCATACTGCAAATGTTATGTTTTGACCTTTTGACCCTGCCAAAAATGCCATTCAAGGTGGTGCACCGGAAGGAAGTGACACATTCCGGTCGCTGGAAATCGGAAGAAGTTGCGCAGGCGTTGAGACATGTCTATATTACTGCGTGGGAGTTTGAAGGTAATATAAGGCCGACGAATTGAGGACAGTTGGAGATAGGCGAGAAGGAGGGCAAGCAGTACAGTGGAAGACGGAGGTAGACGCAATGTAGTAGGGAAAGCCAGGGTTTACTCCAGGGTCCGGTTGAGCAGCCATGAAGAACGAGAAAGACACAACGCTGACGACCATAACTTCGGGGTAAAAAATATTTCAGTAATGTTCGGTCTCCAGCTGCCTCTCACACGCAAACTTTGAGTAACCCTTTTCGAAACCTTACAAATAAAGTGAGAGGTAAAATATTTCATAAAGATGTCTTCCTGCGTCTTCCTTCCTGCGAGCGTCGTTTGTTCCTGCGTCTTTATCATCATGCGTCTGACTAATTATTGTGACGTTGTGATGCTGTAGATGACTATATAACACAAATAATACCTCCATAATAGAGCCGATCTGATATGAAAGTATTACCGAAAAACCTTTGCTATTTTTAAAACATACATGTTGAAGAAAATGCATCGAGATAGGTATGGATATTATGTTTTAAATAAAAGATGACCGCCGGAGAAAAGTGCTTTAGTTTTTGCTTTCGTTTTGGTTTTATTTTATGGCACATCAACCATTGTAGGTTACTTAATTCCAATTATATTTTATACAAATAAACAGTTCTATTTCAAACAATTCAGTTTAGCCTTAGTACACAGTTTAAGTGTCAAAACAGTTCTATTTCAAACAATTAAGTATACAAGCATAAGTATACAATTTCAAAGTCATAAAACAGTTCTATTTTTTTAAAAATTCAGTTTAGTATAAGTATGCAGTTTAAATGTCAAAACAGTTCTTTTTCAAATAATTCAATTTAGCATAAGTACACAGTTTAGTTCTATTTGAACCATAGATAGGACCCTATCTGGAACTACTAATCCGGGCCACAGTGGACCTGGGAGCAATTGCTAGGAAGGGATACTCTGCTTCCCACAAAGCTCTAGTATTACTAGAACCTCACTATCAGATTGTTTAGTATCATATCCAGGACACTCGTTGGCAGGGGTCTTGCCCCCTCCGCATGCAGAGAAGCAGTCGGTGTATTTTACAGCCCTTGCCCACTCGGAACAAGTGTTTTAAGAATATTGCAAAACAATCCGAAATCAAGAAACCAGGCTATTTTCATACATCTGAAAAATCTCTGTTTCATCTCCAGAATGTTTAACATATAAAGCTTTTTGATATACATATATTCAAAAGATTTTAAAGAGTTATTCAATAAAATGGGGGATTTAAAAAAACATAAAATAATCCAACTTTTCCGAATATTTTTCCATCAAGGTATACTCTATATTGTGTTGAATAAGTTTAGAGCAACGAAAAAACTAATCTCACAAAAATATTTGTTTTAATGCTATTCAAAATGTCAGTAAATCACAGTGCTTCAGTTTTCAACAGAAAGAAGTCAATCATGAATTCTATGGTGGATGAAAAGTGCCAACCATGTAAAACTTACAATAGAATATGTTTCGTGTTCGGAAAAGTATGATATTTGTCGCTGCCTCCCATCAAACAGGACTTGACACAAGGCCAAAAGCCCGAAAGACGATTAAAGTAGGTGGGTAAGGTCGGGAAAGAGCCGAGACTAGAACCTTGCTGGTCATTGACCCACTAAGTGCAAGCTGGGTCTAATGAGTCAAGCAGTATCACGGACCTAAATATAGATCCGGGCTCGTATGCCAGAATATAGAATGAACTAGACCCTGAGGTCTAGTGCTATACATGGGGTGCCTAGGAGTCAAAAAAGCAGCTCGCCCACCCAAAGGTGGCCCAGCCAAAGCTGGGGGCCTTTTGGTCTCGAATCTGCCATTGATTTCAATACCCCATCCGACACGAATGCCAGACGGCCCAGCAAAGGAAAGTATGTTTTAATTTAAAAAATGATATTTACGTACAGGCTAAACTCGGGTTTGCCACGACCAGCCTGAGTTGAAACACACTTGTGTTTCTGCAAAGAAAAATAAAGGGGTCTGGACGCAGTCATCAGTAAAGAAGGTCAAGCTGACAGTGTTCTGGAACTGGAAAGGGCCAATCAATATAGATTTCCTTGCTAAATATACAACTGTAAAAAGCCCTTTTAATTGTAATTTCTTGGGATAAATTCACCTAATTTGTTAAATGACTGTTGTATTGTACCTTTAATTTATTTTAAAATGATCTCATTGGCCCATTCACGCTGCTACATATATGTTCTGATAATCCGAATATCGCAACTATTGTTTTCCCTGTTTATTTCGAAATTGTCCGCTTTTCAACCAGAAAATTGCCTCTTTAAAATCACAGTGGTTCTCAAAGCTAACGGGATGAATCCCTACAACAGTGAATAAAAGTGAACTGTTCCATTTTTCCAACAATTTAGAAACACTTCCTAAGTAAGAATTTCATGAATTCCTCTAATGTAGAGTAAAAAAAAGAAATTGGAATAAAAAGTTGGGTGTAAGCGATATAAATAAATAGTAAATGTCAAAAAAATATTTTGATTAATCGTAGGTTGGTTAAAACATAACAAAACGATACCGAAAAAAAAAGAAAGAAAAAACGTCAACTTATAAAATTAATTGATAGAAATATAAACAAATTGTAAATATTTAAAAAAAAGATCAAATGTTGATTGGATAAAAAGAAGCACGCACGAGCAGGATGTGGCACAAGGTCAATTTTTAAGCGTATTTTAGCTTAAATAATTAGCGTATTCAGAGTTTTCTTCGGGAAAAAATGCCATTCCAAGCTTAAAGAGCCTAGGCTGTCCTACTTTTCACCCGTTGCTGTATGAATAGTTGTTTAATACAAAACTGTTCAAGGGGATTAGCGTAATATAAAATGTGAGCAGCCTCGTCCAGAATTTGAACTCGGTTCTTCATGCACATTTTATGCGATGATAACTGTTATACTATGAACGCATCTTTTAAAGACTTACCTATGAGATTAAAACAATTCCTTTACTATGACTATCATAGTGTGACACAAGGCCAGAAAGATTAATCACTCAGAAAGAATCGATCTCTTTTTACTATTGTTTAGTTCACCAAACTTACAAACGATCATTACATCTGGGGTATTAAAAAAAACAGCAAAAAAGTAAGTATTGAACCGGCATGTTGGTAGCAACTGTACAGGATCGAACTCACGAACAACTATTCCCGAGACTAGTTTGCTTATACCTCGACAAAGTGCACGTGTTGTAATGGTCATACTGGTTGGAAATGGACAAAGCGGCCCGAGGTCTAATCCCGAAGGAGGCACTTTGAATTTTACAGACCCTTAGTAAAGGTATGCATCCTTATGAGAAAATAGCTTTGAGTAAATCGTAGTGCTGGCTAGACGTATTAATCTCGGTACGGTAACTGGTGTAGAAGGAAGAAAGCTCCGATTTCTAATGAATTAAACCCCGCAAAAAATTGACCTTGTGTCCCATCCTGCTCGTGGGGAGAGGTTGGTCTAATACATATACTCTAACAAGGTGTCTCAGAATTATGAAAAACAGAAGAATAATAGTAAATCTGAATTACATTAAACTTATCAAAAACTGATCTGAATACAGATCTGGAAGTTATTTTTTTATCTTTTTGACATTTCACTATTTCAATTCTACTTAGGAAAAGAAAACAATTTTCGAGCAATTTCTGAAAAAAAAAAATTGATCCAGAAGAAATATATTCGAATAAAATATTGATATTATTCGTAAAACAATACTGTATACAACTTTCTGGCGTCGGAAACTTCTGCAAGTTGCTTTGAATTTTCTTGATATTGTCCTGGAGAAAAATTTATGATTTTTTTGTTTCATGAGAGACAAATGTCAAAATTAATAAACAAATCAAAATAAAACACTTTTTTTATATGGTTTATATTCTATGAATGTTTCCTGCTGTATACATTTCGTATTGTTACGCTCAAAAGTTCAGCACAGTTGAAAAAGATGAATTCATTTTACATTTAAATAAGTTGATAAAAAAAATAGCCGTGTTGTGAATCAATATTGAAGAGATGGAATTAAAAGTGATTGTTTTTCCTTCCTGGCATTTTTTTTTTAAAAGACAGTGCCATAAAATTAGATGCTGAATAATGCGATCCATAATTGATAATATCACTGGTTTGTGACGAAAGAAAGAAAAAAAGTGGCTTTTTCTGTCATCATCATCATCCTCATTCTCTTTACCCCTTGCAATAGATTATTTAAAACTAACAAGATATGTAATAAAAAACAACTATAACAGTTGGACATCGACCACATAACAAAGTGAAAGACGATGTAGACGATGTTGTAGAATTTTATATTTCATTTATATTAATTTTATTGTCATATTTATTGTTGATTTTCATACCCGGTATTTGGTTGCTGTAGAATACAATGACTGTTTCTCGATATAGTTGTAAGACCCCCACCAACGTTTTCACAGTTGGCTGGGGCTGTAGAAAACACTGACTGCTTCTCGGCATAGTTGCAAGACCTCCCCCACCAACGATTGCCCAGTTGGCTGGGGCTGCAGAATACACTGACTGCTTCTCTGCAAAGGGGTATAGCTCCCCCACCGAGTGTTCTGGATATGATTCAAAGAATCTGATGACGAGGTTCAAGTAATGCTGGAGCATTGAGGAAAGCGGAGTACCCCTTCATAGCCATCGCTCCCAGGTCCACTCTGGCCTGGAGTGGTAGTACCTGATAAGTCTTATCTATGGGGTCAATTAAAACTAACGACTTATACTAAACTGAATTATTAGAAATAGAACTGTCTTGACTGCGTACTTACGCTAAGCTAAATTGTTTGAAATTGAACTGTTTTGACATTTGACTGTGAGAGAACAAAAACTATACTTACACTAAACTGAATTGTTTGAATTAGAACTGTTTGAGTAAAGTGAATAACTGGAAATAGAAATGTTTTTGACATATAAACTGTGTACTCAGGCTAAACTGAAAGGTTTGAAATAGAACTGTTCATTTGTATAAAAATGTATTTGGCATTAAACAACCAACAAAAGTTGATATGTCATAAAACACAACGAACGAACCAACCAACGAACCAACTTGGACTTGATCTTTGTTTCTGATCTGTTCTGTTCCTTGTATAACATTACAAGTGAATGGCACCCAGCAGCAAAAAGATGAGTCATTTAAAAAAGTCAACCGACGATCGAGAGACTATTTGGCAAATCTCAGTATCTCGTTCGGTAGGCTCCGTGTAACAAGATATATTTGATCAAGCATTGTGAACTGAAAACAGCTGTTAACCATATGGCGAGATCACCAGATTCAATCAGCTAAGTTGCAGTGCCTGGTGGATACTACCAACATAAGACTGAAATGGGTTCTTCTGCAAACCTCTATACTAGATAATAGTTCTCTTTACTTGACCAGTTTTTGTGGCTGCAGTACGAGGTGGCAAGCGTTACGAAGAGCGAGGAACTATTGAAATATTTGTAAAACAGTTACCACGATGGTTAATTATTTTATTACCTGGTTTGGTTGGACAGCTATTTTTTCAGTTAGCTTTTAGTTAGCTAAAATCTTTGAGGGAAAATATAAATCAGATTGAAAAGGTCAAGCGCACACACCAGCGAAAATGTGACAGAGGACACCTGTAATCCCGGGACTGGAAAGCCAAATATAAATAAAATGGATCACCGTATTGTCACAGATTTGACTGAGGAAATTAAAACAGTGAATTTGGGACACTTGTGAGCTGATGCAAAAATTTAGCAAGGTGACATAACCCGACCGATATTCTGAAATTAGATTTTAAAAAATTTAGCGAATTTTGAAAGAGTAGTCAGTCGTCACTTGTCAGTTAGAAGTTTGCGTTTAGAGAGTTCGGTCCAATTAGGTGGGGCTGGGGCGTGTCTCTTTGTGTCTGTTCATAGACCATTATAGATTTTCTATCCCTCTCGTGAAACTGTATGCAGTCGGAACATCGACAATAAATGATTGCTAATTGTTGATAGAGAGTTCTTCTTGTTTTGGAGTTGCCAACACCCAGGCAACTTTGTTCCAACGGTTCACCCCAACCGTCAGAAGAAACCCCGAATGGATTGTGTCTTTCCCTATCTTTGGATCTTTAAAACACAACGTGGGCACAGAAAAGATTGATAAACACACAATCTGGAAACACATTTGCTACCGGACCAAGCGATAGTGCTATAATTGGTGCCGGGTAAAACAATAGTACTATATTTGGTACCATGCCCAAGATAAGGGCTCAGACGGTGAAAACCATAGTGTTATATTTGGCACATTTACCAGGATTTGACCCTGAAAATAGACGACACAGCCAGAGGAAGGATTTAACCCGAAAAACCCACGGCGCAGCCATAAACAGGATTCAACCCTGAAAACCCACGTCCAAGTGATGGTACTGCATTAGGTCCCTTACAAACATATTAAGCATATTACTTGGTTCGGGTTACTAGACCAAACTATAGAGTTATAAATTCGAGAAAAGTCGGTTTCTTCTAGAACGTAGCTGCTGCCCTGCAACCCAATTCCACTTACATATACGACCTCAAAGAACGAACAGAGAGAATTAAACAACAGAGTCCCAAACACTTGAGATGAGTTGTGGTTTTGTGCTTTTACTACTCCATTCGATGGTTGGCCATCACTAACATAGCTGTGTCGGTGTCTACGTTACACCTGATTGTTGCAGACTGGCTAAGTTGTCATGAAAATCAGTTAAATTTAAGATGAAATAAATACTAATAAAAACATAGCAAAAACGAGAATCATGATAGAATGACAGAAAAAAACAAAACAAAAAAAAACGATGACGATGATGTTAATGTGGATTTATTAATCTGTTTTTTTTTTATTTGTATTCATCCTGTCTTCATTTCTATGGTTGCTTTTCAAACCAGAAACTTCTTGTTCATTTCCTATCGACACTGTTCTCTGGCTGTAGCAGGCAGACTGACTAAGCTATAAGAAAAAAAACAAGTAAGTTAAGATGAATAAATGTCAAGAAAAAAAAATCTTTTAACGTTGCTTTATCTTATAGAATGTCAATATTGTAATTTATTTTCATGTTTATTTTTTATGATTATAGACTGATTCTGAGTAGCTTCAATGAAAAACAGATGAAATAAGGATGACATGACACAGGGAATGTATACATTACTCCGCTTGAAATAAAAGTATAGTCAAAATAATTTGGTCCCCTCTTCCCAAAAAAACAAACAAAAACATAACAAAGAGTATACTGTATGGTTAGTGAAATAGTTTGGTTTCTTTCTTTCTTTTCTTTGTTTAATGACAAATCAACCTTTGTTGGTTATTTAATGCCAAGGGTATTCTCTAAGAAGAACAGTAGTTGTACTATTTAACCCATAGCTGGGAGGATTAGGGGGTTCATACCTTTCCCAAGGGTATTTGCCTGAAAGTGAACGTAGTAGCGCGACTGGAGTACGAACTCGCGTACTACGATTCCGCAGTCCATCTCGTTAGAAATAGTTTGGGTTAAATTTTAATGGCACATTACACACATTTGGTTATACAATACCAAAATGTCGAAAAAGATTAGTGACACTATTTTACCCGTAGCTGGAAGAATAAGAGAATTTATACCTTTGACAAGAGTGTAAGTCCGAAAGTGAATATCATCGGACTAGAATCTGGATCTCGCTTACGTTATCATCATATTTCCAGTACGCTAGCCACTGCGCCTCAGGGATTAACCTCAGGGGAATAGAGAATAAGCTTAAAGATGATACAATATGCAGAATTCAATATTTTGAACCAAAGACTTTGATTTTATAAATTGATAGCATACAATCCATCATCAAAGTATTTTCCTGGAGTTCAACAAACTTACATTACTTTACCGGTAAACAACGTAATCTATTCTAACAGATTCATATATTGATTTGATGAATGTTTTATATTATGAATGAGTTGAATATCCGTAAGACGAGGAATGTTATATATATTTAACTACCCCTCCACTCGGGCAGGATATGACACAAGGTCAATTTTTAAGCGGAGTTTAACAGGTTTGAATTCAGAGTTTTCCTTCTCCTAGACTAGTTGCCTCATCAAGGCTTAAGAAGGGAGAATAATTGGATTCATACCTTTCCCAAGGGTATTAGTGCTATGTGAAATGCAATCAGTCTCGTCCAGGTTTTGAACTCGTGTCGCTGTGTCCATTTCCTACGACGATAACCATTACACCACGGTCGGAAGAGGCCAGCACTCTTCAAATCGGATCAGTGGCATTTCCACCAGGACAATGCACCAGTCCACAATTAAATTACCCACAAAGGTTCGTATGCCATAAATCGCATACAAGCCAAATCATATATATTTAATATACATGGTTAAAGAGGATTTGGCATTAAATAATCTTGAATAGTTGGTATTTCATTAAAACCAAATAAACCAAATCATATATTTTTATAAAGATGATTTGGCATTAAATAACCTACAACGGTTGATAAGTCATTAAATCCCACAAAACCAAACCGAACTCGCTGAAACAGGATTTCATTACCATCAAGGCCAGCTCATAGCACGGGTTCCTATGATTCTCTCTCTCTCTCTCTCTCTCTCTCTAACTCTTCACCCTTTTATATTTCACTCGTCGCTTTTGGTATGTCATCGAGACGGTATCCAGTGTCCGCTAAACGCTGATGAATAAAAGAGTTTATCTTTACTTCGCCAATAGTTTCCAGCCTGTTGTTTCACTTGGTTTGTGTGATGGAGGAATGCCGCTTTGAGGATTTGTTCAAAACAGAAGGGACAATCTCGTGTTGTTCCAACCTCGGCTTTTCTCAATGCATTTTGTTAAAGTTCAAGTCACATAAACATACATTGCCTTGTCTGCAAGGGTAGCGGGCTGTGGAATAAACCGTCTTCACTTCTACAGAGGGGTAAGACTTCCCAAACGAGGCCCAATCGACTAGGGCTGTAGAATACACCGACTGCATCTCTGCAGTAGGGTAAGACTCCCCAAACGAGGCCCAATCGCTTGGGGCTATTGAATACACCGATTGCACTTCTGCAGAGGGGTAACACTCCTCCAACGATGCCCAGTCAGCTGTGACTGTAGAATACGCCGACTGCACTTCTGCAGAAGGGTACCTCGCACAACGAGTGTCCTGCTTATGACACTAAACAATCTGATAATGAGGCTCCAGTACTGCTGGAACTTTGGGGAATGCAAAGTACCTCTTCATTGCAATCGCTCCCAGACCCATTCTGGCCCGGAGTAGTAGCACCTGACAGGATCCTACCTATGGCTCAAATAGAACTAATCTGCGTACTCATGCTAAACTGAGTTACTCGAAATAGAACTGTTTCGATATTTAAACTGCGTACTTATGCTAAACTGAATTGCATAGATTGCTATTGACTGGCTAGCGACCATATGGAAATCTGATCATTCTGATAGAATAGAAACGGAAGTCTTACTCTCTGTTACTATGTTGGTGCTACTGTAGGGTTTTCTGTTTGTTTGTTTGGGTTTTATGCAAGTTATTTAATGCAAAATCCATTTATATACAAATGAACAGTTCTATTTCAAACAATTCAGTTTAGCATAAGTACGTAGTTTACATATCAAAACAGTTCTATTCTAAGCAACCTCTGAAATAAGTAGACCCACAATATTCTATCTATTGAAACTGATCATAAGAATAGATAAAGCATAGATTGTTATTGACTGGCTAGCGACCATATGGAAATCACATCATTCTGATAGAATAAAACCGGAAGTATTTCTCTCCGTTGTTGTGTTAGTGCTACTGTATGGTTTTAAATTAGGGAGATAGCATTATCTTACTTAAAACATATAAACTCTGTTTTCCCTAAAATCCTATTGAGACTCTTGATGCCTGCACCAGGCTATGCAGCAGATATTCGCTTTGAAAATCATACTATATCATCTATATAAGTTCATCTGAACGATACATAAGTCACTTGAGATTCTAACATAAAGTTTCCCTTGTGTTGAGTCTGTTGATATTCAGATGTCCCACAAAAATTGCGAAAATGAGCATTTTAAAATTTACTTCATGTAAACTAAGTTAAAAAATAGCAACTGGTGATAAAAAAAAATGCATTAAACATAAGAATACAAAACAAAGAAAATTGTGCCGATTAAAAAATATCTTTGTGCAATATAATTATGGTTGGTGATGAATTACTTTTGATAATTATTTCATTTGTTGTGATAAATTTTAAGTTGGCCAAAGTTTTAAGGTTGAAGAAGTCACATTCGAAGGTAAATTGTGTAAAAAGCAGTGAGTGTTTGGTTACAGGCTTTGAATTTTTTTTTTTTAAGTCAGGACTTGTGTACGTGTACATGTCATACACACGTCAGTCAGGTCAAAATAGGGTTTTGATGTGAACTCGAGGCTGTGGACAGGATATTAAAAAAAAAGGACTCTGTCAGCTTAGGATTGAGTGATGGGTATCGCTGGAAGTTTTCAGCGATGAAGTCACTTTTTGGAACTTAACGCCACGAGTTCGTATAACATTAGCTGAATAAGTAATTTATACATTTTATAACCAGGGAAATTTTTGACGGTGAGTTAGGGCAGTTTGTAGTTCAAAGAGTCGAGAGCAATTGGTTGGAGTCAAATAAGGGCTCCACTTGCGCCCTGGGTTGGTAGTGCGAATCTGATAACGTTTCTATGACAAAAGAAATCTTTCTATCTTCCTCTCTCTCGTTTTGTGTCCGTCTATTAGAACAAAAGTACTGCTAATAAACTTGTCGTATAAAAAAAAAAAAAAAGAAAAAAGAAAAATAAACGGGTCCGTCTTGTGTTTGAGAAATGTAACTCCTATTGAAATTCAAGATGGTACTGTATCGGTGAGGAAACGTTACATTTATTTGATTGGTTGTCAGTTACAAAGCCTAGCTATCAGAAGTGTGAGTTGCCGGATGAGAATCGAACTCATTAACATATCGTCTGGTATATCAACTAGTGATTTCACTGCGTGGCAATGATTTTCTTTTTGTTGCACACATGAAAAAACTAGATACTAGGATGCGATAAACAAACCTCTCCCTTTGTGAATTAGCATGTCTGTTAGGAACCACGTAAAGTGACAGAACCAGAACCCATTCTCTACCTCTTTTTCCTCTGTTTGAATGGTAATTATATTATCTTAGACCTTGTCAGGAAAGGATATAGTCACAAGGCTATATCATTCACTCTTGTCAAGAAAGCCTTTTTTTCCCATTTGTACGCCCTATATATAATACGTCTTCATGGATCAATCATTATCATCATCATCATGTCGCGCTGGTAGCACGGATATCCCTGACCCTCTCTTGCCACTCCTCCCTATCGTTCGTCACACTAGGCAGGTCTTCAGGACAACAAACCGTATCCTCACATAGCTGCTCAATGTATGTTCGTGCTGGTCGTCCTGTTTTTGCACGGCCATGTGTGGGGGTCCATAAGAGTACATCTCTTATGAGTTCGTCCCTGCTTCTCCAGGAAAAATATTTCAATATTGGTCAGTATTTCTTTAAGTCCTATGAATTTAAAATGCTGAATTTTACAAAATGTTATGCACAAAATGTTACAAAATGTTATGTTACAAAATGTTATGCACAAAATGTTACAAACAAAAATGCTTTTTGTTTGTAAAATAATGCTTAAACAGTGCGTTTTAAATGTAAAGACACGCTTACTATAAACCCAAATTGAATATATGACTCTGTCCAAATGTCAGCGAACACGGCAAAACGTTTCTGAATCTTTTCTAAAATCTAAAAGCTAAAAGTTGTTAGAGGCCTAACAGTAGTTTAGAAGAAAAAAGTTGCCTATGCCACCACAAAAAAAAAAAACATTAAAAAAAATTGTCATTTGTAAAAACTCTATAATTCCTAAAGCCTCCTCGGCTCCCAACAGTAGTATAGAAGAAAAACTAAAAAGCCTAGGAAAATGTCCCAATACCGCAAAAAAAAAAAAAAATCACTACCAGTGAAAGTCTGACGAAAGTACCTTAATCTTGGACTTAAGTTAAAACTTAAGTCAAAATTACATCCCCACACTTTTTTATTTTTTTACGTACACATGGGAAGCAGTATGATGTATATAAAGGTATTTGAATAAACCCATGGACGACCAAACTCAATACCTAAACAGGTCCTGGACGTGAGTTTGACGACTTTACGCTCAGGATCGTTAGTTCGATCGGGGAACTACTGCTGCTCCTCTATAAGAGTGGCTTCTATAGAAGAGAATAAAACAGCCATCGAAAGATAACCATGACTCACACTCAAACCACATACACAAACCGCATCGCTCTTCGCGCGGGTAAAAAAGGGGCGCGTCCTGCTGAGGTTGGAGCCCTGGCCTCAGTGTTGGAAAAATCAGCTACAGAGCTCAAACGACCAAAACTACTAAAATGCAAGCAAACACTACAAATAGCGACATTTAACGTAAGAACCTTAAATAGAATAGGACAACTACCAGAGCTAATCGCATCGGCCGTAGAACATAAGATTGACATAATATGCATACAAGAACACAGATACACGCACACGGAAGATATCAAATATCACGAAACTGGCAATGGATGGTCGCTCGTCACTGTATCGGCATGGAAAAACTCTGTCAACGCCGCGGTAGGAGGGGTAGGATTGCTTATAGGTCCTAGAGCATTAAAAACGCTAAATAGCATTGAGAAAATACAACCTAGAATGATGGCAGCCACTTTTAACGGCAACCCCAGAGCAACAATCATCTCCTGCTACAGTCCGACCAATGTTAGTGAAGAAACTGAACTAGTCACCTTCTACGATGAGTTATCCTCATTAGTACGTAGCATTCCGAAACACAACATGTTAGTCATTGGCGGAGACATGAATGCCCAAATCGGGAAAAACGGAAACAACTAATACAGCCTCCACAACACGTCAAATAGGAATGGGCAACATCTAACAGATTTCATGATAGAAAATAGATTAGCATGCCTCAATACAAACTACCAAAAAAGGGAGGGCAAACTATGGACATACACGTACGCTAAAGCTTAGATAGACTACGTCCTTATAAACAAGAAATGGAAGAATAGTGCAATGAATTGCGAGGCATACTCCTCTTTCGAGGGTGTGTCCACCGATCACCGAATAGTCACGGCGAAAATACGGCTAAGCCTACGAAAAAACGTCAAACGAACAGCGACCACCAAACACTATGACTGGGCCCATTTGAACAACAGAGATATGAGATATAAATACGTATTAGAATTAAGAAAAAGATTTCAAACACTACAAGAAAAGACGGAAAAAAGTACACCAAACGACGAATCTTTTCTAAAATCTAAAAGCTAAAAATTGTTAGAGGCCTAACAATAGTTTAGAAGAAAAAGTAAAAGCCTAAAGCTGCCTATGCTACCACACACACAAAAAAAAAAAAAAATTGTCATTTGTAAAAACTCTATAATTCCTAAAGTCTCCCCGGCTCCCAACAGTAGTATAGAAGAAAAAAAAACAAAAAACTAAAAAGCCTTGGAAAATGTCCAAATACCGCAGCAAAGGAAAAAAGAAAAAAAAAAATGTCAGTATCAGTAAAAGTCTGACGAAAATACTTTAATCTTGGACTTTAACTAAGTTAAAACATAAGAAAACTTACCCCCACCACCTTTTTTTTTACGTACACATGGGAAGCAGCAGGATGTACGTAAAGGTATTTGAATAAACCCATTGACGACCAAACTCAATACCTAAACAGGTCCTGGACGTGGGTTTGAGGACTTTACGCACAGGATCGTTAGTTCGATCGGGGAACTACTGCTGCTCCTCTATAAGAGTGGCTTCTATAGAAGAGAATAAAATAGCCATCGAAAGATAATGGATCAATATGAGTATAATATTTCCATAGAACTCCTTGGTGTATACTTTCTTTAAATTCTACTTGTATGTATATAACATATCACGAAAGTCAAATTTTCTTGTATGTATAAATATTTTTATCTTTTCTTTACTTCTTTTATGTTCAGTGTTAGTATATCAGGGATATACTAATGCTAATGTTGGTCTTTGGTAAGTGGAGACTCGACTAAATATCTCTTCCATCATGTTCTTAATCTTAGCTTTTCAATGGTTCACTTCTTATTAGATTTACAGTTCCTAAACATTAGCGACATCAATTACGAAACGATTTTTCATTTTACGATGAATGAACAGTTTTAACTGAAAACAAACTTCACAAAATAATAGAAAACAAAGAAATATATAGTTTGATGATTGAATAATGAGTATATGATATGAATAAAAGATTTTGTCAAAAACATTTTTGGAAACAAAATTAATATCTCGTAAACCATTTCTCCTGAGATGCTAATATATATATATATATATATATATATATATATATATATATATATATATATATATATATATATATATATATATATATATATGTGTGTGTGTGTGTGTAAGTCCTCCTATTTATACGCATTTAGTGAAAGAAATGTATGAATATAAAGACAAACAATAAAAAGAAAGCAATAAGAGTTTTTTTTTTTTCGATTCTTCACACATCATTGCTTCTAAATGAAGCGAAGCATATAATATCGCATCGGTGATTCTCAAACATACCCAACATACTACAGGTTAGTTTATTTTAGATTTTGCATCCTTTTTTCCTTCCAAATAATATCCCCTTTTCCTTCGCTGTAGCCACACTAAAAGCATTTATGCAGATCATCTCGCCATGAAGTTGTTTATGAATTCAACCTCGAAATGGATGAAAACATTAGGTTTATGATAGGGCAATGAAACGAAAAGACAAAATATCCAGATGATAGTAAAGCAAATAGAATAGGGAGTGTATCGTTCAAATACTGAGACCCTCCATGTTTTTCCGTGTGTATGAGATCGTTTACACAAAACTCGCAGTTGAATTGAGTTAAATGTATATACACAAATGTATGTATTTCTTTGTAATTACAGAAATGCAATAGACAAATTGAGATGTCGCTAAATTTGACAGTGAAAGAAAACATAAAAAAATACGATAATAACAATCACTTGGTGAATAAACGCTTATTACTTTATTGAAAACTAAAGATATTCATACAGTGACGAACGTCATTCCTATAGTGATTTCTTGTTATCCCTATTAGAATACTTACAAAATGGAAAAGAAAAACATTCAGATTATGTACATGTCATTTCAAAAATATTTAATGTAAAAATATAATTAAATTTCTCTGTAAATGCTTACGTAGTGTATCGACATGAAAGAAATTGAACTAATTTTAAATTCATTCTAAAATACTAACTGAAAGTTGGTACATAGACACATCAAAAATGTATACTTGTTAGAAAAAAGGTAATTTAAAAATTTGAAAAGAATTCGATCCTCATTAAATGACCTTTAGTTTTATCTATAGGCGAAAGCTAAACTTAGTAAATATATAGAAAACTCAGTTATTTATCTATGGGGCAATGATTAGCAATCTGCTTCTAAGTGACTCTACTCCTTATGATTTAGAATAGATAATGCTCATAATTACACTAATTACATTAAAACATATTGCCCAGTCGGCTGGGGCTGTAGAATACACCGACTGCTTCTCTGCAGAGGAGTAAGACCCTCCACCAACGAGAGTCCTGATATGACACTGAACAATCTGATATTTTAAGTTCCAGCAGTGCTGGAGCTTTGGGGAATGCGGAGTACCCCTTTATTGCCGTCGCTCCCAGGTTCACTCTGGCCCGGAGTGGTAGCACCTGATAGGGCCCTTTCTATGGGTCAAATAGAACTAACTGAATTGTTTGACTAAACTGAATAGTTTGAAATAGAAATGTTTTTGACAATTAAACCGTACTTACATTTAAACTGCGTGCTTATGCTTAACTGAATTATTTGAAATAGAAATGTTTTTTCGACAATAAAACTGTATTTACACTTAACTGAATTAATACATATAACTGCTTGAATAGTTTGAAATAGAAATATTTTTGACAATTAAACTGTGTACTTATGCTAAACTGAATTGTTTTAAATAGAACAGATTATTTACCATATGCCATAAAACCCACCAAACCAAACCAAACCATTAACACAAAAGAAATACCAGACTAGACACGACTAAGTGGGAAAGAAAATTAATTGGGAATTGTTCAAGAATCGACGAGACTGTTTGCAATTTCTATTGCGCTTAGGTATGAATCCAATTATTTTCCCCTCCAGCTATGGGTAAAAGGGAAGGGCAGACGGGGTCCATTAGCCTTTGTTAGGCAAAACTCAAGGAATTAAGACCTGTTAAACGCCTCTTAAAAATTGAACTAATACTATTTACCCAACCCCTCCGCTCGGGCAGGATATGACACAAGGCCAATTTTTAAGCGGAGTTTAACAGGTTTGAATTCAGAGTTTTCCTTCTCCTAGACTAGTTGCCTAACCAAGGCTGAAGAACCTAGTCTATCCTACTATTTACCCATAGCTGGAGGGATAATAATTGGATTCATACCTTTCCCAAGGGTATTAGCGCTATGTGAACTAATGTCACATCTTGACTGTGCAGAGGGGTTTATGACAAACTAGAATCTGTCCTAGAATCTGAGACATAAAATTCTCCCGAATTTGTAATTTCGAACATATCACCCATCCCGGTCAGAATAACAGATCTTTAGTCGATAAATACGAAGGAAATCACTTGTTATTAAATATTCTAATAGTATTGTAATAATAACATAAGAATGAAAAATAATTACAACTGATTCTGAGTTGATGAACTCGAAGAAAATGACTTGTCATCAATTATTGTAATAATATTTTAATAATAACCTAATAATAACAACAGATCTTGTGTTGATGAACTTGAAGGAAATCGCTTTTCATCTCGTAAACTGAGCTGGTCCAGCAGACCACGTTGTGAAAATGAAAGAAAAACGCCCCCCCCCAAAAAAAACAGACAAATATATGGATCTTGCCAGAAAGCTGAAAACCTTTCGAAACATGAGAGTGACAGTTGTAACAATTGTTGCTGATACTGTTGGAATGGTCATCAATTGGAAAGATGATTGAAATCACTGAAGAATGGTTTGGTTTCTTTGTGTTATGGCATATGAACCATCGTGGGTTATTTAATGCCAAAATCACCGTTGTAGGATAGTTGTGATACTATTCAAACCATATCTGGGAAAATAAGCAGGTCCATGCATTTCTTAAAGGTAATAGTATAAAAGTGAAGGCTCTAGCTTGACTGGATTTTGAACTCGCTGACCACGATGTCACAGTCCTGCACGTTAGCCACTACGCCACGGGGTCTTCCGAAATAAGAAAATAGAGGAAGAATCGAGACCACAATTCACTGTTAAGCTCAGCGAGAATACTTAAAAGAGTGCTCGAGATCAGAAGAGACTTTCAGACCAGTGAATGATCATCAGTTCGGAAATATCGGAAAAAACACTCCTATGAACCTGCTGAACGTCCCGGTAGACCACGGCGTAAAATTAAAAGAAGGTGAAAAGAGGTATAAATATCTGGAATTTACAAGAGACCTGAAGAGACTATGGAACATGAAAGGGAATTTACTGCCAAGTAGAGACCCCCCCCCAGACTACAGCATTATTAAGATCGGTCAGAGTACTGAGAAGAGTCCTAGAGACTTGAGGAAACTTGCTGTCACACAAACTCCTGGGAAAAACGATCAGATGACGTTGTCTGAAAGCCCCTCAAAGTAGTAAGATAACAACAATAGTAGTAATTATCATCATTATTTAAAGTTGTACTTTATATATATATATATATAAATATATATATATATATGTGTGTGTGTGTGTGTGTGTGTGTGTGTGTGTGTGTGTGTGTGTGTGTGTGTGTGTGTGTGTGTGTGTGTGTGAATATTGAAATAAAACAAAAACTAAAAAAAACAAGTTGGAAATTTTAAAAGAATATGAAGGAAAAAGAAATTGTCGGAGTCACACTTTTCTATTCTCCTCAAAACACGCAGCAGGATTCTTTGACAAAACGCCGTTAAACCAAAAGTTGCTGGCAGAGATATTTGTAATAGTTTGGAGTATATGAGAAACAGGAAGCAAATATTGAGGATTGCGGAATACAAAAAAATATTCAGGGTTAAACAGCTAAACAGTGATATCAATTATTAGCTAATCCACGCACAAAGGACCGCTTAAGTAACGAATCACGATGTAAACACAACAGTATATAGAAGTTGACAGTTGAATTTTAAGTTAAAACTCGGTAAGTTTAAAACCGGAGTGTTTAATTTCTTTGTCTGTCGACTGCTGCGGTGCCCTATTTTTTGTTAGAGAACTATATCACATATACCCCTGGGTTGGGTGTGGACAACATACTGCCCGTGAAAAATTACAAATCCAAATTTACATCGATGTGAAATTCTGATAACAGTTCTGGGTTTATTGGTCGACAGGGGCTCCTTTGATAGCAAACATGTGGAACCCGACCAACGTCTTGCAAAGGTTTGCTGTTTTAATTTCAGGTACACAATCAATGACCAAAGTACTACTCAACACAAAGACACCAACAAACAAAACTAAACAGAAATCAGACAAGAGAAAACACCAAAAATGTACTTTACTGTTATCTTAAGAGCAATCCAATGCTAAATGAATATAGAAAAATACTAATAGAAATTTGTGTATAATCCAATAGATTTAACAAGTAAGTTGGCGACCGTAATCGAGGGTAATCCGAAGGCTCTTTTGTCGATAGCTACTACAGTGAGGTGTAGGAGACAGCGCAACTCTTTTCACTGGATTGCTGCAGATTATAATCCGTACATTATAATGCTGGGTGTTAAGCAAGGAGGCATCAAGTACCATTTTTTTACTCTTTGGTTTGACTCGACCTGGGATTTAACCTAGGTCTACTAAGCCATTTGCGAACACTCTAACTATCGTGCCAATGACAACAACCAAAGACTCGCTAACATGCGAAAATATGAAAGAAAGGTTGGTTTACTGACATTGAGAATCTAGAACTTTCTGTACAAGTAAATAGTTAAGAATATAAACTGGATCCCCTTACCCAAATCGAAACAGCTAATGCTGAAAAGAGAAAGCCCTCTAACTGAACTGGAACACGAATCACTGAAAATCGAAACATCACAGACTTTAGCACCACAAAACATATCTTGAAACAGGAAGACAAAATGTAGGTTAATAAAGAAAATAATCACTGAAAATAAAATCTCAGGAATATGTCTCGCGAACCAAGACTGCAACTAAGTCAAGGTAGACATCTAAAAGGTAAACAAATTATTAACAAATATCCCAAATGGCAACATCACTGAGTTAATCAAGTTAACTTATGCAGGAGTGAAACTTGTCTGCAATAAAAATCAGTGTTCACCGTGGGAACCCGAACAGAAATAAAAAAAAAAAAAAACTTGGAGTATAAATTGAATTTGAAGAATAGGTAAAGAAATTACGACAACAAGCAATTATGCTAAAGAAAGAAATAACTCGGGAATATGTTGGGACGAAAATGCCAAAACAAAACTGCTGACAAGTCTGACAATGAAAATTAAAGAGATAAATCAAAGATATTGACTATAAAAGGTAGACTTGTTCAAGAGACATGTTCAAGCAATACAAACAAAACAGGATCATCAGAAATAACGAAAGAAAATTCTATTAAGAAGGTTAAGAATACACGAGGACAAACCAAAAACCGGATGCTAAGGAAACAAAACCAATTTAGTGTAAAATATGGGAACAGAAACAACAAAACAAACAGGCCAATTGTATAAATAACGTGAAAAAAAAAAATTACAAAGACATGAACGAGGCTCTGAGGCGCACGTAACCCTAGAAAAACAAAACTAAAAAAAAATCCCGAATTGGAAAACGTCAGGATATGACAGCATGCATGGATTATGTTTTTTAAAAAATCACAATCAAATATGACAAATTGTCTCTCCAACTGAGTAAATGTCTTAAAGAAGCAAGACGACCCAAATAGATAATTAACCAGGTTTAGAATGAGTCTCGAAAAGAAATAATCCCCAATAAACCGATGGGTCTACCTAAGGCGAAGAAAATCCTCACAGCACAGATTCCGGAGAAGATCTATTACTCGTTTTTATACGACCAACTTTTCCCAGAAAACAAAGGATGCCATGAAAAAACAAAAAGGACATGCGATTTAATCTACATTGATCAGCATATCCCAAAGTAGAGCTTATCCAGTTGGCTGGAGTTGTAGAAAATACCGACAGCTTCATTGAAGAGGGTTAAGACTCCTCCAAATGAGTGTTCTGGATATGATACTAAGCAATCTAATGGTGAGGTTCCAGTAATGCTGGAGCTTTGGGGAATGTGGAGTACCCCTTCATTGCCTTCGTTCCCAGGTCTCACTCTTGCTCAGAGTAGTAGCACCTGATAGGCTCCTATCTATCGCTCAAATAGAAATACATTGTGTACTTACGCTGAACTGAATTATTTGTAAGAGGACTGTCTTGACGTTTAAGCGGCGTACATATGCTAAACTGAATTGTTTGAACTAGAACTGTTTCGACATTTAAACTGAGTAATCATGCTAAACTGAATTGTTTAAAATAGAACTGTTTTATATGCTAAACTGAATTGTTTGAAATAGAACTGCTTTTGACATTGAAACTGTATTTATGCTAAACTGAATTGTTTGAACAAGAACGGTTTTGTCATTTAAACAAAAAAACTATACTTATTCTTAACTGAATTGTTTGAAATAGAACTGACTGACTTAAGTGAATAGCTAGAAATAGAAATGTTTTTGACAATTAAACCTACTTATGCGAAATTAAACTGTTTAAACTGTTTATTTGTATTAAAAAGGATTTGGTGTTAAATAACCTATAAATGTTGATATGCCATAAAACCTACACAAACAAACAAACAAACAAACTAACAATGAAAGAAAAGCGAGACAGAAAAATGTAATCATAGCGGGGTTTGACAACACAAAGTCCTATGATATGCTCCTGCAAACTTGAATAATAGATTGTCGGAAAATATACAAGATATCCGAACAAGTCATTAAAGTCATCATAGAACCCATAAACAACTGGAAAGTGGAAATTTCTGGACTAAATTAAAAAGAGCAAAGAAAGACTAATTACAGTGGCTAGTAACATCATTGATAACATAAGAACACACTAAAACAATAAAAAATACTAGGAAATAGAAATGGGGATAAAAACAAGAATGCATATTTCAAGAGACAAACTGGCAAAATCTCACACAAGAAAACCGAGACATGGCTACGAAAGGGAACCTTTTATAGAGAAACTGAATCTCTTCTAATAGCAGCACAAAACAACGACGAAATAAGCAATTATATTTCAGTTAATTGATCATACGCAACAAGAAAGGAAGTTCAGATTACGTGGTAACAAAGACGTATAACGAATCAAATCATAAGCGAATACAGGAAACAAGTATAAAGGGAGTATAAATCTAGACATAATAGGTTATCCATTGGCGATTGTGCAAGACAATAATTTGACCATACTACTAAATGGTCTACGCAAAAACTAGAATCCTTCCTAGAGAATGAGACGCATAAAATTCTCTGGAATTGGAAGATAAAAACAAATCATCTATTTTGGCTCGAACAAAAGTAGTCATAATTAAAAAGATTAAAAAAGGAAGAAAGAGAACTCACCGTTTAGAGGATTCTAAAGTCCCAAAACCCATAGCGTGAAGAACATAGAAAGTGAAAAGAAAGACAAATACTTAAACCTTTCCAGGACTTTGCTAGAAAACTGACAATACTATAGAGCATGAAAGTGACAGTGATACCAATTGTAACTGCTACGTTTCGTATTGTCACCAGAGGATTAATAATGGGACTGGAGGACTTGGAAATAAGAGTACGAGTAGCAATTATCTAAAAGACAGCATTATTAAGATCGGCCAGAATACTGAGAAGAGTCCTGGAGACTTGAGAAGACTTGCTGCCATTCAGACTCAACGCTGATGGGAAAAACTCTCAAAAGTGTAAGATAATAATCATAATAATAATCTTTAATTAGTATTATCATTAGTTTGTTAATTATAAGTTGGCAACCTTAGTCGAGGGTGACACGAAGGCTCCCTTTTCAATAAGTAATACATCGAGGTGTAGGAGGGCGCTACTCCTTTCCCTGGATTGCACCACTTTACACTTGATCCTAACCATATAATGCCGAGTGCTAAGCAAGGCGGCATCAAGTACAATTTTTTTGAGTCTTTCGTATGACTCGACCTGGGATTGAACCCCTGTCTCCCGAACCATTGGCGAACACTCTACTCATTAAATTATTTCTTTTTTTACTAATATTGTTATTTTACGGGAAGCCCGTCAAAATATAATGTTGTGGTTGTTCATAAATTTGAAAAGAAAAGGAAAAAATACTGAAAATGAATAAATAAAATAAAATTTGGATTAATTTTTTAGTTAGTTAAAATTTACTATTTTTGTATCTTTATTATTGTGTTTGAGTGTATGTATGTGTGCACGCACGCGTGTATGTATGTGTGTGTGTTGTAAAAAATATCAATTTATTGATCGAAGAAAAACTCCGAATCACCGAAAAAGAAATTAAAACTTTTGAGTAGAATCAGTAATATCATCTTTTTTTCTGAATGTGTTTCTATTTATTTATTTTTTAAAATTAATATTGGGCTATTGTCTTATATCTATTTTGGATGTCCTTTGCAAGTAATTTCCACTTTGAAATATAATTACGTTGGTGTCCATTGGGATGGTTAAATTTTTTGTTTAAGTTTAAAAACTAAAGGATGAAAGATTTTTTTCATTACTTAAATTTTATTTCTTTTTTTAATTGTCTTAAGTGTGTGTGTGTGTGTGTGTGTGTGTGTGTGTGTATGTGTGTATGTGTGGGCCTGTGTGTGTGTGTGTGTGTATTTGTGAAAATATAAACTGAAGCAACATACCGCCTTTTCGAAGAGAAAATAATTTACAATTCGGAGTAGTAACAGTAGTATCAACCTAGTCGTTTACTTTTTTTTCGTTGATAGATTTGCTATATATATATATATATATATATATATATATATATATATATATATATATATATATATATATATATCTGTTTGTTTTGTTTTTATTATGGGGTTTTTCAAAGAAAAATAAAATACAAAATACCATTTAATATCATTGAAGAATAGATTATTACGCTAAACTTATTCTGAATGAGCCTCCCTCATCTTTGGTTTTAAATATGGTTACAAGGCTTTGAGATGGCGCGTTGTTATTCATTTGATCAGAAACGCATAAATTTATAATTTATAAAATAAATTCCCTCTTCATGGATTATTGATAAATATGATAATAGAATATTTTTCTATCGGTGGTGTCAGCAAAACAAAAACACCTATTAGCAGTAAGCATAAAATGCACCAAAACCAATATTAAAAAACACTCTTTTTGACACATTCCACATCGATTTACCCGCAGATAAAATGGACCGCATCTGCTAATGATGAAACCCGTTGGGATCAAAAAATTAGCAACTGGAACGAGATCTTCTACTCGAAGGGATAGTTATCAGAATTGGGATAAACACAACCTTGACTTAATAAGATCTTCATTACAATCAACATAAATGTAAAAAAAAACAAAAAAAAAAACGATAATATAGTCAAAAGAAGATTATCAAAAAATATTATATGGATCCCAATAACCTAGCCAATGTGAGAATATATATCTTGAAAGACAACCGCTTACGAGATAATAAAAATATATCTAAGAACAGTTAGTTGCTGATATTCAGTGAAATGAAAACATAGAGCCTGCAGTCAATACATATATAATAAAACTGATGATACATTAAAATAATCAAATCGTGATTGTATGAAAACTTCAGGATGAGAAAATGTATCAAATTAGAGAATAGTGAAGTTCCATAAAAAATAAGAAAAAAGACAGAAAATGCGATTAAAATCGACGTGATGAAACAAAATATTAAAAACTCACTTAGGTAACTTACACCGATATCATGGACAGAGCACCTCTATTTTTTTTTAATGACAAAAATAACTTAACGCAGATAAAGAACTCAAACCATGGAATGTATTCTACGAAATTTTAAACCAAATCTTAAGCATTTTAACGAATCAATATAAAAAAAAAACTGCCTAAATAATATGCCCAGTAACCATGACACATTAGGAACCGTAATGGTTAAAGAGCTGGACTGAGGAATCGTTGAAAGCGAGTTGGAAATCCAATCGTGCTATTACGTTCACTTTCGGACAAATACCCTTGGGAAAGGTATTAACCCCCTTATCATCCCACCTATGGTTTAAATAGTGCCACAACAGTTCTAAAAAAGATGGATTTGGCATTATATAACCCGAGAAGATTGATATGCCATTAAATAAGAAGCACACAAACACGACACATGAACAAGGGCTGTCCTGGTGGTGTAACGGTTAAAGCGCTGAACTGCGGATTTGTTGTAAGCGAGCTCGAACTCCAGTCACGCTATTACGTTCACGTTCAGACAAATACCCTTGGGAAAGGTATTAGCCTCTTTATCCTCCCAGCTATGGGTTAAATAGCATCAGTACCGTTCTTCTAGAAGGGTAGCTTTGCCATTAAATAACCCACAAAGATTTATATGCCATTAAACAAAGAACCCAACCTAAACCAAATCACATAAACAAAATGACTTTAAGCAACCCAAATAGAAATTAAAAATAGAAAAAGAAATAAAAGTATACTGTGGCGAAATGTCCATACATGATGAAATGAGGAACAGTATCAAAGGGAAAACTAGGGAAGCAAGCCAAATTAAAAGAAAATATAAGATGACATTTTCTTATAGAACTCTGATGATAAAAGAGGAGCAGAAGCAAAGAATCCAAGTAAACACCCATCGTATCCAAAAATTGAAAAAACGAACAAAATATTTCAAGACGATCACAAACAATTCTCTCGAGAAATAGAAAGAGAAGGGCAATGAATATAAAGAAAACCAATACGATCGAAGAAATGAAATCGTTCTGGAGCTATTATAAAAATATCATATTATAAAATCACAAAGTGGACTGAAAATGTAAAATACATTCATAAAAATAACCACAAATATACGATGATATTACAAGAGAAGAGATTATGAATACTCTTAAACGCAAAGATAATTTGAAGTCAACAGAAATAGACAAAATATCAATTTTTCACTCCACCACAAATCCTTCAAAAATTAAATTACCACGAAACTTATTTCTAAAATCATAAAAGAACATGAAAAAATGATGTGAAAAACTCTGTAATAATAATAATAATAATAATAATAATAATAATAATAATAATAATAAACTACTGCATGGATACAAAAATGAAAAAAATGGGAAAAAGCATCGGAGCTGATCTAGACATTACTAGGAAAGCAGGAAAATGAATATCAAACAAAACAAGAGAAAAATGAATATCTAGCAAAACAATAATGTCATAAAAGCCAATTATATCAAAACGAAAATTGATTATACGCAGTAGAATAGCAATTGATTATTTGTTGGCATATCAACATTCTCGGGTTATTTAATGCCAGATCAATTGTTTTAGAAGGGCTGGAATAGTAACATATAACCTATAAACAGGATAAGAGTATCTTCCCCAAGCGTATTTATCCAAAAGTGAACGTAATAGCACAACTGAATTTCCAAGTCGCGTATTATAATTCCGCAGTCCCCCCTCCTCTCTCTCTCTCTCTCTCTCTCTCTCTCTCTGCCGCTCACTTTCAATATATATATATATATATATATATATATATATATATATATATATATGGCATTGTTAGTAGATTTGATTCAAAATACTCAAGGTCAACTTAAGAATTAAACTTCACCAATAATTCTACAAGTTTTTTTTCCTTCTTGCTAACAGGTTTTGTGCATTAAATTTTACAGAAAAAATATCACTGACCTGATTAAACACTCCTTACCTTGTGCGATGTAACATGACTCATTATATTTGATTGATTAACGGTTATTGGTTACGCTTGATACAAGGGAGAAATTAAATGCATCTCCGCTCACCAAGGTACAGTATCAACATTAGCATATCCAACTATACGCTAACACAAAACAAGACAACATATGCTCATATAGACATATAGCATATTTAATGCAAACATATCATCATCATCGTCATCAGGTCGTGCCGCCAGCACGGATATCCCTGACCCTCTCTCGCCATTATTATTTATCGCCTCTGGCAGGTCTTCAGGGTTACATCCCGTGTCCTCACATAGCTGCTGTTTGTATGTTCGAGCTTGTCGTCCTGCTTTTGCTTGGCCATATGCGGGGGTCCATAGGAGTACATCACTTATGAGCTCGTTTCTGCTTCTCCAGCAGTGTCCTGCGTGTCTAGTTCGTCTAACTTGTATAGTTTTCGTAATGGGAGGCAAGTGGCCGTATAGTTGTCGCCAGGACTTTTTCAATATTGCTCTCAACATTCTTGTGTAATTGCCGTCTAATTTCTTCTTCAAAGTATTGCAACAATACAGAAACTTGTCCCAAGGGATGAAATAGACTCATTGTTCCAGGATATAAAAAAAGCTCATAAATGGTAAGAAAAGTTTTACTTTCGAATATTTTTAAGACTAAATGACGAGTCGAGAGAAAGTTTTTTTTTTTTCTGTTCAACAGACAAGGATACAAAGCAGGTCTTATTTTTTCGAAGAACGGACACAAAAAGAGGACGTGATGTTCAAAGACAATTCCCCAAATCCAAGGGAAGACAATCGTGTTCAATGTGACCTGACCGTAATCAGGAAGCCATTACTTCTTTGAAAAATAAATATAAGCGAAAATAACAACTTAAAAAGTATATATATATATGTTCGAATAATAATTCGACTCTGTATCCTACCGATCGCTGGTATGCCTGAAAAAAACAACAACATCTTCATTGGTGCGCAAAATGAGATATAGTGAGTCATACATGTATCAACAAAAAACTATATCAATATGTTTGCACATTTCTTAAATATTAATGAGAAAAAAAAAATGTGTCTGTTACGCCTTGGAGTTTAAAATTTTTTTTAAAAATAGGAACAAAATTCAGGTGCCCGTGGCGTACAGCAACGTTGTCGGAAGGGTTTAATATGATACGGAAAATTTTGTATACATTCCGACTGCTGTATTTCACCCCAGTAGTAAAAATATAAACTACAAATTCTCTGCTTTCATTTTTGTTTGTTATATTCTTGTTCAAAATATGTTAATACGTAATGGATTAGAATGAATGGATGGAGAATTGAGGGAGAAAATTAGAAAAAATTCCAGAAGATGGAAAATATTTTGCATGTTTACTTATTTCATATGAAGGTTCTAAATCTGATTTGCAGAAATGATCGATTTTTTTCGTTACTTTGAGCTTTGCTTAACACACACACACACACACACACACACACACACACACACACATATATATATATATATATATATATATATATATATATATATAATAGAATAAAATATTTCAAAATGAGTAGATTCTCGAAGTGATTTGTACTTTTTAGAATATATTTATTTTGTTCTTACATACATGCATATTTCCTGCTTGATGCTTTCGTCAGAGAACATGGATGGCCCAAGGCCAAATCAATTGGGTATTAAATGAGACTTAAACTCACTCGCGTTTGTAGTTTGAATAGCTTTCAGTTGGTTATAGTTTTTTTATGAATGCTGTTCTTTCCTTTTTCTTAGACTGTGTTTCTCTTTGCCTACTTTGCCCTTCATTTACTTTTGATATTTGATACGTTATATGTATGTGTTGGAGTGGTTTAGGATTTCACATGTAGGATTTCACTGTGTGTGTGAATGTTTGTCTTGAGATTTTGTGTGTGTATATATATATATATATATATATATATATGTGTGTGTGTGTGTGTGTGTGTGTTGGTGTGTGTGTGCGCATGTGTGTGTGTTTGTTTCCTTTTGTGTGTGTGTACGATTCATGTTTTATTCATAGTTGGTTTAAAATTTTCAATAAAATTATTTTCCTTTATTTGAAGTAGCATGTAGTCGTTCGTTTGGTATATTGGCATTATATTAAATTTACCTCAACTAACATTGGTGTAGTTGTTTCGATACATTTAATGTTCTGTTTTCTTTTATTTTGATATTACTCCTGTGAAGTGATGTCCCTGTATTAAGGGCCTTTGTGGACACTGTGTATATTTCTTTGCATTCGTTACATTCAATTATGAAGACTACGTTTTTTTTAGTTGCAGCTTAAGTCTTTATTTATTTTGAATTTTGTATCTGGGTTTTTAAAGGTATAGGATATTCCATCTATGATTATTTTAAATATTTTGCATCGTTTTTTTTTTATAGCATTTGGTAACCCCTTGACTTGTGTTTTCTTCGAATGTAGAAGAGATGAGTATTCTTTTAAGATTTTTGGGTTGTCTCTGACTTTTAATGATTTTTGTTGCGTCTAGTATTTCTTTGATTTATTTTCTTGTTTTTAAGTTCTAGATTTTTCATTATTTCTGTGAATAATTCTGGGTTGTTTTTGTTGCGACGTATGCTAGGGGTTTCTCGTTGTTGTATTTTTTCGGGTTCTTTGTGGTGTTTTTCTGCAAATTCCAATCCTTTATTTATTAGTGTTGTTGGGTATCCTCTCTGGTTTAGAGCTGTGTGTAGTTCTTTAAGTAGGATTTTTTTAGGCTTTTATTCGTGATTATTGTGTGTATTCGACGTGCTAGTATGTAAAGAATGGATCTTACACAGTATTGGGTGTAATGGCTTTTGAAATGGAGGTATTGTTGGGTGTCTTTTGGTTTGTGTGTAGATATCTGTGATTATTTGGCCATTTACGTTTTTTGTTACCAGGGAAAGGAGTAGCGCCCTCCCCTACACCTCGGTGTTGTAGCTATTAAAAAGTGAGCCTTCTGGTCGCCCTCGACAACGGTCGCCAACTTTACTTTTTACTTACGTTTTTTATATGAATATCTAAAAATGGTAGTTCTTTTGACTTGTGTTCCCTAGTAAATTCTATTTTGGGGTGTAGGTTTTGTAGTAGGTAGTATAATTCGTTGATGTCTTCCCATCTTTCTAGAATATGAAGCAATCACCCAAATATCTTTTCCAAGATTTGATAACTTCTTTTATGTCGCTGCCGTATTTTTACCTATTATTTCATATTATTTCATATATGTATATATATATTAACGATTATTTCCATACCCTCTATGATCATTTTTTGTTAAATCTTGGGTGTAATGTGTCTGGGTATTAATCTATCAAAAATGAGATGACTTGTTTTCTTAATTCATGGGCGATATTGCTATACTGGTTTGTGATGTCAGATGTGGCTATGAGTGTGTTGGGATCAATTTGTTCTGGTGTAGAGTTTATGGTGTCCTTAATATAGCTTTTTATTTTATTTAGGAAAGGTTGTAGTAAAATGTCTATTCGTTTGCTACGTCTGCTAGTCTAGCAACTTTTAATTGCAACCCCAGTACAGCAATCATCTGCTGCTACAGCCCTACAACATTCTCGTCATTAGTGTAGACATGAATGCCCAATTTGGTAAAAACATAAACCACAAATTCAGCTTACACAACTCATCAAACAGAAACGGGGAACATCTAACAGATTTCCCGCTAGAAAATAGATTAACATGCCTCAATACAAAATTTCAGAAAAGGGAGGGAAAACTATGGACCTGCACCAACGCATATAATACTAAAGCCCAGATAGACTACGTCTTAATACATAAGAAATGGAATAATAGTGCATTGAATTGCGAGGCATATTTCTCTTTCGAGGGCGTGTCCTTCGATCACCAAATTGTTACGGCATAGATACGACTGAGCCAACGAAGGAATACTGCCCGAAAAACTACCACTGTACACTATGACTGATCCCTGCTTAATAACAGGGATATTAGAGATAGTTATGCGTTAACGTTAAGAAACAAATTGGATGCACTACAGGAAAAAGAATATGAGAATTTCGTCAACGCCCACTTAGAAGCAGCTGCAAAATGCATACCAACTAAACAAACAGCCGAACCCAGAGTCCTATGGGAGACATTATCGGTTAGAAAAGAGCTTGTAGACATGAAAACTACTTCCAAATGCAATAGAAAGAACCCAACCAATACCAATGTCCTGAAACTTAAAAAGGCACAAAATGAATTAGATAACATATCCTAACGCATGGCAAACGGTAAACGAAGTAAACAGAAGGAAGAGCACTGCGAAGGCTAAACTAAAAGCTACCAGCCAAGAAGAACAAATACAACTTTGGAAACAACTTTCCGAGAATTTACTCGGAAACCCTCCGAAAGTTACACATGAACCAATAAAAAAATTATACATCAAACTAGGACAGGTTACGCAAGAAGAACTCGACTCAGTACTAAGAAAAATAAAAACAGAAAGGCAGCAGAGATGAAATACCCCCAGAAGTATGGAAGACCAGGGAATTTAACGACATACTACTCCAATTGCTATAATGCTGTATATAATCAAAACACAATAGAAAGATGGACAAAGGGATGCACCCACCCCTTGCCTTAGAACGGAGACCTCGGATTAGGCAAGAACTACCGAGGTATAACCCTTACATCCATAGCGGTCAAGATATACAATGCTCTACTATGCAACTGCACAGAACCCAAAATTGAGAAGATACTTATGAAGAACGAAAATTGCTTTCGAAGAAATCGATCCACGTCATTACAAATTTTGACTATCAGTCGAATTCTTAAAGGTGTACGAGCAAAGAGCCTAGAGGAAACAATATTATTTGACTCCATAAACAGAGGGAAGATGGAGCAAATACTACTCGCTTACGGCTGACCCAAAGAAACCGTCGCCGCTATAATGATGCTATATAGAAAGACGAAAGTAAAAGTCCGCTCCCCGGATGGAGACACAGACTATTTCGACATTGTTGCAGGTGTGCTGCAAGGAGACACTTTAGCCCCATACCTCTTTATCATCTATCTAGACTACGAGCTTAGAACGTTTAATGATAAAATGAAAGACAACGGTTTCAAGCTGACAAAGGAAAGATGCAGAAAATATCCCGCAAAACAATTACGGAGGCGGATTACGCCGATGACATAGGGCTTCTGGCAAATACACCCCCTAAGACGAAGCCCTGCTACATAGTCTGGAAAGAGCATCTGCTGACATAGGCTCCCATGCCAACGCACACGAGACGGAATTCATGTGCTTTAATAAAAGAGGCGACATCTCCACACTAAATGGTAGAAATTAGTGGACAAGGTTTCCTACCTGGGAAGCAGTGTCTCATCAACCGAGACAGACATCAACACGCGACTAGCAAAGGCATGGACAGCTAACCATAGCCATCGGTCATATGGAAGTCAAACCAGACCGATAAAATAAAACGCAGTTTTTCCAAGCAGCTGTCGTGTCGATACTGCTGTACGGATGCACAACATGGACGCTAACAAAACGTATGGAAAAAAAGTTTGACGGCAATTACACAAGAATGCTGCAAGCAATATTGAACAAGTCCTGGAGGCAACAACCCACAAACCAGCAGCTGTACGGCCACCTACCGTCCACCACGAAAACTATCCAAGTTAGACGAACCAGACACGTGGGACACGGCTGGAGAAGCAGGGACGAACTCATAAGGGAGGTATTCCTGTGGACCCATTCATATGGACGAGAAAAGGCAGGACAACCAGCTAGAACCAACATACAACAACTTTGTGTCTATGCAGGATGTAGCTTTGAAGACCGACGGGCAGGGATGGGCGATAGAGAGGGGTGGCGAGAGAGGGTCAGAGATTATCCATGCTGACGACGCAACGAAATAATTATGCCAGTCGGGCACGACGGGCCTGCTACAATGGGACTAAATTTGAGACCACTGGGTTTTGGGATTACTATATATTCGGTTTTGTGTTTCTACGGCGTTTTTTATTTGTTAGGACTGGTGAATTTTTAGTAGTCTTGTTTTTGTGGGTTTTTTTTTGTGAGAGGTTATTTTTTGTTGTTGTTTTTTTTTAGGTTGATATTCCATAATTTTTCGAAGAATGTGTTTAGTTCCCTATTGTTGTTTTTGTCTGGGGAGATTTGGTCTTATTCTTTACAATGGAGTCATCTGTATCTTTTTTTATTAATGAATTTTTCTATTAGCCTTAATTTTCTTTCAAATTCATCGAGATCTTTTTAAGTTCTCCCTTGTTGCTTTTCGGAGTGGGGCAAAATTTAAGATGTCGTTTGAGTAAGTTTATTTGGTATTTATTTGACTTGTGTGTAGATAAGTTTATAATTTTCGGTTTGATGTTACTTTCGTTTTTTATATCGGTTTTTTCCTCCGGTTTATTTTGTCTAAAATGGTTTTTGTTTGTATTTATTTAAAAATAGTAATTTTTGTTTGTATTTTCTAAAAAATAGATTTTTTGTGTTGTCGTTTATAGGGTGGTTTTAATTGTATATGAATGGGTTCGTTTTGTTTTTCTGGAATGGTATGCGAAGTAATTTGGCCATTCTGTTGTGTCTCGGAGTTTCATGCGTAGTAGTTTGGCCAATTTTCTAGTGTTAAGCATTCGTAAACCACCCTCTCTCTCTCTCACACACACACAACGCGTCAAATATCGAAAGTAAATGAAGTGTAATGTAGGCTAAGAGAAACTCACTTAAAGAAAAAGGAAGGACCGGTATTCATAAAAAAAACATAGCCAACTGAAAACCGTTCAAACTATAAACACGAGTGAGTACAAGTCCCATTGAATATCCCATTTACTAAGCCTTGTGCTCTTCATGTTCTCTGACGAAAGCATCAAGCTGGAAACATTCACGTATATGAGAACAAAATAAATAAATAAATTCTGAAAAATACAAATCTCTTCGTGGACCTACTCATTTTTAATATGTATATATATATATATATATATATATATATATATATATATATATATGTACTTTAAGAAAAACAACAAAACCGGTCACATAGGATTATAAATTTATTCCCATCCTGTTATGCAATTTTTGAAATTTCCAAAAACACGAAAAAAAAAAAAACATTAACAGGACTTCTTCAGATCTTTTAGATGAAAAAACTATAATAAACACAGAAAAGTGTGGGGGGGATAGAAGAGGGGTGAAGAGTTATGTCCTCATTAAGCCCACTTTTCTGTGCCTATTCTATTTTTTTTTATCTAAAAGATCTGTTTCGTGTTTTTGGAAATTTCAAAAATGCGTAACAGGATGGAAATAAATTTATAATCCTATGTGACCGGTTTTGTTGTTTTTCTTAAAGAATTTATTGCTCTGTATTATTGTTACATTGAGCTCTTTACCAGGAAAATTTAAATAATCACTCATGAATAATTTCTTGTCCTGATGGAATTACTCCCAACTCCGGTTTAACTGGACCAAAGAACACTATATATATATATAGTCATCCACAGACAGACTGTTTCATTCTATCAGAACTCTTCAGTGTGGCTAGACACGCAGAACGCTCGAAGCCGGAATCGAAACCCGTCCAACTTTACGATGGACTAAGCTTCAGACCACTCGGGCGCCAGCGGACTACGTTGGCTGCGGGAATTTTTAGGTATTTTATATTTTTTAGCAAACAGCAGCAGCAGCCTTTGTTTAAATTTTTTCATACCCTATAAGCTACCAGAGAGCTCAATTCTTTCGAAGAGCCTTGAATTATGCTAATGGTGGCCGACAATTCCTTCGCCAGAGAGCTCAACCCCCATGGGGGAGCATATATTGTCATCCACAGACAGACTGTTTCGTTCTATCAGAACTCTTCAGTGTGGCTTGAGACGCAGGACGCTCAAAGCCGGAATCGAAACCCATCCAACTTTACGATTGACTAAATTTCAGTTTTGGTTTAATTTTTAATGACATATCATATTCCATGGATTATTTAATGCCAACTCAATTATTGGAGAAGGGTATTCATTGTACCATTTAACCAAAAGCCGAAGAAAATTGTACATACACTACCCTAGGGTATTTGTCCGAAACTTAACATCATAGCATAACAGCAGTTTGAACTCGCTTCCAACGTTGCAGACCAGAACGTTAGCCACGGAAGACCCTCCTAAATTTTTTTTGAGTGACACTGGAATGAGATCTATGTGATTAGAGATTAACGACCACTTGTCTTTTTGGAATTCTCTTAAGAATTTAAGGCAACGCGTTGAAAACGCTGACAGGTAAATAATTTCCATATGAATCGAAAGCGATATATGGAAACTAACCTACTCAGTCCTATAATGTCTTATGGAATTCCTTTTTTCTAATTTCTGTAGAATAAGCAGCTAAAACCTGGAAACAGGGAGGAATAAAAATGCACAAAAAAAAAAAAACAGACAAAAAAAGATAGATTTTTACAACAAGACAACCTATTTTATTCCTAGATTTCATGAAATTTCGTTGGTTTATACTCAGCTTAGTTTAATGTTCTAACTTGCGGCGCGCATATATATATATATATATATATATATAGTCATCCACAGACAGACTGTTTTGTTCTATCAGAACTCTTCAGTGTGGCTAGACACGCAGGACACTCGAAGCAGGAATCGAAACCCGTCCAACTTTACGATAGACGAAGGCTTCAGACCACACGGCCACGAGCAGACTACGCTGGCTAAGAAAATTTTTAAGGTATTTTATATTTAGCAAACAGCAGCAGCAGCCTTTGTTTACATTTTTTTCATAGCCTATCGGCTACCAGAGAGCTCAATTCTTTCGAAGAGCCTTGCATTACGCTAACGGTGGCCGTCAATTCCTTCGCCAGAGAGCTCAAACCCCATGGGGGAGCATATATATATATATATATATATATATATATATATATATATATATATATGTGTGTGTGTGTGTATGCAAGAAAGAGTGGGAGAGAAAGGGAGCGAGAAAAACAATGGGATTCAGATGGAGAGAAAAACAACAAAAAAGAAAAAAAAATGGAGAAAGAGAGTAAGAGATGCATACAGAGTGATTGAAAGAGAGAATATTAGAGAGGGGGATTGATTGAAGAAAGAGCTATGGAGACACAAGAGAGAGAGAGAGAGAGACAGACAGACAGACAGAGACAGACAGACAGAGAGAAAGAGATGGGGGATATCAATTTTCTCCTTAAGCAGCTTAATCAATGCCTCCAGAAGCATGTGCATGTAATATGGCTACTTGGATGGATTACTTTTTTTACAAGAATAAAGCACTTTAAGTACTCCGCTATCAATCCATGCCTTTCTTGAGATCATTGGTGCGATGAAAATGCAAAGAGCCCAAATCGGAATTCGAACTCTGTTCTCTGATTTTATTCCTTGCATTTTTCACCGTTAAGCTATCCGAGTCTTCCGTATAAGAGTGACATCTCCCATTGAATGATACATATCAGTAGGGGTCGATGGATATCAGTGTAATCTTTTTTGGAGTTCGATTATTATTAGTTACGTTACGACTATGCTTCACAATTTGACCATTTACGTCTGCCAGCAGACAATGCATGTTTTATTTAATAAATAATTGAATCAAATAAATGAGTTAGAAGATTATTTAAAAAAATTGGAAACGCTATCTTTTAGGCTTTCTCGCTATTCTCTCTCATCTTTTGTATTCGATCAGTCGATGTGTTTCAGAATACGCTAACTGGTGATGGCTAAGTTCTTCCCTAGATCCATCAAAAAAAAAAAAAGAAAGGGTGTTGTAGGTATTACAGTAAACTGTTTCTGGTTGTGTGTCTCCTGAGTTTTAGAGATTTGGTGTGTGTGGACTATCCCTACC
>OY757923.1:65923305-66197593 GCA_963585895.1 Sepioteuthis lessoniana | reverse complement strand
ATTTTCAGTTTCGCTGTCGGGTGTCAAAATAAGCCTCCACAAATCATTCCTTCAACTAGAAATAACCTGAAAATATGTCTGTGAATTTATACCGTTCAATCCTCGTCTGAAAAGGATTCAAAGTAGAATTAAAAATAATACAAAACCGAAAAAGAAAAGCTGTGAGTAATTAGATTCTTTTTTTTTTCCTTTTTTATCAGATTAGAATGAAGTCTATATTTACCCAACAAGATAAACATTTTGAAAAAAAAGATTGCGAGATCACACGGCAAAAGATGGTAAAAGTTAATCTGATACATGTGTATCTTACACACACACACACACACACACACACATATATATATATATATATATAATATATATATATATATATATATTATATAGATAATACCGAAGATACAGCTTAAATGGTTAAAGAAAAGTTGTGCTACCACCAAATTTCACGTCTGCTTTGAAATTCGAGACGCAAAATGTTCTTTCTATTTTGAACGCAAACCAGTGCTGTCACGTGATTCGAACGATTCAAGTTTCTCAGTCGTCAGGTAGGTATATATATATTCATTGCAGAAATAATGTTTGTTTGTCTATTCCCGATAGATTGCTCAACCTTTGGTGTCTGGCTACTGATTTTTTTTATGTTTACTAATGGGACTAAGATGAAAGTTTTGAATTTAAAAAAATCCGTAGACTCCTACTCATAGCTTCGTGTTCTGTTTAATGTCATACCAACGTTTATAGGTTATGTAATGCCAAATCCTCTTTATACATATGCATTAAAAATATCATTTGGTTTTCTATTTTTATTTTATGGAATATGACCCATCTCGAGTTATCAATGCCAATTTCATCTTTTTAGAAGGAGAGTAGAGGTACTATTTAACCCATATATGGGAGGATAAGGAGGTTCATATCTTTCCTAGAGTATTTGTCCGAAAGTGAACGTAATACCGCGACTGGAGTTGGAACTCGCTTACTCCATTTCCGCAGTCTAGCTCTTTAACCATTAAATCACGCGGACGCGTTCGATTTACTTTGGTTGGGCTAAGTTTTATGGTGTAGCAACCTTTTTCGGTGATTTAATGCCAAACCCTTTTTATACATAAGCATTAGATATATAAGATGCGGTTAGAATTTTTTAATGAGCCAGAGCTCATTTATTTGTACAGAGTAAAATAGTCTTAAGTATTACACTCTAACACAAATGGTTTTATTTTAACACAGTTAAATTGTTTCAAATATTGCTATGCAATATTAATACTGCAATCCAACTGACGTTCGTTTGCACTGTTAAATTACTTCATATATTGTAAATAATTGAATATTTCTATTTAAGCCCGAGGGGGAACACTAACAAATACTACCACTCTGAGTCAGATTTGACATGGGAGTAATAGCAATGGAGGAGTGCTCCTCATTCCCCAAAACTCCAAGTTTGAAGACTAACCATCAAATGTTTTTGTGTCATATGCAGGAAACTCGGTGTGGGTCTTACCCCTCCGCAGAGATGCAGTCGGTGTATTCTAGTTGGCTGGGATGTCATTAAAAAAGGATAATCATTGTGTTTTCATCTCTATCAATAAACAATAAATTGTGCGAATCTTTCTTATTGCTAAAAGTAATGGTAAAGAATTTAAATTTCCTATTTTTAGCGAAATGAAAATGAAAAAGATCAACAAATACATTTAGTAAGATAATTATTCACCTTTAATTGTACAGTCATCATACAGCAGCATTTCACACCGCCAGCACGGATATCCCTGATCCTCTCTCACCACCAGTCTCTATCGTTCCATCGCTCCCGGTAAGTCTTCGAGGTTACATCTGTATTGTCACAGAGCTGTTGTACATATGTTCTAGCTTTTGCTCGTCCATGTGAAGGAGTCCACAGGATAATGTCACTTATGAGTTTCATCCCTCCTCTCCAGCAGTGTCCCGCGTGTCTGGTTCGTTTAACTTGTACAGTTTTAGGGATGGGTGTTAGATGGCTGTAGAGCTTCCGCTTTGTTGGGTGCTGCCTCTAGAGACTTGTTCAATATTTCTCGCTGTTTACTTGTGTAATTGCCGTCAAGCTTTTTCTCCATATGTTTACTTAGCGTTCATGTAGTACCTTGACAAAGCATCATCGACACGACTGCAGCTTGGAAAAACTGCGTTTTATTTTATCGGTCAGGTTTGACTTCCATATGACCGATAGCCTATCATTAGCTGTCTATGCCTTTGCTAGTCACGTGCTGATGTCTTTCTCGTTTGATGAGATTCTACTTCCTAGGAAGGTGAACTTGTCCACTAGTTTTCAGAGAACTACCATTTAGTCTGGAGATGTAGCCTCTTTGATTAAAGCACATGTATTCCGTTTTTTCTGCGTTGACATGGAGGCCTGTGTCAGCAACTGCTCGTTCCAGACTATGTTGCTGGGTTTCGGCTTGGGCGGTTGTATTTGCCAGAAGCGCTATGTCATCGGCGTAATCCGCGTACGTTGAAACCGTTATCTTTCATTTTATTAATAGACGTTCTAAGCACGTAGTCTATAGTCGTAGTCTGCGAATTGTTCAATACTAATTTAGTTTTATGCATATCTTTTAACATACTTAGGAAAAACCAAAATGGCTTCCGAAGAAATAGATCCACGACCTCACAAATATTAACCATCCGTAGAATCCTTGAAGGTGTACGGTCGAAGTCTAGACTACGTACTTAGAACATCGATTGACAAAATCAGAGAGAACGGCTTCGAGCTGACAAAGAAAAGAAGCAGAAGGTACTATTTACCAACCCCTCCGCTCGGGCAGGATATGACACAAGGTCAATTTTTAAGCGGAGTTTAACAGGTTTGAATTCAGAGTTTTCCTTCTCCTAGACTAGTTGCCTCACCAAGGCTGAAGAACCTAGTCTGTCCTACTATTTACCCATAGCTGGAGGGAGAATAATTGGATTCCTACCTTCCCCAAGGGTATTAGTGCTATGTGAAATGCAATCAGTCTCGTCCAGGATTTGAACTCGTGTCCCCGTGTCCATTTCCTACGACGATAACGACTACACCACGGGCACCTCCAGAAGAAGTAGAAGGTACCCCGCAAAAATAATTACCGACGTCGACTACGCCGATGACATAGGGATACTGGCAAATAGACCCGACCAAGCCGAAACACTACTGCATAGTTTGAAACGAGCAGCCGCTGGCATAGGGGTCTATGTCAATGCACACAAAACGGAATATATGTGCTACAATCAAAAGGTCGTCCTGCTTTTGCGCGGCCATGTGTGGGGATCCATAAGAGTACATCTCTTATGAGTTCATCTCTGCTTCTCCAGCAATGTCCTGCATGTCTGGTTCGCCTAACTTGAATAGTTTTCGTGATAGGGGGCAGGTGGCCGTACAGTTGGTGTCTTGTGGGGTGTTGCTGCCAGGACTTGTTCAGGATTGCACGCAGCATTCTTCTGTAATTGCCATCTAGTTTCTTCTCCAGCCGTTTTGTTAGCGTCCATGTAGTGCATCCATATAGCAGTATCGATGTGACCGCTGCCTGGAAGAAACTGCGTTTCATTTTATCGGTTAGGTCTGATTTCCATATAGTCGATAGCCTATTGATAGCTGTCCATGCTTTCGTTAACCTCGTTTCGATGTCCTTTTCGGTTGATTCGACGCTGCTTCCTAGGTACGTGAATTTGTCTACTAGTTTAAGAGGGGTTCCTTTTAGAGTGGAGATGTCCCCCGTTTGGTTATAGCACATATATTCCGTTTTGTGTGCATTAACATGGAGGCCTATGCTTGCTGCTGCTCGTTCCAAACTATGCAGAAGTGTTTCGGCTTGGTCAGGTGTATTTGCCAGTATCGCTATGTCATCGGCGTAGTCGGCGTCGGTAATTGTTGTTGCGGGGTATCTTCTGCTTCTTTTCTTCGTCAGTTCGAAGCCATTCTCTTTGATTTTGTCAATCGATGTTCTAAGTACGTAGTCTAGACAAATGATAAAGAGGTACGGAGCCAGCGTGTCCCCTTGATCAACAGAAAGAAGCTGACTGAAAAGCGATAATTCTACGGCGTAAAACATTTTGAATGCAGGTTCAAATAGAAAAACAGGAAATACGTATCTTTTTTACCACGGCTGTAGTACCAATCAATAGAAACGTTAATGATTCGGGTTGGTTGGCTGGTTGGTTTGTTTGCTTTACGGCGTATCAACACTTTTCGGGTCATAAGTCATTTTGATAAAATTTTCAAATAATTCAGTTTAGAATAAGAATAGTTTTTTTTTTTTTTTTTGCTTACACACAGTTAAATGTTAACACAGATCTATTTCAAACAATTCAATTTTGCATGAATACGTAATTTAAATGTCAAAACTGTCCTATTTTAGACAATTCAATTTAGCATAAGTACGCAGTGTAAACACATAGTTAAATGTAAAACAGTTACTTTTAAAAACTCCGTTTAGCCTAAGTACACAGTTTAGTTCTATTTGACCTATAGATAGGATCCCTTAAGCTGCTATGAAGGGATATCTGCATTTGCCAAAGCTCCAGCATTCCTGGAACCTCGCCATCAGATTATTTAATGTCATTTCTAGAACACTCGTTGGGGTAGTCTTACCCCCCTGCAGAGATGCAGTCAGTGTATTCTGCAGACCCTGCTGACTCCCCCGGATTAGGTGTGACTATCATTCTTTGTTCGATTGCACATCAACCTTCGTGGGTTATTTAATGCCGAAGCCATCCTTGTAGATGAACCATAAGGATACTGTTCAATGTATAGTTAGGTGGGGTTCAGTACCTTTCCTATGGGTATTAGTCCTATGACACTTTCATTTAAGTGTCAAGGAGTTGGCTGGCAAAATTAATTAAATGAAATCAATTAATTTTATCAAATCATGATAATAAATATTTTATTAGAAATAAATTCATTTTGGGTGCCCAAGTATTTTTTGAGAATCGTGTATAAAACAAAGACCAAGTGATTAAGTACAAAAAAGTTTGAGATCCGATCAAAACTTGTTGACCTATAAATCTGTCCCCAAAAAATAAACTTCTGCACTCCCGCAAAGAGCTGTCAAAAGAGCCATCGGATTTCAAAACATAAACAAAAAAATGTATTTTTAAAATAGCGGACAATTTGGGTTGGTGTCACCAAGTTTGGCACGAGGCCTTGAATCACTAAATCATTGGTCAACCAACCACAGGACTTCTCCTTGTAGCCCCTCCCGATGACTGTGGCTGATTGGCCGATTGTCTAAACCAATCAGGGGCAAACCGGGGGGGGGGGTTACGATGATAGCCATTGGTAGGCAGTCCCCATTGGCGGACCAATCAGAAACTGATTATTCGGGATTCGGGCCCATAAATAGAGGACACCCAAAGCGAAAAATTAAGTTGGTTCAGGAATTCGCCGCTTAAAGAACCAAATCCGTTGCCATTGCATTCGCCATTTTGACACTGCCTAATTGCAGTTAAAACTCCGCCAGTCAACTACTTTCACCCCCAGTTCGCGGTGTTTGATGAAAATTATTTAAACAACTGTGTAAATAAACGTTTGTTACTGTTTATAACAAACGCCTTCTTTTCGTCATTTTTTAAAATTTGCTTGGCAACTTTTCTTCTCTCCAACACTAATTCCAACTTTCATCGACTGGACCACATCCATCTTCTCTTTGCTCGGATCTGAAAGCAACGTGGGTGAGGAAAGAAACAGAGAAATACCAGTCGACACATGTGGTAATCACGAGACCAGCGGCCAACTAGGTGTCGTGAAGCTATAGTACCACAGTCCGCAACGGAGACTCCCATCCGACAAAATTGTTTAAAGACGCTATCAGGTAATTTAAAAACAATGTTCTTTCACAAAAGAACTAGACTTTCATGGTAACACATATCCAGCAGTTCCGCACAACATGATTCTGAAGGAAACATTATTTATAATCTCAGGAATCATTTTACAGTTATAAGCAATTGCAATCAAATATCTTATCTCTAATCTAGCATAGACTGTTCATAGAACCAGTAACATAATTGGTATGTGCAAAAGTTTCCAGGTGTTTTTATTAAAATTATTAAATAGCCACTAGTGTTGCCTGGTTGGAGGGTACATCATCATATATATAATCATCGTAAGAAATGTATTCCGTAATATATTTCTAACAAATTAATGAATTACCTTTTTGTTCCTTTTAACCAATAAATGATTTTGAGACATTTGTTTAACGGTATATCGATCCTTCTGGGTTTTTAAATACCGAAATTTGATCCATTTTCAGGTGGTTAATTCTAATATCAATATTTCTAATTTTCCAATGTATATTTTTCAATAACCTTTTTTTTTTGCTTGTTTATCATCATTTATTTTCTTACATAGAAGTAAATTTTTTGTAAAATCTCTGACGAAATTGGTTTCCCTCACGAAGTGAAATAAACAAATGTAACAAATAAATGATTTAAGAAATTTCCACTTATTTGTTTATTTTCTTAAAAATGGCTTTGTTATGATTTCTAAAAACATTTCTGTTCTGTTTCACTTGATTAATCTTTTTGCTACATAATACATCAGCATCATCATCATCATGTCGTGCCGCCCGCACGGATATCCCAGACCCTCTCTCGCCACTTTTCCCTATCGTTTATCGCCTCCGGCAGGTCTTCTGGACTACATACCGTATCTTCACATAGCTGCTGTAAGTATGTTCGAGCTGGTCGTCCTGCTTTTGCTCGGTCATAAGTGGGGGTCCATAGGAGTACATCACTTATGAGCTCGTCTCTGCTCCTCCAGCAGTGTCCTGCATGCCTGGCTCGTCTAACTTGGATAATTTTCGTGATGGGAGGCAGGTGGCCGTATAGTTGGTGCTTTGTGGGATGTTGGCGCCAGGACTTGTTTAATATTGCTCGCAAGATCCTTGTGTAGTTGCCGTCTAGCTTCTTTTCGAGCCGTTTTGTTTGCGTCCTGGTGGTGCATCCATACAGCAGTATCGACACGACCGCTGCTTGGAAGAAACTGCGTTTCATTTTATCGGTCAGGTCTGATTTCCATATGACCGATAGCTTATCGATATCTGTCCATGCCTTCGTTAGCCGTGTGTCGATGTCTTTTTCAGTTGATGAGAAACTGCTTCCTAGGTTGGTTCCAAACGTGGATTTTATCTTCGACATACAGTGTAAAATTCAAGTTAAGCAGCAATGAACTTCTGTTCTTAGGAAAACCCAGCAGTATGATTGACAGCAGTTGAACTTGCAGTCAATCTGAGACCACAGATCTAATTTAATAGTTTCAGTCATGTGACCAAAACGGTTCAAGAGTAAGAAAGAAGTCGGTCAGTTAGTAAGAGACACTCAAAATGAATGGTTTAAAATTCCATTTTGCTCTCACTGATTCTCCGTTAAGGCCGAGTGATTAAGGATTCTAAAACCGTTTATAAATAATGTAATGTTTGCACCAGATACTGTGTTCACATTATCATTTCTCATCAAGAAATAAGAAGAAAGATGGTGACACGAAAGAAACATCAGAGCGACTGAGGTGACAAAACGATGACTGAAATAAAGTGAAAAGCAACCCGAATAAAGAGAAGAGATAGGGGATGACCTATCACAGCGCAAGGCTCATGGAACGACTGTAGAGAGAAAGCTATGCTCGATATTTTTAACAGTGCAATGTTATTGCTAATTTTTTCGAAAGAGTGAAAGAAAAGGTGATTGAATTGGTGAGTGAGAAATCTGAAAATTATATTCCCCAAATACCCATAATGCGCCTTCCGGCAGCCGAAACTACTTGTGATCAATTTCACCTTCATTGTTAGCAAGTAACATGAACTTTATCACAGAAAGATTTACGATAAACCACCCGGTTTACTTGTAATTATGTTTCAAAGAAGTAGACAGAGATTTGATATTACAATGTCCTAATATTTACTCTGTAATTTTCGAGAGGGTCACTGGCGATATGCTATGAGCTACTTAACGTATAAAAGCTTTGCTAGGGAAAGGGCACAGATACTACTCTGATCTGGGGATGATTTTCTGGAAATGAACGAAATGTTGAAAAAAAAAAATGCATACGGACTCTGGTTCTTGGTATAAGTACCTATCTGTATTTCTATAAATCCAGCCATTTTTACGTGTTCTGAACAATAATTTATAATAATCAATGAAAGATCTAAGAAAAATCTAGCCTCTATTGTTTCTGTCAGGATTAAATCGCTAAATAAACGCAGTTGTTGAAAATACCTTTAAGGAATTCTTTAGATATTCTACAAAGAATTCAACCAGAATTCTAAAAAAAAAAAATGCTGTATACTTTTCTAATCTCTGACATAAAATGAATCATAAAATAAAATAAAATATAGCAGAAAACTTTTATACAATTTTTCATTCAGTAAATGTACAGATTGTAAAGAAAAAAACCTATTTAAATGAATTTTATTGCCAGCCATGTTTACATTACTTTTTAATCTCTGAAAACAGAAATTCTAACAGGGCTTATTTATTTTGAAGAATGATTAATGTTTGCACAGGTTAAACTGAGTGAAAGCTGATGTAACAGACGCTGAATATCTAATCATTAACAATTCGCTTGGAGGTGCCCGTGCTGTAATGGTTATCGTCGTAGGAAATGGACACGGCGACACGAGTTCAAATCCTGGACGAAACTGATAGCATTTCACACAGCACTAATACCCTTGGGAAAGGTATGAATCCAATTATTCTCCCTCCAGCTATGGGTAAATAGTAGGACAGACTGGTTCTTCAGCCTTGGTGAGGCACCTAGTCTAGGAGAAGGAAAACTCTGAATTGAAACCTGTTAAACTCCTCTTAAAAACTGACCCCGAGCGGAGGGGTTGGTAAATAGGATTAACATTTCGCTTATATCTGTTAAAATATTCAAATTAAATCATCCTGTCGGCTGGGGCTACAGAATACACTGACTGCACCTCGGGGCAAGACCTCTTCCAACGAGTGTCCAAGATATAACACTAAACAATCTGATGGTGGGGTTCTAGTGATGAGGAGTATCCAATCTGGCCCAGAGTGGTAGCACCTGATAGGATCCCATCTATGGATGAAATAGAACTAAACTGCATACTAATGCTAAACTGAGTTGGTAAAAATAGAACGATTTTTTACAATTAAACTAGGTACTTATTCTATACTGAATTGTTTGAAATGGAACTGTTTTTGACATTGAAACTATATTTATACTAAACGGTATTGTTTTAATTAGAACTGACTTACCTGAATAGATTGAAATTGTAATGTTTTAGACAATTAAACTGTGGACTTATGCTAAACTTAGTTGGTTGAAATAGAACTGCTTTTTGTATAAAATAGATTTAACATTAAATAACCTACAAAGATTGATATGCCATAAAACCCAAAACAAACCAACCAACAAACAAAAGCTGATTATCCCATGATTTAGTTGATCGTTGGGGCCATCAACCGTGTTTTTCATTGAATTTTTTTTTTTGTATCTATTCAACTAAACTTTGGCCACCACCTGGATGTGACACAAGTCAGAGTTTTTCTTTTTCGAGTTTGGTTGTTGTTCTAAATCTTAAAAAAACTATTTAGCCATAACAGAAGGGACAGATGGATTCATGTCTTTTTCAAGGTATTGGCATGAAATAAAACACAAACAGCCTTTTCTAGAATTTGAACTCGGATCAGCAATTCCATTCCCTGTAGCAATAGCCGTTACACTAAATACGTTATAACGTTAGTTCATGATATCTCCTCTGCAAGTGGTATGTTGTGCTGAGTTGCAAAGTAACATTAGAAGGAATCATTAATTTAACTGTTATGTAGAAGAAAGTACCGATAGCGACTCGTGGTTTGAACACGGATCTCTAGCCAATATGCAAACTGTATTTATTTAGCGATTCAATCCTGACAAAAACAATAGAGGCTAGATTTTCCTTAGATCTTTCATCGAAATCTTGCAAATCGTTTCGAAGACATGCTGATTCAATAACTGAAAAAATTATGGCTATATTGATTAATTTTATTTTTTGTGTTCAACTTATCATTTTGTTAATCTTTAAAAAGGAAAATTAGTGGTTTACTATTTTACTAGAATATTCCTAATTTGGCTTCTGCACCCTATTCCAAAATACTGGAGTGGAGCAGAAATCATTTGAAACATTTAAAAAAAAGTTAGACTTGTTTAAGCAGTTCGCTTTTACTAATCTGAGTATATTAAAACAATTAGAAAGGTTAAGTTCAAATGGAAGAACACATTGCTGTTATATAAGGATAACCTTTGATACTGATTTAGTTTGCTTTAGTTTCTTTATTTAATGACATATCAGCCTTATTACTTATGCCATCTAAAACAACGGTTTATTAATACATAATGATTTAAGGAAGTTCAAACATTCCCTAATGGTATTAGAGAAGATAATACCGCTTCTGTAGTTCGAACTCGCTTACTACGATGTTATAGTTCAGCACCTTAGCCACTGCGGCATTGCTACAATTCCCGAAAGTGAATATGCAAACAAAACAACTATTTTAAGAATGAGACAGTAGGTCTTCTTTTTACATACAAAATGCATCCATTGGTTTCAATGAGAAAAATTACTGTTAAATTGATAGACAAGATAAATCTGTAATTATATCAGAAAAAAAAATGATCCAAAAACGTTTATACATTTTATTTTACTCTCAGAAATAAGTAAGCTACCCACATTTCTAGATATAGAAGCTAATAAGCACAGTGACCTTTCAATGTGCCATTTGTCTAGTCAGGCCTGTCAAAAATTTGAAGTTTGCCGCCAAAATTCACAACCTGCACAAGTCGATAACACAAATTGCTCTACATTTGCCACGCCTACTGTTTCCCGAAATTTATTGATGTCCATTATTTTTACATTTTCTGTATATTTCTCTCTTTTGTTAATATCATCTCAACTTTAATCTCTCTTTCTCACTTTTTCTTTCTCTCCACTCTCTCTCTCTCTCTCTTTATCTCTGAATCCTTTTCTCTTTCTTTTTTACTCTTCTCCTATCACCATTTGTACTTGAGTCACTCTTCTACTCAACTAACTCATATCATTTTCACCTACAGTTTTATCCTATGTGAACATCTCTCACTCCCAACTTTTCTTTTTTTTTTCTTTGTTTGTTTGTTTCTTTTTTTTTGTTTCTTTCTTTCTTTGTCTCACTCTGTTTCTCTTTCTTTTTCACTCTTCCCTTGTCATCATTTGCAATGGAGTCACTCTTCAAGTATATTAACTCAAATATTTCATTTTTTATAACAGCTTTCTTCTATGTGAACATCTCTCACTTACGACTTCGCTCTTTCTCTCTCTTTATTTCACTTTCTCTCTCTCTCTCTCTCTCTCTTTCTCTTTCTCTCTCTCTTTGTCTTTCTGACTCTTTTTCTCTCTGCCCTTATCATCATTTGCACTTGAGTCACTTTTCTGCTCTATAAACTCAATTACTTCATTTTCTCCTATGTGAACATCTCTCATTTCCGACTTTTCTCTCTCTCTCTCTCGTTCTCACTCTTTCTCTCCATTCCTATCTATCTATCTTATTCTCGTTTCCATATCTACCTATATATTTATCTTATTCTCGTTACCATATCTATCTATCTATCTATCTTGATCTATCTATCTATCTATCTATCCTGATCTATCTATCTATCTATCTATCTATCTATCCTGTTCTATTCTATTCTATTCTATTCTATTAATTTTATTTTGCTCAGATATTATCATCTGATGAACTTATTTTTTTCCTTTATTTTTTGTAGCTTTCCGTCCTCTTAATTTCTCTCTTTATTCATATTTGTCATATTTCTTTTTTCTTCCTTTTCTCTCAATGAATTTGTCTTCTGTGTCAAGTTTATTTTTATTCAGCAATATGTGACACGATGTGTAGCAATTCGTTTCCGTTTGTGTTGGCTCCACTCGGAAGATCTCTTTGTCTGTTTTGGTGCAAAACCTACACAAAGGACAGAGGGCGAGATCTCCCGCGAGACCGGAAGTAGAGGAGGCAAGGAAGGTCTGAGAGAAGACAGTGAGAGCCAGTTGACAACGCAGGGCGGAAGGGGACGGTCAGCATGATATAGCAGTCCAGGGGAAGGACGGTCAGCAGAAGGAGGCAGAGCGAGAAGACAGTCGAAGATGAGTTAGCATTCCTAGTGACTCAGTGGAAGTTTTGCGCCAGAAACACGCCTGCAATAGTCTATAAATGTACGAAAAGCTGGAGAAAAGCGTCACACGGACTTCCCTTTCTTGGGTTTGGAGCTGACCCAAGCCCGTGTTTGTTCGTTTGTTCTTTCTTCCACCTTCTCGGTTGTATTTTGCGTATTTGTAATGAAATGTCTAATACTCCTGGTCGGAAAAGAGAAAAAAAAAACACTAGACGAATCACTGGCCATGAGAAATTTGGTTTAAAGAAGCTGTAATAGTGGGAGTCGGCCGGCCAGGGTGTTATCACTTTTCTTAATATCATCTCAAATTTAATCTCTCTTTCTCACTTTTTCTTTCTCTCCTCTCTTTCTGTCTCTCTCTTTATCTGTCTGACTTTTTTCTCTTTTTTTTTACTATTCTCTTATCACCATTTGTACCTGAGTCACTCTTTTGCTCTATTAAGTCAATTATATCATTTTCTCCAACAGTTTTCTCCTATGTAAACACCTCTCACTCACGACTCCTTTCTTTCTTTCTTTCTTTCTTTCTTTCTTTCTTTCTTTCTTTCTTTGTCTCACTCTGTTTTTCTTACTTTTTCACTATTCCCTTATCATCAGTGGTACTTAAGTCACTCTTCAACTATATCAACTCAAATACTTCATTTTCTATTACAGCTTTCTTCTATGTGACATCTCTCATTTCCGACTTCTCTCTCTCTCTCTCTCTCTCTCTCTCTCTTTGTCTTCCTGACTCTTTTTCTCTCTCTTTTTCACTCTGCCCTTGTTATCATTTGCACCCGAGTCACTTTTCTGTTCTATTAACTCAATTACTTCATTTTGTCCTATGTGAACATCTCTCATTTCCGATTTCTCTCTCTCTCTCTCTCTCTCTCTCTCTCTCTCTCTCTCTCTCTCTCTCTTTTCCTACTACAATTTTTCCTTGACTCTCTATTCTGCACTCTATCACTCTTGCTTCATTTTCTCCTCTTCCACTTCCCCGCTCTCTCTCTCTCTCAATATCTATCTATCTATCTATCTATTTTTAGTTTTTATTGTAGCTTTCCGTCCTCTTAATTTCTCTCTATTCATATTTGTCGTATTTCTTTTTTCTTCCTTTTCTCTCAATGAATTTATCTTTTATGTCAAGTTTATTTTATTCAGCCATTCCCTTGTGCATTTTCTTTTCTTTATTAACTTTTTCTTCATTTTTCTTCTTTTATTTTTCCTTTTGTTTTTAATTCTTTTTTTATCTATTTCTTTCTTTCTTACTCCTTCCTTTTTTTTCTTTCTTTTCATTCAGTCTCTTCAATCTTCTTTTTATTCTTCTTTCTGATTGTGTACATTACATTCTACTCTTTCTTTCTTTCTTTCTTTCTTTCTGTCTTTTTTTCTTTCTTTATTCATATTTTGAACATTTGTTCTTTCTTTCTTTCTTTCTTTCTTTCTTTCTTTCTTTCTAATTTTGAACATTTCTTCTTTCTTTCTTACTTTCATTCTTATTTTGAGCATTTGTTCTTTCTTTCTTTCTTTCTTTCTTTCATTGCTTCATATTTTGAAGATTCGTTTTCGTTTGTTATCCCCCCTTCCTATCTCATTCTTTTCAATTCGAATCTAATTCATTTCAAACCAATGTCTTTTATTGTTCTTTTTCGTTTATTACTTTTATCTTTCTGCTAAATCGATGTCTGTGGGACAAAGTTCTTTTACATTTTGTGTTCTTTTTCAAAACATTAAACGCTAGTCATTGACTAGGTTTGGCATTTAAAGGACACAACTGCCGAGAATGATGAGAAAATTTAGGCTTACGCCATTTAAAGAGGAAAATGATATGATAATTAAATAAGAATAAAAGGGAATATCTGATGAATGTTCCATTTAAACGATTCAAATTATGTTCGGTTCGAACAAATATTAATACTTACTTTAGATAAATAGACCAAGACAGAACTTGTAGTAAACTTCCATTGGTACTTATCATTGTACTTATAAGTAGGTTTATTCGGTGCTCGCTAAAGCATATCTTACCTATCGGCAATAATCGATAAGATTTTAATTTTTGTGTGCCAAGGCTGCATGGAAAGTATTCAGCATCATTAAAATTCTATATAATAAAATATTCACAAACATGCACGTGCATACTAATATATAATACTTATATATAATACTAATATATAAAATACAGAAGATAAAACGCACGTGCGCGTGCGCGAACACATAGACACACACACACACTTGCATATATATATATATATCCATATATACACATATACGAGCATACACTCAAATATCTATATATATACACATATACGCATACACACACACGCACACACACATATATATATATATAATAAAAACGAAAAAACAGATATTCACCGACCCCATATATATATATATATATATATAATTCAGAAGATTTAATATCACATTAACTCCCTTGATAAAGATTCAATGTAAAAACCGAGACGTTTGATGTTAGAAAATCATTCCACCATGTATATAAAATCATCTCCTGAATGATTTTTTTCATATTCCTATATACATAAATATGTATATATATGCACACACACACACACACACACACACACACACACATATATATATATATATGTGTGTTTGTGTGTGTGTGCAAACATAAACACAACGCAGAAAAATATCAAATTATGATTTCAAGAAGTGCCTTATTTTAAGTTTCATACTGTAAGAACAATCATCATAGGGAAGAGTGACTGAAAACAAATTACTGAACAAAAGAAGCGCATTGGCATCAAAGGTAGACATATTAATAAATTTCATTTAACTCTATACACACACACACACACACACACACACACACACACATATATATATATATATATATATATATTTACTAATCTAATATCTACCAGCATTCACGGTACCAGCAAAAAAAGAAAAAAAAAACGCCAGGGACAAGAGATAAAAATATCTCGAATCACAACTCGGGGGAAAAAGAAAAAATTATAGGTCAAAAAGAAAGAAAAGCCCAACCTCGTGAAACCCCTTGAAAAAAATCAAGGGATACGCAGTCAGTTGGTCAAAAGAAAACTAAAACCTTCCGCGAATCCTGCAATGCTACAATTACAAGAGTGCTCAAAACGAGTGGAGCCAATTATAAAATTAACTTAAATCGCGAGTCGGGAATCTTCTACTAAAGTTTCACCGTATCGGATCATCAGGAAGCCTAACTCTGACCCGCCGACTTTAGAAGATTTCCGACTCGCGATTTAAGTTAATTTTATATATATATATATATATATATATATATATATTCTTCTCTATTTAGACAGGTCTCTCTCTATCTCTTTCTCTCTCTCTCTCTCTCTCTATATATATATATATATATATATTAGCGGCCAAAAGTTAAGGAACATAACAACAAATGATTTTTAATTGAAAAAAATTGCTGGTACGTTTACGAATTTTTACCAAAATATACTTAGAACATATATGTATTTATTCCATATAAATTTTTCTTTATAAAATTTACAGTAAATTTATAGTGAAGTAAAGAAAAAAAATATACATTTTGCCATGGTCAAAAGTTACGAACGCTGTTGAATTATAAATGAATTAGTTAATTTTTAAACAACTTGATTGCTGTTTTGATTTATATTAAAGTGTTATACATCCTTGGAACTATTTTCAAGTAAAATGGAGACAAACTCACGTAACTGTTAAACTCGTGGAAAAAAGTTCATTTTAATAAATAATGAGGAAGAGAAGGTTTGGTTTCTTTGTTTAATGGCATATCAACCTTTGTAGGGTTATTTAATGCCAAAGCTATTCTAGAAGAACAGTAGTGGTGCTATTTAACCCATAGCTGGGAGGATAAGGGGGTTCATACCTTTCCAAAGTGTATTTGCCCGAAAGTGAACGTAATAGCGCGACTGGAGTACGAACTCGTGTTCTACGATTCCGCAGTCCATTGCTTTAACCATTACACCACAAGGACACCCCCTGAGAAGAGAAATCATATTCTGGAATTATAGGCGTATTACAAAGGTCAAAAAGCGTTGTTTATCATGTAATCAGTAGATTTAAGTCTGACAAGACGCTTGAACCAAAACCGAAAACTGGCCGGCCTCCTATCACTAACAAACGGGAAGATCAGATGATTGTTAAAATGTCTTTAAAAAACCGTTTCAATACCGCAACATCTATATCTCGTGTATTTTGTGAGATATCAGGAGAGCCAATCACAAGAAAAAAACTGTTTCTCGTAGGTTAAATAAGGAAAAAATAGTGGCTCGGATTCCATGTCACAAACCTTTGATTTCAAAGAAGAATCAAAAGGTTTGTCTTAAATTCGCTACGGAGTATATCGTGTGGACAGAGGATCAATGGAATATGGTCCACTCTAGTGATGAATCTAAATTCAACTTGTTTGGATCTGATGTGAAGATGTTTGTAAGACGTAAAAATGTGGATCACTTATCTCCTCAATGAGTTAAAAAACTGAAATTTGGAAGGGAGCGTAATATTGTGGGGCAATATTTCTTCAGCGGGAGTAGGACTAATTGTTCGTTTTCATGGTAATATTAATGCCGGTGTTCTTAAAGAACTTCTTCGTCTGCATGCTCTTCCTCATTTACGCAAAGGGACGGATGAAACTCTAATATTCATGCTAGACAACGTGCCTTGTCACAAACCTGAAACTGTGTTAAGTTTCCTTGAAGAGGAAGAAATAGCTGTTATGAAGTAGCCACCACAAAGCCCTAATATGATTCCTATAGAGAATGTATGTAAAAATTATAGGAGTGAAATCTCAGAATAGAAATCTTCCAAATTTGATGATTTATAGTGTTTTCTGAAAAAGAATGGGAAAGTATCACACACACCTTTTGTTGGAAGTTAATTGGCTCAAGTGATCGAAGATGAGATAATGCAATCCAGCGCAAATGGAAATTTACTAAATATTGAATTTTTCTTTATTTTATTTATGGATCTAATAAGGATTTATGATACGTTCCTTAACTTTTGACCCAGGCAAAATGTATATTTTTCTTTTTTTTAGTTGACTATTGATTTACTGTAAAAGAAAATTTAGAAAACTTTACATGTAATAAATGCGTATATGTTCCGAGTATATTTTGGGAAATTTTCATAAACGTACATACAAGTAGAAAACATTTAAGTATTTGTTGTTGTTCCGTTCCTTAACTTATGGCCGCTATTGTATATATATATATATATATATATATATATATAGAGAGAGAGAGAGAGAGATTGGGATGAGGGTAACCAAAAATATCTAGAGGTCGTATACTTTATATGAAATTTGACTGAGTTTCGATTCATGCGACATTCTTCAGGGCAGTATAATTCTTGTTTAGGAGGTGCCCGTGGTGTAATGGTTATCGTCCTAGGAAATGGACACGGCGACACGAGTTCAGATCCTCGACGAGACTGATTGCATTTCACATAGAACTAATACCCTTGGGAAAGGTATGAATCCACCTATTCTCTCTCCAGCTATGGGTAAATAATAGGACAGACTGGGTTCTTCAGCCTTGATGAGGCAACTAGTCTAGGAGAAGGAAAACTCTGAATTGAAACCTGTTAAACTCCGCTTAAAAACTGACCTTGTGTCATATCCTACCCAAGCAGAGGGGTTTGCTAAATAGAAGTATAATTCTTGTTTAATGTTTCATCTAAAAAGTTATTTTCAAATGAATAAATGAATAACATTTTATGAATTGATTTCAGCCATTATTTTGAATCACTGCTTTCTATGTAGCATTCTATTTTTCTTATTTTTCTCTAGTAAAATTCAACTGGTTTCGAGATCAAAAATATTTTCCACAAACCGAAATTGAGCCTTATCGATCTAAGGCCTTACTCGCTAAACGCTGTCATAGAGAATCATTTTTGGTCAACTAGTGATATTCTTAAGAAACGAGTCATTTCTCTGGCTTGAAAGAAAACATGTCACTATTAATATATGAGCTTCTTTATTCTTCTCACTGTGAGTATGAGGAAGAAAATCGCTCAGCTTGCTCACTTTTCAAATCTTTTTCAAGTGGTGGTGGGTTATATATTGGGATGTGTAGAAGTCACGTGCTAATTCTTGAGTATATTTGCGACGATTGCATTCCACCAATTCTCTCAAAGCATCTTGATTAACGTTTAATAAGCGTTCGAGTCTCTCAACGAAACACTGAAAACTAGTTTCGGATTTGTCAGTGACGAATGACACTTAGACCATAACCACTCGAAATGCTATTAGCTGTTTCTGTGGCGTTTTTGTTTTTCTAAAACTCCCGCCAAAATACACTTTTTCTTGCAAACATAATTATATATTAGAGAGAATCCGAAATTGATTTTTTACTTACAAATTAAAGAAACCTATGTCCTACAAAATATTGGAGAGCTCATCTCCAGCGATCGTAGACGTTGTCGAAACCGTTTTTTGAGTAGCAGTTGGTTGGTTGTTTTATATCTCTGTGTATTAACCCTTTTCGGGTCATTTAACACCGAATTAAATTTAAAACAATTCACTTTAGTATAAGTATATTTTTGTTTACAAAAAGTTAAATGGAAGAAAAGTTCTACATCTAGACATTCAATTTAGCATAAGTACACAGTTTAGCTCTATTTCAAGAAATTAAGTTAAGCAAAAGTACGCAGTTTCAATGTCAAAAGCAGTTCTATTTCAAACAGTTCAGTTAAACATAAGTACGCAGTTTAGTTCTTTTTGACCCATAGATAGATCCTTATCAGGTGCTACCACTCCGGGTCAGATGGACCTTGGAGTGATGGCAATGAAGGGATACTCTGCATTCCTCAAAGTTCCAGCATTACAGGAACCTCACTATGAGATTGTTCAGTGTTATCCAAGACACTTGTTGGGAGGGGTTCTTCCCCCTCTTTAGAGAAGCAGTCAGTTTATTCTACAGCGCCAGCTAATTTGGTGTTTTGGTTAAGGATATAAAGGTTGAAATATTTTATCTTTATGCTAATATTTGATATTTAAATTGTTACAGACTGAGCTACCGAATTGCTAACTCTTTTCCTCCTTATTCCATCAATCATTGTGGTATGTTAGTAAGTATACCATTTTCAGTATATATGATAGAAGATAGGACAGGAACGAGGATGTCAGCGTGCAGAGAACATATTAGGAGGGAGACAATAATCCGAATCAGATTGGTAATTATTTTCATTTAGCGAATTAAAATTTATGTATCTGTAGGAACACCCACGTAAAACTGATGCAAAAGAAAAAAGTCGGGAAAGGAAAATGAAAGGATATAATATGCTTAAACCCTAATAATCTGGTAGTTGCTTAAATGCTTCATCATAAAATGTTTCGTTCATAAAATCTGTCACCTGAATCAGATTTATGAGATTTTTTAAATGCATCATATATATTTTGATATTTTAATCAATTTGAAAATTTTGAATTTAAAGAGAATATTCGCTGGTGTCTTTTAAATTTGGTTTCTAAAAGAAATAACCTTTTTGACATTTACGTTGTGTGTTTTTGCAGTGCATTATTTTCTATATTATGAAATTCACAAGACCAACATCTTGAGAGTTAAGCACCGGCACATTGTCTGTATTTTCGTCTTTTTACCTAACTTTCTTCATCCAGATGGATTATTATCATAAGTAGTAGTAGTTGTAGTATTTACTTCTTTGAGGGTTTTCCCACTAGCGTAAGCTGATGGTTTCTCTGGGGAGTTTGAGTTTCCAGAACTTTTCTCCGTATTCTGGCTGATCATTATTATTATTATTATTATAATTATTATCATTCCTTGAACATTTTTCACATCAGCATTAGCTGATGGTCTTTCACTGGAATTTGAGTGATAGCAGTCTCTCCAAATCTTCAGGAGGCCCTCAGTATTCTGGCCGTTCTCAATAATGTAGTAGTTTGAACTGTCTCCACTTTTCCTGTTATTTCCAAGTCTTCCAGTCCCTTTTAATAATCCATAGGTGACTGTACACAAAAGCATCAATCACAATTGGAATAATTGTCACTTTCATGTTCCACATTTTTTCAATCCCTTAGCAAGGTCGGAGGTACTTATCCTTTTTATTTTCTTTCAATTTTATTTTGTTTTCAGTCGGGACAGTTAAGTCCACAATCTTGCCTGTTCTCTTTTTTTTTCTTGATTATTATAACTTCTGGTCGTCTGGCCCAGATAAGGTGATCCGTTTGTGTATCAAATTTAAATTTCTTGCACAACTCCCCGTGGATCGCTTTGCGCCCCCAGTCGCGTCTAGTTTTATATTCTGTCTGTGCTAATTTGTTGCATTCGTTTATTATGTGATTGATCGCTTCGTCTCTATTAACACTTAAAACTACATTAGCTGTTTTCTTGTGTCTTATCTATTCTTGCTTTGATATAAATGTAAAAGCAAAGTTGGCGATTGCTCCACTTTACCCTTGATCCTTATCTTATAATGCTGAATGTTAAGCATGGCGGCATCAAGTACCATTTTTGAGTCTTTGGACTCGACTTGGGAGTCCAGTCTCCCGGACAATTGGCGAACACTTTACTCTTTAGGCCATTGGTTCTTATGGTATTGTTTTGTGCTGCTTTTGGGAGAGATTCAGTTTCTCTCAAAAGGTTTCCTTTTCCTTGCCAAATCCAGGTTTTCTCCTGTGCGATGTTGCTTATTAACCGTATAAAACGTACATAGAGTTGTTTTTCTTCCCATTTTATTTTCTAGTCATTGTCGTTCTGTTCTTCGTGTTGTCAGTATTGTTCCTGGTGACTGTAATCAGTCTTCCTCCGCGCATTCACCCCAGGCACGATGTGACATAAGGTCAATTTTAAAGCAAAGTGCAGCTTGTTAGATTTCCGCGTAGATGGCTGGTTGCCATATACAAGTATAGAGAGCCCATCCTGCCCAAGAATTTTACCACTTGCTAGGTGAGTAGTTGAATTTTTACCTCCCTCATGATATTAGGTGTATGTGAAATCTCCACGTGAATTTTCAATCTAGATTACTGTTCTTCATGAGTCCCTTTATAAGACTGTTAGTTCTCGTGACATTGTGTATATTAGAAGCAATACTTTCTATAGCAATGCTGGAGTCTTAGTAGTGATAGTAAATTTTATTTGAAACAATATGACAGAACGAATAAAGTAACCATTCAGTGCACTACGCATAGCTCTTTCATTACATGTTTTTCAGTAAAGACATGTAATGAAAAAGCTGAATGAAAAAACTGAATCTGGCAGAGTGAAAAAAAAAAGCAAATCGTCCAACTTGTGAATAAACAAATACACAAATTGACATTTCAGAAAAAAAATCCATAAAAATGGAAAAGTCTAAAAATATACGAATTGTCTAAAAAAAAATCAAATAATTTGGTAAAGTCTAGCCGAAAGAAAAAAACACTGACAGACGACTAAGTAAACAAAGAAAGTGCTCGATACAAGGTAGAGCAAATATTAATATAAGTACCTAATAGGTCAAAAGAAATCTACCTTGCTTCATCCTTTGGGTGTCCTCGTGGTGTAATGGTTAAAGCGATGCACTGCGGAATCGTAGTACGCGAGTTCGTACTCCAGTCGCGCTATTACGTTCACTTTCGGGCAAATACCCTTGGGAAAGGTATGAACCCCCTTATTCTCCCTCCAGCTATGGGTAAATAGTAGGACGGACTAGGTTCTTCAGCCTTGGTGAGGCAACTAGTCTAGGAGAAGGAAAACTCTGAATTCAAACCTGTTAAACTCCGCTTAAAAATTGACTTTGTGTCATATCCTGCCCGAGCGGAGTTGGGGTAAATAGTACCTTGCTTCATCCTGATGACCAGGAAGGGTGAACCCTAGAGAGATTTCTTCTGACCCATTAGGTACTTACATTAATACACACATACATATATATATATGTGTGTGTGTGTGTGTGTGTGTGTTTGGGCAGACATTTTTCGTTGAAACATATTTGATTAACCAGTAGAGACATCTTTTGTCTTTATATTTTTGTTTCAATCGTTTCAAGTTGTATAGATGTTGCAATATCCGTTCGAAATTGACTAATAAACCTTCCATAATTAGTTGGTTCCCAATTGCCTTCGGACGCATCTTTGGTCATCATCGTACGTGTGAATATTGCAAAAGCAATACAACCTTTGAAAGTACATTACAGCTTTGTAAGTATTAAGAATTTAGGTTTGTTTGTTTGGGTTTATGTGATATCAATCTTTGTAGGTTCTTCAGCCTTGGTGAGGCAACTAGTCTAGGAGAAGGAAAACTCTGAATTCAAAACCTGTCAAACTCCGCTTAAAAAGTGACCTTGTGTCATATCCTGCCCGAGCAGAGGGGTTGGTAAATAGGATCTTTGTAGGTTTTTTATGCCTAAACAATCTTTATGCAAATAAACAGTTATATTTCAATCAATTCAGTTTATCATACAAAACAGTTCTAGTTTAAACAATTACGCTTAGTATAAGTTCGCAGTTTAACTTCAGCTTCTGTATCGAGCCGACTCACGATGCGTCTTTCCGATATCAGCTCAATAGAACAACTTTTAAAATTCATTCCTGCACTATGACTGAATTTTAGACAATTCTTCTTGATAACTTGTATATACATACATATTCTTTGTTTGAAAATAAGAAATTAGTATTCCATTTCTATAATAAATCAATTTCGATCCAGTTGAATTCCATCTGACGAGCTTGAATAAGTGAAATATATCTATTATGAAAATGGAATTCTATTTTTTTGTTTTTCGAAAGATTTTCGGAATGAAAAAAATAAAATAAAATTCCAAAAATTTATATTCTCAAATGCTCTGAAGTTGCTGTTATGTCATTTACTTAATTGTATGATAATCTATGAAAATCTGTTCATTAAAATTACCTGAGTAACGTATGTTCTCAATGATATAGTGGTGAAGTCAACCATTTTTTTTGCCCTTGGTTCAGCCATTTATATATATCTAAAAAAAAATCTTCGCCCTACCTGACTACTGATTGGCACCGCGGGTTGTGTAATGGTTAGCAAGTTGGACTAGCAAACCTTTACGTGTGGATTTGATTTTCACTAGATGCCCCATTTATACAGCCTTAGTAAATTACTACTTGACCTTGCCAAGTCGGCTGGGTCTGCCGAGTAAGACCCCACCAACGAGTGTCCTGTTTATGACACAAAACCATCTGATGGTGTAGTTCCAGTAATGCTGAAGCTTTAGGAAATGCAGAAGTCCCCTTCATTGCCATAGTTCCCAGGTGCAGTCTGGCTTGGAGTGGTTGCACCTGAGAGAGTCCTATCTGACAGGCAAACCAAATTGTGTACATGTGCTAAATAAAATTGTTTGAAATCGAATTGTTTTTGTATGCTAAACTGAATTATTTGAAATTGAACTGTTCTTGACAATGAAACTGTATACTTATGGTAAACTGAATTGTTTGAAATAAAACTGTTATAACATTTAAGTATTTTACCGGGCCAATGGCATAATGGTAACAGTGTTCGCCAATGGTCTGGGAGAGCGGGGTTCAATCCCAGGTCGAGTCACACCAAAGACGGTATTGTAGCTATTGGAAGGGGAGGTTTCGGTTCGCCCTCGATCACTGTCGCCAACTTTTACTTATACTAAACTGAACTGTTTAAGATTTAGTTCGGCGTTGAATGAAAAAGTTGGTACGTCGTAAAACAAAGCAAGCAACCAACCAACCAACGAACCAACAACCTCACCACAGTTATGTTATATTTCAACTTTCGCGATTACATTGTTCGTTTCTCTTTACTGATGTATTTTTTCAAAAAAGGTTAAGACTGCAATCATTTAAAAGGTTAGTTTTGAAAGTATTTTATGTTAAAAAGTTAACAACTCTCAATCAATTAATGGGCATCTTTAAATAAGTTTTTCTTTTTATTTATTTCTTCTTCTGAAAAAAAAAAGATTTCTTCAAATAGAATACAATTTATTCAATTTTTAATTGTCTAAATAAAACCATTCTTTGAATGTTTCATAAAATTATGGTCTTTGTTGGCTTCATTGCAGATATTAAGTGCACAGAAACAAAAGAATTTCACGCTTTGTTTAAACTTCAGTACACATGATTAATTTCTTAGTTACAACCTCTAAATATGGCTGGATAATTATCTTGATCTTTGATAAGCATTATATATACCAACGTCTAAAATTAATTGGAATTGCCCTCCAAAAAATTATTAAAATATTCCAACAAAAACCAAAAAATAAAAAAAAAAAACTTTTGTTGCCTTGTTAGGGGCAAGAAATAAAGACACAAGACCGGAATTGAATTAAACAAATATATTAACAAAAAACAGAAATACAACATTTACAAATGAGAGGATTACCTGCGAGACTGTTTCAGTTCGACTGCCAAGACTGTCTGCTGGAAATTTGCCTTCTGTCTAAGAGCAATACCTGCTGCAATTTATAGCTGGGAGAGTTCATGCGTCCGTGGTTAAATTACCATAGCATCCCCTCCTAAGTATTAACTCCGTAGATTCTCAGTACTTTTTCTCTTTGGGTTAATGACGATGAAGTCCGTCATTTTCGTTTTCCTTTGTAAACGGCGTTTTTCCGGGTCTCACTGCGTCAGTTCGAATCTCATCCTTTTCACCAAGTTGTTGTGACCTTGTTAGGGGCTGGAAATAAAGTTTCAAGAAAGAAATGAGTCAAACATATATATTAACAAAGAATAGCAATACAACATCTATAAATGAGTGGTTTACTAGCGAGATTGTTTCGGTCCAACTGCCAGGGTTGTCTGCTGGAATATCGCCATCTGCCTAAGATCTGCTGTTAATTATAGCTGGGAGGGTGCATGCGTACGTGGGTAAATTACCATAGCAATAAAAAGAAGAACAACAAAATAAACAGCCCCCTCCACACAAGAACGAGATTCTCAATATAAGTAATTTGCTGTTTGTTTATGTTTTATGGCATATCAACCCATGAAGGTTATTTAATGCCAACCACCCAGTCGGCTGGGATTGTAGAATACGCCGACTGTATTTCTGTTGAGAAGCAGGATACCCTTCCAATGAATGTCCTGCATAGGACACAAAACCCATTGATGGCGATGTTCCTGTCTTGCAGCTTTGGGGAATGAGGAGAACCACTATATAGCCATTGTTCCCAGATCCACTCTGACAGATTAGCAGTACCTGTTAGGGTCCCATCTATGGCTCAACCATCAAATGTTTAACCATTGAACTGAGTGCAAATAAATGACTGATATTGAATTATTGGTATGACGCAGCAGTAGAAAAAACATTTACTATGTGCAAAATCAGTTCTGGCTTATACAAATATTATCTTCATATTATATATATGAACAGGATTTGGCATTAAATAACCTGCGTACCCAGTTGGCTAGGGCAGTAGAATACACCGAATACATCTCTTCAGATGGGTAAGACCCCCCCCAATGAGTGTGCTGCATATGCCATTAAACAATCTGATGGTGAGGCTTCAGTAATGCTGAAGCTTTGGGGAATGCGAGTACCCCTTCACTGCCATCGCTCCCAAGTCTACTCTGGCCGGGAGTGGTAGCGCCTGAAAGGGTCCTATCCATGGGTCAAATAGAACCAAACAGCGTAGTTATGCTGAACTGATTAATTTGAAATAGAACCGTTTTTAAATTTAATTGTCTAAAAAAAATGTACTTACGTTAAACTGAATTGTTTGAAAGAGAACTGTTTATATATATGAAAATGGATTTGGTATTAAATAATCAACAATGGTTGATATGCCTTAAAACCAATTCAAACCAAACTCAACCAAACTAAATCCATTTGTTCTCACACCATTAAATAGATTCAAGTAAGTCTATTCATTGTTTGCTCACAGGTAAATAACATCAAGTATTGCTATCAAACACACATAGTTTTATTTGTACACAGTAAAATGGTTTCACGTGTTGCTACCAAACATACTTCTATTCAATTTTATTGATCCGTTTGCTTGGAGAGAATTATTTTCAAATATTGTTGGATACAAAGAATAATTTAATTTGATATTAATCTTTTGGTCGCCTACATTAAAATTGTTTCAAGAAGTGTTTATGATTAAGTCAGTTCAATTTGACCCATAGAACGGTTTAATCATTTGGTCGCCAACACTAAATGATTTCAAGAAGCGTATATGATTAGACAGTTAAATTTGATTCATAGGAAGGTTTAATTATTTGGTCGCATACATTAAAATAGTTTCAAAATGTGTATATGGTCAAACAATTTTATTTGACCTTTCAATAATTACCATTCCGGGTCTGAGTTGAGATGGGAGTAATGGCAATGAACAGTAAATAGTTTCAAAAAGTGTATATGATTAAACAGTTCTATTTGACCCATAGAACGGTGTAATCATTTGGTCGCACTCATTGAAACATTTTTTAGAAGTGTATAAGATTAAACAGTTCAATTTGACCCATAGAACTGTTCAATCATTTGGTCACCTACATTAAAATGGTTTCTAGAAGAGTATAAGATTAAACAGTTCTATTTGACCTATATAACTGTTCAATCATTTATTCGCCTACACTAAATGATTTCAAGAACCGTATATGATTAGACAGTTAAATTTGACCCATAGAACGGTTTAATCATTTGGTCGAATACATTGTAATGGTTTCAATAAGTGCATATGGTTAAACAATTTTATTTGCCCTTTCAATAACTACCATTCCGGGTCTGAGTTGACCTGGGAGTAATGGCAATGAACAGTATTTAACATACCCCAAGTTCCAGCAATATCAAATGCCGGACACTCGTTGTGGGAAGATGGTATGACTCCTTTGAGAAGATGCAGTCAGTGTTATCTACAGCCCTAACTATATGGGCAGCCGAGTATAAATTGACTTTTTTTGGGAAACTTAATATTTATATTTAACCTTTTGTTGAGCCGTGATTGCTTTTAGTTCTAAACAAATTGTGACAGAAGCCGCCAGCAAAACTTGTTGCCATTTTGGCTGAACATTTTATGAGAAACTTAGTTACTCCAGCATCGCAAATGACCTTCGCGTATTCATGAGTAAAAATAGCAGTAACGCCTTTCTATACACCTGTTTGCATCTCCGTAAGCTAAAAACTATATACACCAGAAACGCCATCAATCCCCACACCAAAATATCAACCAGGTTAGCTTAGTATAATATAAGACCCAGTGAGCTGGAAAGGAAAGCAGGAAGATTATGTTACACCAATGAAGAGGGTCACCCTGACTTTAGCTAATATATAGCCACATTATTGGTGCTGATGAAAAGTATGCACCTCTAAAAGTCAAGCAAGATTTTCAAAAATAGATAAGAAGATGCAAAAGTATTTCACCAGCAATACGGGTTCTATTTATTTTAGGTTTGTTTGGTTTCTTTGTTTAATGACTCACTAACATTCATGGGTTATCTAATGCCGACCAATTTTTACAGAAGGAAAGTAGTTTGGTTTGGTTTGGTGGGTTTTATGGCATATCAACCTTTGTAGGTTATTTAACGACAAATCCATTTTTACGTAAATAATTTGTTTTATTTAAAACAATTCAGTTTAGAATAAGCACACAGTTTAATTGTCAAAAACATTTATTTCAAACTATTCAAGAAGTTATATGTAACAATTCAGTTAAGTATAAATGCAATTTTAATGTCGAAAAATCCTTCTATTTAAATAATTCAGTTAAGCATAAGCACGCAGTTTAAATGTAAGTACGGTTTAATTGTCAAAAACATTTTTATTTCAAGCTATTCAGTTTACTCAAACAATTCAGTTTAGCATTAGATTACTATTAGTTCTATTTAACCCATCGATAGGGCCCAATCAGGTGCTACCACTCCGGGCCAGAGTGGACCTGGGAGCGATAGTAATGAAGGGGTACTCCGCATTCCCCAAAGCTCCAGCATTGCGGGAACAGCACCATCAGATTTTTTAGTGTCATATCAGGACACTCGTTGGGGGTGGGGTTCTTACCCCTCTGCAGAGAAGCAGTCGGTGTATTCTACAGCCTCAGCCGACTGGGCAAAAAAGGAAAGTAGTGGTACTATTTAACCCTTAAATGAGAATAAATAGGTTAGTACCTTTTTATGGGTTTATTTGTCAGAAAGTAAACGTGATAACTAAACTGATGTTCGAACTCACTTCGATATTGCAGTCCAACATATTCGCAACTACGCCACAGGCACTAACCTTCTTTTTTTACTTTAGGTTTTGTAGAAGAAGACATATTATATTTTTTGAAGTCAGCCAGTTCTCCAAAATGCTCTTTTTTTTTTAATACGGTTGTTGTACCTCTCGATCGAAGCATTGATAGTTAGCTTTGGTTTCTTTGTTTAAGGGCATATCATTTTTTACACGACGTATTGTGAATTATACCCTTTTTTTACAAGTTATAATTTTTTCTTGTAAAAAAAAACCCAAACAAAAAAAAAAAAAAGAAAAGAAATATCGTTGCGAGTAAAAAAGCAATAACAACACGTTAAAAACAAATGTATTTTAAATTCATATATAATACTGGACAATATGACTATTTCTGTATATTCTGTCATGCCAATTCAAATTGGTCTATAAAATCAAAAAGCGATTGCGCACGCTCACATAAACATATTTGTGTATATATATGTGTATATAATTTCTTATATATATATATGTATTTGTGCCTATATATATATATATATATGGGTGTGTGTGTGTGTGTGTGTGTGTGTGTAACGGTATATATCTATGAGTTCTTGTGTGCGTCGGCGTATATGCGTATATACGTGGTGCCTTCAATAAGCTTCCAGCCTTTTTTTGTACAAGCATTTAAAATTCTCGAAGACTCTTGAAAATTCAGTATGTTATTGCTATACATATTATAAGACGACTGACTAATTTTTATGATTTCAGGTTCAAATGAACAGCTACTGTAGGAACTGGAATACACCCTACTAAAGCCTGATAGGCACAGCTGGTGAATTTCAAAAATGGAACCTGGACGTGAGGATATTTTAGAAGAACGATATGCAATAAAATTCTGTTTTAAACTTGGAAAAATAGCATAGAAACGTATGGAATTCTTCAGACTGCTTTTCAACCATCTTGCATGAATCGAGCATCAGTTTTTGTGTGGCATAAGAGATTCAAGGAAGGCAGGGAGTCTGTGAGGGATGATAAGAGGTGTGGGAGGAGTAAGGAAGTCAATACACCAGAGTTGATTGGCCAAAGAGTTAGGGTTAGGGTTACTATGTTGAGGTTTTAAGGGAGTTCAGGAAGAGATTCCGTCGGAAAAGGCCAGGACTCTTCAAATCGGGCCAGTGGCATTTCTAGCAGGACAATGCACCAGTCCACAACTCCATCCTTGTCACAGACTATTTGACCAAGATGGGCATCAAGACATTTCCTCAGCCTCCCTATAGTCTAGACAGAGGCTGTCGTTATGATACAATTGAAGAAGATGAAAGAGGCTGTGACCCAGGTCATTGACACGCTCACTCAAGAGGACTTCCATGGGTCCTTCCAGAAGTTGTTGGAACGGTAAAACAAGTACATTGCAGCCGGCGGAGATTACTTCAAAGGGGACTAGAGTTTCATGTGTGCACTATCAATAAAAGTGGCCATACGAAAAAAAGTCTGGAAACTTGTTTAATGATCCTCGTACATCTGTTGAAAAATCATTTATATTCGAGAGGATGAAGCGAAAAAAAAATCTTATAAAACTATTAAATGATAATATTGATTGAACGTGCATTGCAGCCAGAGGAGCTTACTTCGAAAGAGACATTTTCAACAGTATATATAAAAGTACCCATACGAAAAAAAAGTCTTGAAACTTATTTAATGATCCTTGTATATGTGCATGTGTGTGCGTATATGTGTGTATGCGTATATATATATATATATATATATGTGTGTGTGTGTGTGTGTGTGTGTGTGTGTGTTTACTAATCTAATATCTACCAGTATTCACGGTACCAGAAAAAAACAAAAAACCCCTGGCCAGGAACAAGAGATAAAAATATCTCGAATCACGGTCCAGAGGAAAAAGAAAAAAGTTTTTTGGGGTAAAAAAGAAAGAAAAGACCAACCTCATACGACTCCTTGAAAAAAATCAAGGGGTACTTAGTCAGTGGCCAAAAGAAAACCAAAAAACCCTCCGCGAATGCTGCAATGCTACAATTACTAAAGTGCTCAACATAAAACAATGGAGCCAATTATAGAATTAACTTAAATCGCTAGTCGAAAATCTTCTACTAAAGTTTCACCTTAACGGATCATCAGGAAGTTTCGCCTCGACCTTAAGTTAATTCTATATATATATATGTGTGTGTGTGTGTGTTTGTGTGTATGTGTGTGTGTGCGTATATGTTTGCGTATATATATGTGGGTGTATATGCGCAAAATGTGTTTATATATATATATGTGTGTGTGTGTATGTGTGTGTGTATGCAAGTGCGTATGTCTGCGTATGTGCACATGACTGCGTATGTGTGAGTGTATGCGTATATATATGTATATATATATATATATATATATATATATATATATATGCGTGTGTGTGTGTGTAATGTGTGTATATATATATATATATATATGGGTGATTGTGTGTGTGCGTGTGTATGCGTATATGTGTATATATATAGATATATGAGTGTATGATCGTATATATATATATATATATATATATATATGTGTGTGTGTGTGTGTATGTGTGTGTGTGTGTGTGTGCGCGCGCTTAATATATGTATATATTTGTGTGTTGGTGAGTGGTTATGCGTGTGCGTACGTGTGCGTAAGTGCTTATATGTGTGTGTATGCGTACACACACACACATATATATATATATATATATATACTGGGTGGAACGATAAAATTGTCGCCCTAGAAAAGATGACACGATTCCATTTCCATTTAATGAAAACCAGTTTTCTTTTTTTGTTGCAGACCATCTCCGAGTTGTTCAGTACAAATCCCAAGTGCGATAGGAGCCTTCTATCATGTCTGAAAGTGACACAATGTTCAACGAGCGAGATCGGAGATGCGCCGCTATACAACCATGCTCTCTACCGATCCAAGTTATAACAACAGGACCATTGCCAGCACCCTCAAAATGCAAATCTGGATTGCCACTAATATCAGGGACGTGTCCAGGATGATGAAAACAAAGTTTCCGGCTAAGGTTATGATATTTGGTGTGGTTTCAAGTGAGGACCACATCATGCCACCTCACATCTTCGAAGTCGGCTTCAAAGTCAACATCAAAGTGTACCTTGATGGGCTGAAGAATGTGGTGATCCTCTGTGGAATCAGGTGGCCGGTGGTAGACCCTGGGTGTGGCATCAGGACTCGACGCCGGCCCACAACTCCAAAGAGACCCAGGCTTGGCTTCAGGAGGAGTGCTACGACTTTCTACCCTTCTCTCACTGGCCCCCCTCCTCTCCCGACCTGAACTCGCTGGACTACTTCGCTTGATCATATGTCGAAAACATCACCAATATGACCTCCCACAACACCAAAGCCAGCCTGATCGCCGCCATCCGCCGGCGCTTGTTTAAAAGGCATGCTCCCAGTTCCGGATCCGTATCCGTATCGAGGCGGTGATTGAGGCTGAAGGCGGCTACATTGAATAGATGTCAGCTCTACTCCATAATCAAGTTACCTGAATTGATTTGTTCAATAAAAATTTTACAATAAAGCTGTAGTGTTGTTTTCTTTAGGACGACAATTTTATCGTTCCACCTTGAATATATATATATATATATATGTATGTATGTGTGTGCGTATATGTCTCTCTCTCTCTCTCTAAATATATATATATATATATATATATATATATATGTGTGTGTGTGTGTGTGTGTGTGTGTTCATATATGTGTTTATATAAATATTTGTGTGCGTGTGTGTGCTTGAGTGCATGTGTGTGCGTATATATATATATGTGTGGGGGGGATGTGTACCCGTATATATATATATATATATATATATATATATATATATATATATGTGTGTGTGTGTGTGTGTGTATGTGTGTGTGTGTGTGTGTGTGTGTGTGTGTGTGTGTGTGCCTCTGTCTCTCTTTTTCTCTTTCTCAGTGTGTCTGTTTGTGTGTGTGATTAAAATACCACTCACAAGTTGAAAGAGTGACTTTGAAAAAATTGTCTCAGAACAAAATACCCAGATATTTTATAAATGATAGCTTCATTTATTTTACTGGCACATCAACACATCTTGGTCTATTTCATGTCTTCAGATTAGGGAATTGCGTTCATTCTATCTTCAGATTTACATTTTTGTGTATATGTTCTTTGAGTGTTTTTTTGATAGTTTTTTTAAGTGCTTTACTATCGAATACGAATATATTTTAAACATATAAGTGTAACACGTGGATTTGACTTTAACAGTTCCTGCCATTCTTGGTCAGTGTGGACCCATGACTTTTGGCGATGAATGATTAAATATCACTCATCAAAAATTGAACCTCCATATCAGATGTAGTTTGGTGTCATACCCAGCACATCTACTTTTTAGGGGGCCTTAACCATATGAAGATAATACTGTCAGCATATTTCAAGCATGGTGGCCAAAACTAATTTATTAAGTAGATTCAGAAATGTACTTTTTGATACTAACTGCGGTGCACAAGTCGACATTTGAATTGTTTCATCCGTCTGACCTTGTTTCTTATAATTATCTGATTGTTTAGCAGTTTGGATTAGTTTTGTTTGGTTTTATGGCCTATAATGCATTGTAGGTTAATGAATGTCAAATCCATATTTATACATATAAACAGTTCTCTTTCAATCAATTCGGTTCAACATAAGTAAAGCTTTTTTGTTTACACAGGTAAATATCAAGACAGTTTTATTTCAAGAAATTCAGTTTAGCATAAGTACACTGTTTAGTTCTATTTGACCCATTGATAGGAAACTATCAGGTGCTACCCCACCGGGCCAGAGTGGACCTGGGAGCGATGGCATTGAAGGGGCACTTTGCATTCCTCAAAGCTCCTGCATTACTAGAGCCTAATCATCAGATTGTTTAATGCCATATCTAGGACACTTGGTGGGGCAGTTTTAACCCTCTGCAGAGGTATAGTCGGTGTATTCTACCGCCCAAACCGTCGAGTTGTTTAGCGGATTACAGAATAATTTGGATGCTCTTAGATGGACATTAACACAAGTTAGTCTAATATTTTGCATTAAAACTTATAGAATTTAACAAGCATGTCATCTTTAGATTTGGTAGCAGGGTAAATGAGGTTCAATGAAACAATTGAAGTAATGTTAATGATTAAATATTTCTGTGGACATAAGTTTTTTTTTAAATTTATGATATATAATCTACAATCACACATAACATTCGTTCCAACCCGATATCTAAATTTTCATTCATTGCTAAAATTTTACAACTTGTTAATTTTTTGTTCTCTTTTAAATTTCAGTATTTTTCAAATATTTGTTTGTCTTTCATTGAGTTGCATTAGGTTAGCCTCATATCAAATTTAGTTTCATAAGTTTTCCTTATGTTGGTGAAAATTCCATCATCAAAACTCTTCATAAAAATGGCCCACTCAGTTCCGAATGTAGAATTCACTGACTGCATCTCTACAGAGAGGTAAGACCCCCACCCCAACAACAATTCATGAATATGACACACAAAATCTGATGGGGGAAGCTCCCATAATGTTCTATCTTTTGGGAAGACAGAGCATCCCTTCATTGCCATTGCTCCCTGGTCCAGTGTAGCACATAAAAGGGTCCTACCTATGTGTCAAATATAACTAAACTATGTACTTATGCTAAACTGAATTCTTTAAAATAGAACTGTTTTGACATTTAAATTGTGTACTTATAGTAAATTGAATAGTTTAAGATAGAATTGTTTATATGTACAACAATGGATTTGGCATTAAAGAACCGACAGTGGTTGATTTGGCATTAAAGAACCGACAGACGTTCATTTGGCATTAAAGAACCGACAGTGGTTGATATGCCATATGACCAAACCAAACCAAATTAATATGAATCATTTGTTGTCACACAAGTAAGTAATTTTCAGAACAAGAAATTATTAATCTGCTCTATTTGACGCGGAAGTGAGACCCCAACAGCTATACCCACTCCGGGTCAGAGTGGACCTGGTAGTAAAAGTATTGAAGAGTTACTCCACATTCTCCGAAGATCTGGGATTTGGGGCGTCACCATTAGATGGTTTAGTGCCATATCAGTCACTCGCTGGTGATGGGGTTCTCACCGTCTGCACAGATGCAGTTGACGTATCATATAGCCCCAGCCAACTGGGTTGCTAAGGAAAGGTATGAACCCCCTTATCAACACTAACAATAGGCTAAATAGTGTCAGTATGCTTTTTCTACTAGGATGCCTTTGTCATAGTAAGGGGATAAGGAATTTTCCGTTTATTTTATTAATCTGAAAATGAACGTAATAGCACGGCTGGGGTTTGAACACGCAAACTACAATGTCTCAGTCCAGCCCATTAACCGCAACGCCAATGGAACTATACACCAGTAGTGGTAGCACCTGATAGGGTCTTTTCAATGGGTCAAATAGAACTGTTTGAAGTGCAAACAAAAGAATTATGCTAAGCTGAATTATCTGAAATAGAACAGTTTAATTATTTGTGTGTAAACAAATTACTGATGTTTAATTGAATTGTTAGAGATGCATAGCAATGTTTGGAACCGTTTAACTATGCTGACATGCTAAATTGAATTGTTTGAAATAGAACTGTTTGATTATTTAACTCTGTGTAAAAATAACTGATGTCTCATTGAATTGTTAGTGTTAAATAGCAATATATGAAAATATTTAACTATGTGCAAACAAATGATTAATAGTAAATAGAATTATTCATATTTGATAGAGTTAAATGTTATCTACAAAATGTGTTTAGAAATCCTATATTTAATATATATATATGAAAAGGATTTGACGTCAAATAATCCACAATGGTTAATATGCCATAAGTAAAGTTAGCGACCATAGTCGAGGGTGACCCGAAGGTTCCCTTTTCTATAGCTACTACACCAAGGTGTAGGGGAGGGCGCCACTCCTTTCCCTGGATTGCTCTACTTTACCCTTTATCCGTACCTTATAATGCCGAGTGTTAAGCAAAGAGGCGTCAAGTACCATTTTTTGAGTCTTTGGTATGACTCGACCTGGGATTGAACCCAGGTCTCCCGGACCATTGGCGAACACTCTAACCGCTAGACCAATGTCCGATAAAAAACCCAAACCAAAGCAATCTTCATAAAAAGAAAGTGTATAAAGTGACACCAAATGGTGCTGAAGCAAAGGTAATTTTAGTTTTCTTGTAGTCAGTCATATTGTTTTCTTCGGAGCCTTAGGAAAGAAATAAAGAATCACAATTTTAATACATTATATCAGTACGTTGGGAGGGTTTTATGGCCTATCAACCCTTTTAGGTTATTTAATGCCAAATTCTGCTTATATATATATATATATATATATATATATATATATATATATATATATATATATATATATATATTGTATACGCATATTTTGTAACATTTTTCAATGATATAGAGCTCATTTGCAAGCAGAGAGTTAAATGATTTTAATTTTTTTTCATATAACACTAACAATTTGATTTATAATCAGTTATTTGTTTGCACTGTGTGCAAACAAATAACTGATAATATATTTTAACACTAACACTATTTAACACTAACAAATTTTAACACTAACAATTCAATTCAACATTACTCATTCGTTTGCACACACAGTGGAGTTGTTTCAAGTATTGCTATGTATTACAAATAATTCCATTAAACATCTGTCCTTTCTTTATACATAGTTAGATGGTCAAACATTTCTATTTCAAGCAATACAATTTAGCATAAATCATTTGTTTACTTACAGTGTAATTGGCAAACAGTTCTATTTCACTCATAGATGGAACCCTATCAGGTGGTACAATTCCGGGTCAGAATTGACCAGGGAGCAATGGTAATGATAGGGTACTCAACATTCTCCAAAGCTCCAGAACTGGAGCCTCACCATCAGATGGTTCATTGTTATGACTGTGTTATACCCCTGCAGAGATGCAGTTGGCGTTTCGACAGCACCATCTGAATGGGATCAAATGTTTTTGACGAATCAAAATAATGCTTATCTCGAAACAAAGTATAAGCTGCCTTACGACTTCATATTATCTGTAGTGACAATGGTTGTTATATGTTTTTATGCTGCAATCCGGGCACTTAAGATTGTTACAGAGAGTAGGCTTACGAATTGCTTACTCACCAAATCCGTATTTCATCAACCTCTGTTGCTTCATAGTGAGTAGACCTTTGTTAATACATGTAATGGCAAGGGCGAATATATGGAACGATATCAATGTGACTAGTACATATTCGACGCAAGACAATAATCCAAGTAAGATTGTTATTGATTTCCATTCAGCGAGTTTGAATTTATGTATATGTATTAATACCAACTGACGCAAATGAAAAAAAAATGGGAAAAGAAAATGAAAGGACATAATGTTTTAAACCTAAAACCGGAAACATACATATTTTCATAAAATACTTAATTCATAAAATCTGACACAAGAATCAGTTTCATGAGGCATTTTAGATGAATCATATATTTAGATTTTTCAATCAATTTGACCACATTGTATTTAAAGGAAAATATTTCCTGGCGTCTTCTAAAATTGCTTTCTATAAAAGAGAAGTTCAACAGAAGTTAATTGAAAACGAATACTGTAATGTGTTTAGCCTACCTGTTCGACGCCCAGATCGATCGATACACTGGAGGCTAAGTGAAGCTTTCATATTAGATTATACCTGACGTCGTTCTAATGTTTTTTTTTTCTAAAAACATCGAGTCAGTTTACTTCATTATATTTGCATGAAACGTTAAAACTACAAATATTATGTAAGGGAAATTGCAGAATATAGTTTTAATTTTATAATTTTTTCCCAGGTAAAAATATTCGTTTTTCTATTTTCGTTTTTCTCACATTGAGATCCAAGCATAAGCCATTATTATGACAGATATTTCCTAAATATTGAGCAATTTCTATCCTCATTGATGTCTCAATGGTCTTACATGAAACTAAACTAACGTTTCTAAAATGGTGTAGTTGTCTGTGGTATTCATTAGTTTGGGAAGACCATGGATCTGCGTCTAAAAATCGTTGCTTTATCTTTGGTGTGAACACTAGAGTAAAATATATGGAAGGCAGGTGAAGCCCATGCTATTACATCCAATGTTGTTCAACAGAATATATTTTTCCAGAAGTAACCAGAACACAAGATAGTCATAGGATCTATAAACTTGGATTCTGTCTTAGAGTTAACAATTTCCCATGGAAATATATTAGCTTATCTGGCGACGGAGTGTCGTGGATGTACTAAGCAGATTCAATGCGGTCGCAAGATAACATCAACAAAGTTATCGATAAAGAGAAAAAAAAAAAGAGAAACATCAGGAAAGAGAAAAAAATAGAAGAGGATGGCGAGAATGTAATTTATTGCCTGTGGATAGAATGACAGATATTTCCGTTCACAGATAAGATCAACAAATTACTGAAAAAAACGGAAGTGAGTAAGTTCCGATAACCAGCCATAAACAGAAAATACGTGGGCGAGGAGGCGTGTTCATATTTCCACGTGAGACTTGAAAGATAATATAAGTTCTGCAATTTGGGACTGAAGGAAAAACTCGCTGGACACTCAAGCAGACCTGTCACCTCCCCCGTGTGTATTCTCCGGCCGTCGTTCTAATTCACACAAAGGGTCCCCGCCCCAGTAGAAAGATATGTGCGAACTCTCGCTGACTGCATTCCTACTTTACACAAACGTCAACGTCGAAGAATGAAAATATAAATTATAGTTCTTTATGTCTACGTGGTTTTCGTTGTTTATCCAGCAGTACAATATGCGACACCATGAGCGGGTCAAGTAGTGAACGTTTGAATTTATAATGGTGTTTCTCTTAAACGGGATGAGAACTCGGGCTTAATAACACATTTTCCATATTCCCTATTAGTGCATTTAGAATACGATTAGTGTGCCTCCTACAGAGGTGTAAGACACTACCATTCTGAACTGTAAGAGTTGCATTTATCGGTCAAATAGATCTGTTTAAAAATATTACTATTATTCCCAAGTACGATCTGACCCGAAGTGGTAGTATCTGTTTCAGTCCCATGTATGGATCAAATACGTGGTTCATTCAATAAGTTTCCAGATTATTTTGTACAGGCATTTAAAATTGTCAGTATGTTATTGCTATACATCTTATGAGATGACTGACCAATTTTTATGATTTCAGGTTCAAATGAACAGCTACAGCAGCAATTGGAATATACCCTACTAAAGCCTGATTGTCATTGCTGGTGAATTTCAAATCTGGACGTGAGGACACGTTAGAAGAACGATGTGCAATAAAATTCTGTATTAAACTTGGAAAAAATGCTGTCACAGAAACGTATGGAATGCTTCAGACCGCTTTTCGACCATCTTGCATGAATCGAGCATCAGTCTTTGTGTGGCATAAGAGATTCAAATAAGACAGGGAGTCTGTGAGGGATGATAAGAGGTGTGGGAGGAGTAAGGAAGTCAATACACCAGAGTTGATTGGCCAAACGGTGAGGGTTAAGGTTAGTATGTTGAGGTTCTAAGGGAGTTCAAGAAGAGATTCCTTGGGAAGAGGCCAGGACTCTTCAAATCGGGTAAGTGGCATTTCTAGCTGGACAATGCACCGGTCCACAACTCCATCCTTTTCACAGACTATTTGACCAAGATGGGTATCATGATAGTTCTTCAGCCTCCCTATAGCCTAGACCTTGGTCCCTGTGACTTTTGGTTATTCCCTAAGCTCAGAGCCTGTCGCTATGAGACAATTGAGGAAATGAAAGAGGCTGTGCCGAAGGTCATTGACACGCTCACACAAGAGGACTTCCATCGGGCCTTCCAGAAGTTGTTGGAACTGTAAAACAAGTGCATTGTAGTCGGCGGTGCTTACTTCGAAGGGGACTAGAGTTTCATGTGTGTACTGTCAATAAAAGTGGCCATACGAAAAAAGTATTGAAACTTGTTTAATGATCCTCGTACATCTGTTGAAAAATCATTTATATTCGAGAGGATGAAGCGTATAAAAAAATCTTATAAAACTACTAAATGAAAAATATTGATTGAACGTACAATGAACGCGATTCTCTTACATCTAGGCATAAAACAAACCTAGATAGATTGATATGCCATTAAAATTACTCAAACAATCAAACATTTTAATCTGTGTAAACAAATCAAATGCTATTTCGAAGCTAAATTAATTTACTGACATTTTCTGTAATACATACAAAGCACACATTTAAGAAAGATGAAAGTTTCCTTGTTTAAACCACTCTGTCAACAGTTAGTTGTTACTGTATAGACATTTATTTAGCTTTGTAAATTAAGATAAGAAACCCAATGGTGTACAAAACAGGTATTTGATGACCATAATCTGCTAATATATCAATTTTGAACGATCTTGAAATTCAGTATTAAAAATCCTTAGTTTCACGGATTTGAACGTAACACAGTAGGAGGTAAACGAGAATCGATGCACTTGACACTTAAATCATCTCGAAAGAGGTAAGTGCCATTATGTACTCTATGTAAAGTAGTAAAGTTGGCACCCTTTAGTCGAGGATGACCCGAGGGCTCCCTTTTCAATGGCTACTACGCCGAGGTGTAGGGGAGGGCGATACTCCTTCCCCTGGATTGATCCACTTTACCCTTTATACGTTTCTCATAATGCTGTGTTAATCAAAGAAGTATCAATTACCATTTTTAAAGTCTTTGGTATGACTCAATCTGGGATTGAACCCCGGTCTCCCGGACCATTGTTGAGCACTCTACTCACTAGGTGATGTACCCAAGAGTAGTCATTAATAAATGTATTTACGCACGTGTATCGTACACCGGTACAATGTTAAAAGGGAAGGAACCCAGACGATGAGCAAAATCATACAATATTAAGAATAGTCTGCAAGAACACATTATTAACTTCTAAAGCAGGTGAAACATACACGTCTATTACATTTGGTAAAACTATTCTGAAGGGGAAAATGTTTCTCCTGAAATTTTAAGATGCCGATGTATGACATCGAATAATTCCCCTTTATATTACCTGTTAAAGTAATGTAGACTTCGTCTTCAAATCCTTCACCGAATAGTATGTAACGTATTGTACTTTTTAGAGAGTATCAGAGTGCTATTTTTGGTTTGGTTTGGTTTGGTTTCCTTGTTTAATGGCATTACAACCTTCGTGGGTTATTTAATTCCAAAAACATTCTCCAAGAAGAATAGTCGTGATGCTATTTAACCCATAGCTGGGAGGATAAAGGGGTTCATACCTTTCCCAAGGGTATTTGTCCGAAAGTGAACGTAATAGCGCGACTCGAATTCAAACTCGCGTGCCACGATTTTGCAGACCATCGCTTTAACCATTACACTACGGGGACCCCCCGGTGCTATTTTTATTTCATTTGAATTATAATATCAGATGAGAAGAGTTAGAAGGTTATCCGGTCCATCTTTAAAGGCAGGGGAAAACTTAGCCGATTCCATCAAGCGACGAATAGCCTGATTCTACCTCAACACGATCCAACCGTTTAACCCCTTGGAATCTGAGTTAAGTCAAACACTGTTCACACGGATTAGCTAACACTGATACCTTTGTTCCAAGTCCTTCTTTAAATGCTTAAAGGCTATTTGGTTCAATTGCGTATCAACCCTTTTTGTTTAAGTAATGCCAAATCCTGCTCTCTCTCACACACACACACACGTATATATATATATATATATTATTTGTGAGAGAATAGTTTGCTGGTAACATTATTTTTAAACGAGCTCCTTTATTTGATCACATTTGAATGGTCTCAAGAATTGCTAACTCAACTAATTCTAAATTGTTTCAAATATTGATATCTAATACGAATAATTCTATTGAATATTAATCCCTTAGTGGAATACATTAAAAAAGTTTCTCAAACGATTCTAATATTAATTGTTACAAACTGTTAAATGGTTTTAAGCCTGTTTTAACATTAGCAGTTCTATGTAATAATCGTTCCTATCTAATTTAATATTAATCGTTTGTTTGCACAAAGTTACATGTTTTCAAGTATTGCTAATTAACATTAGTAATTTTATCTATCACGTATTTCTATTTAATACGATAAATTCGCACCCAGCTGTATAGTATCAAATAGCTAATTATTATAATAATAATCCTTAATCAATTATTGAACGGTTCTATTTATCCCAGTGATGATACCCAACAAGTACTATCACCCCAAGTCAGTTTGGTGATAAAAGTGTACTCCACATTCCCCAAATATTAAGTCTAGAGTATTGCCATCATACATCGTTTAATGTCCTACCCAGGGCATTGAATGATTTAAATTATTGCTATGAAACACCAATCATTCTTTTTAATATAAATCATTTGTTCGCACACAGTTAAGATGGTTTTAAGATTTGCTACCAAACACTTATAATTCTATCGAACATTAATCATTTGTTTGTACACTGTGAAATAGTTTCAAGTCATGCTGTCTAATAGTAATATTTTAATATCAAACATTTGTTTGCACACCGTTTAGATAGTTTCAAGTATTGCTATCTAATACTAATGGTACGTTCAATATTAATCATTGTTTTTCCCTAGTTAAATAGTTTCAAGTATTGCTATCTCAGCTCAGTTGACTCTAAGCAACAGTCTTCTAACACCTTTAAGATACAATAGGGTTGGGTACTTGTTTCCAACAAGAGCAATTTAAAGAATACGACCGGGACAACCATATAGGTGCTAGTCCTTGCTATGACCAACCGATTGCTCGGATCAGGACTCTCAAAGCCCCCGTACAGAGCAGTAAGGGACAATGTTGACCACTTCGGCTGCCGGATCAAAGACTGTTAAGCTACCAGAATCCCAGCCTCAAACATTATAGGTCGCCACCCATGCCAAATAGGTTGCCTCGTTTTGGGTGGGTGGGGGTCTTACCCTTCTGCAAAGATGCAGTCGACGTATTCTACAGCTGGAAACGCTAACGTATAAAAGTAAAATTATGGAGGTGCCCGTGGTGTAATGGTTATCGTCGTAGAAAATGGACACGGCGACACGAGTTCAAATCCTAGACGAGACTAATTGCATTTCACTTAGCACTAATACCCTTGGGAAAGGTATCAATCCAATTATTCTCCCTCTAGCTATGGGTAAAATAGTAGGGCACACTAGGTTCTTCAGCCTTGGTGAGGCAACTAGTTTAGGAGAAGGAAAACTCTGAATTCAAAGCTGTTAAACTCCGCTTAGAAATTGACCTTGTGTCATATCCTTCCCGAGCGGTGGGGTTGGTAAATATGATAAAAGTAAAATTATACTTTGTAAAATTCATCATATGAGATATTCTTTCACACAACGTTTCTCTTCAAGACGTTTTGTTATATTGTCATCTACAGCATAACAATGACACAATAATAAAGGACGAGCGAAGACTTCTTTATCAAAATATTTACCTCTCACTTTATTGCAAGGGTTCGAAAAGGGTAACTCAAGGTTTGCGTGTGAGAGGGTGTTAGAGACCGAACAGAAACTGCAATATTCTGACCCCCTACTTTTATGGCCGTCAACGTTGCGTCTTTCTCGTTCTCCTGATGCTCAACCGGAGGCCCTGGGCCCACTCTGCTGGGTGATAGGTTCTTTACTGCATCTTATCACCAACTTCTCTGGTCCCCAAACTCAATCGGGGTTCCCGAGGGCCCCTTCGGCCGGGCGTGGCTTTCTCTACCACAACTCGTCTCTCTCCGTCTCCAACTCTACAGCTACTGCCCACTTGACTTCTGTCTTGACTGAGTTATATAATAGTTCATCGCCCACTCGATCGCCCACTCGATCTTTGAAATCGCATGTTTAATCGTCATCAAGCGAAAATAACTGTCATGCAGTTCAGAGGTCACTCTCTTCCGGTGCGTCAGTCTATGAGAGTATCATGGGATTTTTTAGCTTATCCCATTTTGTTAGCCAATTTCCGCCCACGCGATTTCCTCTCCTAACTGCCATTGGAATGTGTCACTTCCTTCCGGTGCATCACCTTGAATGGCATTTTTGGCCGGGTCGAAGGTCAAAATATAAAAGTTTTTCCGCCGTTTAATTTTTTTTTTTTAAACAGCCGCAAGTGATCATCTAAGAAGTTCTTAATATAAACCCACATGAGGCTTGTTTCTTAGAAATCGTTTTCAGTTAAATTTTAAATAATCGATCTGATACTTACAGAGCTTGGCCCAAGGCCAAATATTCATAAAATTATTCATGATATAATTTTCCAAATGATAAGTGTCTGTCTACTTTAAAAATTTAAACGAAATAACAGATCTTTTTAATGTATTCCTATCACAGACCACAGGAGTTAATGGAAAATATGCCACTAATTATTCCCCTAAGCCACAAGGAGGAAAGGAGAATATGTATTTTTGATTTCTTATAACTTGTCAGCTGCTGTTTTTTATACAAAATATACAGATGGACATGATGAGCAATAAGAATGTATACTAAATGAGTCATCTTTTTTTTCTGTCAGACGGTTAACGTGTGTATTAATGTGAATTAGATTTATTTGAGAAAGAATGGCGATATAATTCTGTTTCTTTCTTTTCCATGTCAGAAGAGTGTAAATGATTTCCAAGGTATAGTATCCACTGAAAAATCGCATATGGAATTGCTTTTGAATGTATTTTATATTAATAGGAAGTGGTTGGCAAAGTTATACATTTTAAAAGTCTATAATTTACTTTTATTACTTTGATTAACCCATTCGTGGGTTATTTAATACCAGTTAATCCTTACTGAGGATTAGGGATACTGTTAAACTCATCAATTGTTTCATACCTTTTGAAAGAGTATTGATTCAAAGGTAAATGCAATAATGGAATTAGAGATTGAACTCGCTCAGAATTTGGAAAAAATATCTCAATCTAATTTCATCGTTAGATATTTCCACAAAAATCTCCTACTTCTGGCATGGTGCTGTTGAGTGTGTGTAGTTGAACAAACTATTTATTTATATATATTATACTATTATATATATTTGTGGTTTAAAGGTTTTTTTGTAAAAATGGATACAGTGACTCGAGTTCAAATCCTGGGTGAGACTGTTTGTATATACCCTTGAGAAGGGTATTCACGCAACTATTCTGTCTCCAGCTATAAGTAAATGGTAGTGCAGGCTGGGCTCTTTTACCTTGGTATGAAAACCGGTACTAATAGACGAAAGACTTAAAGATGATCTTGTGTCACTGATCGTGCGAAAGGGTTGGTATATATATATATATATATTTATATATATTTCATTAAGAAAAAACACAAACCGATAATTCTAACCGACAATAAATTAAAAAAACGGAATGAAATTTAAAAAAAAAAAAAAGAAAAACGGAAGTGGGTTAAATGAGGAGATAACTCTTCACCCCTCTTCTATCCCCTCCCACCCTTCTTTCCTGTGTCTATTCTGATTTATTTTATCCATAATATCTGAAGAAGTCCTGTTAATTTTTTTCGTATTGTTTGATTCTTCAAAAACACATAATAGGATGGAAATAGATTTATAATCCTAATGTGACTGGTTTGTGTTTTTTTTTAATGAAACTATTTCTCTGTAATGTCTATTACATTGATCTCTTTACTAGGAAAATTTAAATGTTCACTCTTGAATAGTTTTCTTGTCCTGATGGAATTACTCCAAACTCCGGTTTAACTGGACCAAATAATATTTATATATATATATATATATAGTCAGTGTAAATTGTTGTTCCATCTACTTTTACAGGCGCCAGTCAAGCTAGACTTGATTTATGTGAAAGAAAAGTTATACTTACATAGTCAGCGTTATGTTTTATCTGTCTTGTGTAGCTGAAGAAAGACTTCATAGGGATCAAATAGAAATTATTATCAGGTTATAATGTAATGAATTTGTTGGAGACAAAATATAGAAAAGTTTTGTATTTCAAAAATCCGGAAATTACATATTTAATATCGTTTGGCACATTAAATGTCAAGTGACCAAGCCGTTAATTAACTTTTTGAGAAGCTTGATGCTTTTAAAAATTCTTCGGTAGATGAAAACTATTTGAGTGAAAACAATTCCAAACACAGCAAGACAAAATAAAACCATGCATCTAAATATAAAAGAATCGATTTCCTCGGAGATGGTAAGGAGATGTCATGAATAGTTGTTACCAACAAGCAGAAATAACTTCTTACGTATCAGGTTAGAATCAGCATTTTCCAAAATGATAGTCATTGAGAGAACACCTCACATTTTGGTACAATTCTTTACCATTTTTCCTACACTAATCAAACTAATCGTACTAATCTAAATTTATCGGAAAAATTAGAAATATAGTACTCGTATAAATAAACAAAATCATGGCTTTATAAAGGAAAGAGGGAGAAGAAAATAATGAGCTGTTTTTTGTTTGCTGTCTAATTTGAACAATACATGCCGACAGAGTAAGAATATGTTGAGTGGTTAGTAATAAGATGTTAGTGCCTTTGATAGGATGCTTGTAAAATGTCAGGACTCTGACACATAGACTAAAAATTGTTCTACGAAAGCAACCCTCTTCTGCTTGAGAAAATGGACCAGCTTTTATATCTTTTGCCAGATAACTAAGAATCATCAAAATTCGAGAAACAGGAAGTGCGCAACCATTTCCTGTTTCTTTGTTCTCATTTTGGCAGGTAGCCTGACGGGGTCTTTTCGTTTAACCATTAAAACCAACTCCAACATGACTTGACCATACATTAAACCGATACCATCTCCGCTCTATGTGGGGTCAAATATAAAATGATTCTATTTCCAATCCAGAAGGACTTACCAGAGACCCCCGCAAAAATATACATTATTAAACACTATAGACATTTTTTCTACATATGTCCTTCGAGTTGCCGCATCGATTTTATGTTATCTGGCGGGAAGTAATTAATGAAACTCCCATAATTATTTGGTACCCAAGTACTTTCTGCCTAATCTTGGGCCATCATTAGGGGTGTGCATATTGCAAAAGCGATGTGACCTTCGTATGTACACAGCTACTTCATAAGTGTTTATCAATTATTCTGGTGTGTTGTTGCATCTATCTGATACCAGTTCAACAGCACAACATCTAAAAAAAGATTCCTGCCCCAAAACTGAGTCTAGGAAAATTCATACCGAAAACACAATAATAGAATAACAAAATAACTAACAAAAATTACTGATTCTCGAGGCGCTCCATATCAGAATGAAATAACCTATACTCAATAGAATCAATTTCGAATCCAGTACTAATGTAATTAAATGTTTTTAGCTACTGCTGCTAATTATAGAAACGAATTTAGAAATAAACGTTACAACAACAACACCTCAGTATGAATAATCAACACTCACAATGCACGTGATGTACAAAAATGCTGGACAGTTGTTTTGACCTTAGAAGGTCTCGTAAGCAGCGTATACCATGATCCCTCACACTGGAGATCAAACCAGCAACCACAGAATGCAGAGCGAAAACTCTAACACTGAGCCATCAATCCAAATCGCACACAAGTGATGCTCTATCAACTATTCATGGTAACTGCGTGGCTTATTAACCTGAATGTGTCTTGCAAATTTCATCCGTACTCTTTACAGAGGGCAGGGTCATCTCCAGGACCTCGTCTTCTCAGGAGGATATGAAATACGCATTCCCACTATTATCATAACCTCAAGGGCAAGGATTATGGTCGTGGTAATGCAATTCACAATATAATTCCTCTACTAAAAAAAGAAAATGTACACTCACAATCCAGTAATTTATATGCAAAGGTTGCATCGCTTTTGCTGTATACATACACCTGATGATGGGAGAAGTCAGGTAGAAAGTACTAGGGTATCACATAACTATGGGAGTTTGATTAACCAATTCCTGTCGGATATCATAAAACCAATGCGGCAGCTCGAAAGGCCATATACGAAAATGTGAAGACAAAAGATATGTATTGTTTAATTAAATATGCATTAATGAAGAGATGCTGCCTTAATACATACACACGCATACGCACATCATGTATATATATATATATATATAGTCATCCACAGACAGATCTGTTTCGTTCTATCAGAACTCATCAGTGTGGCTAGACATCAGCTTCTCGTAGCTGGGATCAAAACCCGGTTTTCTCAAACGCCAAGCCAAAGCCTCTAATCCTTCAGCCACGAGGAGCCATTAGCTGCGAAGTAAATTTTAAACGGTTATGAATCATACATCCGTTCAACGGCTACCGAGACCTCAATTCATATATGAAGAGACTTGCACTAAACGCTAATGACAACACGATTACTTCTTCGCCAGAAAACTATATATATCTCTATAGTCATCCAGAGTCAGATCTGTTTCGTTCTATCAGAACTCATCAGTGTAGCTAGACATTAGCTTCCTGTAGCTGGGATCGAAACCCGGTTGACTCAAACGCCAACCCCAAGCCTCTAACCTTTCAGCCAAAGCCTCTAACTCTTCAGCCACGAGGAGCTATATATATATATATAGTCGATAACCGCAAGGCTTCCTTTTCGATAGCTACTACACCAAGGTGTAGGATTGCTGGATTGCTCCACTTTACCCTTGATCCGTACCTTATAATGCTGAGTGTTAAGCAAGAAGGCATCAAGTACCATTTTTTGAGTCTTTGGTATGACTCGACCTGGGATTGAACCCAGGTCTCCCGGGCCATTGGCGAACACTCTAACCGCTAGGCCAATGTCCGGTACTCAATATATATATATATATATATATATATATATATATATATATTGGAAAAATGTGTTAACGATTGAATAAAACTGGGATCTACAAATCTATAAATTTTCTTTCTTTAAATCGAGTTAAGATTTTGACAAAAAACAGAAGTGCCAAAATCTTTTCTTGTAAACTAAATAACGTTAGTCAGAGCGAAGAGAGAAAGTGGAATATAGCAGCTATTGTTAGCCCAATTCAAAGAGACACATTATACGCGTCAAAACTTTCTCTGCGTTAGTGTGTCACTTTGTGAGAGAGAATATGTATTCATGCATTAACGTATATGCGGCTGATGCTGTTTTTTTATCAGCTGAGGATAAGTATTTATTATGTGATATAAAATCTAAAATAAGTTATGGTTGGTGGTTTGGGTTTTATGGCATATCAACCTTTATAGGTTATTTAATGCAAAATCCATTTTTATACAAATAATCAATTCTATTTCAATTCTATTTCAAACAATTCAATTTAGCATGAGTACACAGTTTAATTATCAAAAACATTTCTATTTCAAGCTATTCAGTATATCCCAACAGTTCTAATTCAAGCAATTCAGTTTAGTATAAGTAAGGATTTTGTTTACACACAGTTAAATCTCAAAACATTTCTATATTAAACAATTCAGTTTAACGTAAGTACAGTTTCAATGTCAAAAATAGCTCCATTTAAAACAATTCAGTTAAGCATAAATAAGCAGTTTAAATGTAAGTATACAGCTTAATTGTCAAAGACATTTTTATTTAAAGCTATTCAGTTAAGTCAAACAGTTCTCATTCAAACAATTCAGTTTACAATAAATACACAGTTTAGTTCTATTTAACACATAGATAGGGCCTTATCAGGTGCTACCATTCCTGGTCAGAGTTGACCTGGGAGAGTTGGCAATAAAGAGATGCCCCGCATTCCCGAAAGCTCAAGCATCAATGGAACCTCACCATCAGGTTGTTTAGGATTACATCCAGGACACTCGTTGTGGGGGTGTCTTACCCCTCTGTAGAGGTGCAGTCCGTGTATTCTACAGACCCAGCCGACTAGACAAGAAAAAAAAAAAGTTAAGCGATGTTGAAAGTGCATTGTTTGAAGAAAAAAATATAGATTTTCACTCAAAATAAATAAACCGAAAAGTTGAGTTGAAATGGGACAACTCATACCTGCTGGTAGTTGAGTAAGCATTGGACAAATCCATACTTACTGAAGAAATAGTTATTTTTCCGATTATTTATACGATTGAGTTTATGGCAGAATTAGATCAAAAACTTCATTTATTTATGCTTTTGAATTGCTAGATAATTTTATTTTTGATATTCTTGGAGAAAAGAATATTTCTTAGATTATTTTAGGTTTTGATCTTGCAAATCTTTAGGGGGCAATTGAAATATAGTCGTCGTCGTCGAAATTTAAAAACTAGAACGAAAACGTCGATTGATCAATGAATGCAACAACACACATACAAAAATTACAGCTTCTTGAGCCTCTCAGTTGCACAAAATTAATACTTTTATTAGCATGGAAATCAGTTGAGATCCATATATGTACATACATAAAATGTACCAATACGGTAAAATAAGAAGTTGTCATGAAAAAAAGGGACCCGACAGAGAATGTATACTAGTTCAATATTCGCCGATTACTTTTATATATGCAATAAAAATAGAATACCTAAATGTATGTTAAATTGGGATAAATTGTAATAAGGCGAACAAAATAATAATAAAACTGAGCGTAAGTTAAGTTTATTATATCAGATGCTTCTACAAAAAGAAAAAAAGAATGAAATCGACGAAACGAATTCTTGTTCTAGATGAGACTGAATATGTTTTGGTTAGTTCTAATCTCTTTTAAAAAGGCATAAATCCATATGTTATCCTTCAGCTATTGATAGGGCTGACCTTGCTTAAGCAACCAGTCTAGGAGAAAATTCAACCTAGTTTTACTCCCCTTCAAAACTGATCTTGTATCTCATTCTGTCTATGGTAGAGACGTGTGTTGTATTTTGACCTTCGACCCGGCCAAAAATGCCATTCTAAGGTGATGCACCGGAAGGAAGTGACACATTATAATAGAGGTTATGAGAGGAAATCATGTGGGTGGAAATTGGCTGACGAAATGGGACGAGGTAAAAAAAAATTCCCATGGTACACTCATAGACTGATGCACCGGAAGAGAGTAACCTGTGAATTGCAAGACAGTTATTTCCGCTTGATGACGATCAAACATGCGATTTCAAAGATCGAGTAGGCGACTGAGTGGACGTTGAACTATTATATAACTCAGTCAAGACAGAGTTCAAGTTAGTTCCAGTTGGAGTGGGAGTTATAGACGAGTTGTGGTAGGGAGAGCAGCATCAGGCCTTGGGGCCTTGGGGCCCTGATGAGTTGAGGTACGGAGAAGATGCTGATAAGATGCAGTAAAGAAAGCCATCACCCAGAAGAGTAGGCCTCTGGGCCTCCGGTTGAGCAGCCCTGGAGAACGAGAAAGACACAACTCTGACGGCCATAAGAGTGGGGGTCAAAATATTGCAGTTATGTTCGGTCTCTAACTCCCTCTCACACGCAAACCTTGAGTAACCCTTTTCGAACCCTTACAATAAAGTGAGAGGTACAAATATTTTTCTAAATACGTCTTCCTGCGCCTTTATCATTGCATCGGTATGTATCCAGCATATATATGTATATATGCGCATGAATCTGCATATGACAATATAACACGTGTAGTAAATAGTTACAACAAAAAAGGAAAAAAAATTATTTGTTTGTTTTTGAAAATGTTATTTTTAACTGGTGTGTTTTCTTTGTTTAATGACATATCTTAGGTGACACATCAACCTTCATGAGTTACTCAATGGTAAAGCCATCCTTGTAAAAGAACCGTAGTAGTTCAATTTGATCCATAAATGAGATGATAATGGACCAAAAACTTTACTAAGGATAGTAATCTGAAAGTGAACGTAATAGAGCTACTGGTGGAGGTGCCCGTGGTGTAATGGTTATCGTCTAAGGAAATAGACACGGCGACACGAGTTCAAATCCTGGACGAGACTGATTGCATTTCCCATAGCACTAATATCCTTGGGAAAGGTATGAATCCAATAATTCTCCCTCCAGCTATGGGTAAATAGTAGAGCAGACTAGGTTCTTCAGCCTTGGCGAGGCAACTAGTCTAGTAGAAGGAAAACTCTGAATTCAAACCTGTTAAACTCCGCTTAAAAGCTGACCTTGTGTCATATCCTGCCCGAGCGGAGGGTTGGGTAAATATGGTATTAGAGCGACTGGAGTAAAAACTCACTACGATTTCGCAGGCCAGAATCTTAACTATTATGTCCGAGCGAGTTCTCCCAACCTTCTGATAAAACAAATCAAAAATATTCATAAAATAGCAACTAAAACTTTCCACGTAAATGCCAACCTAATTTTGTATTTTTCTCACACTAAACCTGTTATTGAAGTAAGCAAATGAAAACGTTTTAAAAATTAAGCCTTGCAAATTCATTCAGGCAACGAGATATTTTTCAGTTATAAAAACACAAAGTTAATAACAAATTAGAAAGTATCCAACCAAGTCGCTTAATGAGACGAATGACAATTTTTCTCCTTTTTAGATGCCCAGAAAATTCCAAGTTTTCTGTGGAAGAAGAGCATTTGTTAATTGAAATGTGCACAGCATATAATGAGTGCTACACTTGCAAGTGATATTTTTAAAATCGACTAATCAGACAAGCGAAAAGAATTCAACGTTTGGCCGACATTTTGCCGACAATTTAGCAACTTTAGTCCTGGAAGCAACATATATAAACAATCGTTATAATTAGATGGAGTGAGTACAGACAGCAATGAATATCATCAATCAACCGAATAAAAAGGCCGATTTTACTAATCAGAGTAAAAAAAAAAAGCCAAAGCCAGTGGCAAAGCGAACTACAACAAAAAGTTATTTGATAACTGTGACCAAGTTTTTAAAAATGAACAAACCTACATTTTTATTTACATGGATAAAGAAGTGAAAGTTTAAAACTTTTTTTTCAACATTCTAAAAGCCTATTATGTATGCTTTTCATGTCAATTGGACAAGCATTTTTCGGAAAAGATTCTGGTCATTCTTCAATTTTTCTTGTACAAGCAAAAAAAAAAAAATTTCTATAAGTATGAGGTAATATAGAGGAACAAGAATGAACATTTATTTATTTTTTTCTGAAACATATATATATATATATATATTAATCTACATACAGCCTGTTTCATTGTATCACAGCTCTTCAGTGTTGCAAGACATGTAAAATGTTCTATACCGAGATCGAAACCCGCGTAGCTTTACGCCAGACAGATGATATACACCTAAGCCAAGCCCAGCAACTCAACGTAAGTAGAGGAATTAAACTATATGTATCAAATGTTATTTGTTTTCGTTTTGCCCAAGCAGATACCGAAGTGCTCAAATCGTTAGAAATACACACGCATATATATATATATATATATATATATATATATATATATATATGGTGGAACGATAAAATTGTTGCCCAAGAAAAGACGACATGATTCCATTTCCGTTTAATGAAAACCGGTTTTCTTTTTTTGTTGCAGACCATCTCCGAGTTGGCCAGTTGTGTACAAATCCCAAGAGCGATAGGAACCTTCTATCATGTCTAAAAGTGACACAAGATCGGAGATGCGCCGCTGTACAACCATGCTCTCTACCGATCCAAGTTATGACAACAGGACTATTGCCAGCACCCTCAAAATGCAAATCTGGACGGTTCAACGTGCCCAGGGTGATGAAAACAAAGTTCCCGGCTACGGTTATAGTCTTTGGTGTGGTTTCAAGTGAGGGACACGTCATGCCAACTCACATCTTCGAGGTAGGCTCGAAAGTCAACACCAAAGTGTACCTGGATATGCTGAAGAGTGTGGTGATCCCCTGGTACAATCAGGTGGCCGGTGGCAGACCCTGGGTGTGGAAGCAGGACTCGGCGCCGGCCCACAAGTCCAAAGAGACCCAGGCTTGGCTTCAGGAGTGTTACATAACATAACCTCCCACAACACCAATGCCAGCCTGACTGCCGGCATCTGCCGAGTATTCGCCGAGCTCCCGCCAGCGCTTATGGAAAAGGCATGCTCCCAGTTTCGGATCCGTATCGAGGCGGGGATCGAGGCTGAAGGCGGCTACATTGAATATATATCATTTCTACTACATAATCAAGTTACCTGAATTGATTTTTTCAATAAAAGTTTTAAAATAAAGCTGTAGTGTTTTTTTCTTTGGGACGATAATTCCACCCTAAATATATATATACATATATATATGTGTGTATGAATGTATATATATAGATATAAAATTTGATGTTTTTTTGTTTAGAGGCAAATCACCTTTGGTGGGTTATTCAAAGCTAAAGCTATCCTATTAGTCGTGCTAATTGGTGGAGGATAGGGATTTTTAATACTTTTTGGCGGGTAGTAATCCGAAAATGGATGCAATAGTTTAACTTGAGATTGAACTAGCTTATTACAAAGTCACAATTTAGAAAGTTAAACTCTACGCTACGCAGGCTCCCCCTCTCTCTCTATATATATGCATATAAATATATATATATATATATATATATATATATATATATATATATATATATGCATGTATGTATGTATGTATGTATGTATGTGTGTGTATGTGTATATATTTATGAAGGGTGATGAAAAGCTATCGCAGCAAACCAAAAGAAATTGCCTAAAGCAATGATAGTCAATCTATGACATTGATAATTACGAGTGAAATCGATAATTTCGACATGTTCATACCCGTAGCTTTTTCTCAAAATATCAGCTAATTTCTATTTATTTCCTTAAAAAAAAACAAAAAAAAAACACTTACAGTCAGACCGCATTTAACTCTTTCTCGGGCAAGTAGTTTTTCTTCATTTGTTGAGTGGGTCAACTCTTTTCCGTTCTATTTATTATCAACCAATAGGACACAGTCAATAGGAAACTCCTTACATTGAGCTATCACAAAAAAGAAAAAATGTCACTTAACCTGTAAAAAAAATGAAAATATTAGTTCCCATCAGATCATAGAAAGTAAGCAGGAACAACTGGTTCAGTATTTGAGTGGTTTGTCACTTACTAATAGCAGTTACTGTGAATGAGACGAACCAAACCTTTACAAATAATAATAAAAAGATTATCTTTTTTCATATTTTTGCTTTTATAAATATCACGGATCGGATGTAACTTGAAACACATTGAGGGCGTTACTGCATATGTGTTAACTTACGCTCTCACCAGGAGATGCTCAGTTGATATTGATTGATTGATATTTACTACATTTCAATCCCAAATGTAATTTTATGCCTAAAGTTTATGAAATGTTCTTTGTACGTTCGTATTTACATTTGTGTTGTTGTTCTGGAAGAGATTTTTGTGCCCTGTTCAGTTAAATACGAATTCCTTTTATCTAAAGATGGTACTACAACTCCAAATCCGAGCGGACTTGGGAGTAATTACAATGAAGGGGTACTCCACACTCGTAGATTTTCCAGACCTGGAGCCTCACTGTCACATGGATTTTTGTTTTATTCCCAGACTTGCCCTTTTGGGGGTTCTTACCCCTTTTTAAGTGTTACCGTGAACGTTTTATAAACCTCACTGACAAGGTGAGCATTTAACTAAGTTTTACTACTCTATGAAGATCGCATTAATCATATGGTTTTCTGTTCTTACCACCTCGTAACAAAATATCTTCGTCTGATCAACCTCTATGCAGAAGATTTGGACCTCTGGTAATTCCTCAATTTTCTCAGACCATTAACATTACAAGGGGTGGTTGATGGTAGTCTGGAAAGATAAATTTACAGACTGGTTTTAAAAGTGGAAGTGACACTGGTATCAGAGCATGTTCTCTCAGTTTTAAAATAGACTAAAGTGCCATTGCTCGAACGAGGTTTTGTCCTTGTAATATTAAATAGCCAAATCATCTCAGGAAATACTTCATATACTAGTAACTTCATTAGTTCTTCCTATGACAATAACCTGTAGATATTTACAAGTCTTTGATACGTCTCATACGACGCCACGGCAGTTGATTAGTAAGTGAGAATCGAACTCTGTAAGAATTGCATGCAAGACAAGGCTGTTGGCCATCACAGGTGAATAAACGATATAGCACAAATATTTACTTACACAAATTTAGTGTATGAATTCATTCTGAAATATAGTCACAATTAGAATCTTGTAAGGCTCTTCATCTGATGACTGCTAAGTTATTACCAGGATGAGTCGAAAGTTTTGCGATATTTAAGTTTCAAACACAAGAGAGGCTCTTTCCCTGGACAATCGAACCATCGACTACAACCTATACTCCGAACGGCAAAGATATTGCTTAATAGAAAATGAGCTTCTATGAAGAAAGACAATGCAAGGCATTATGCCGCTCGAACGACCCTGAAGAAACCTGAGGGAATTAAACTCATACGACACCCCGTTGATAATCTGCCGTTAGCTCATTGGGATTATTACTTGTTCTTATCCATGGCTGACTTCCTGTGCCCACGAGGTTTCAACTACAAAGAAGTGGTGGAAGTTTCAGAGAAGAAGATCATCATGTCGAAGGACAAGAACTGGTATCAGTATTTGATCAAAGATCTCGTAGTAGGAAAGTTTAGCAGGGTCCCACAGCGTAGTCGCTGACGTGCAGGACTACGATATCGTCGTAAGCGCGTTCGAACTCTCGTCGGGTTATAAGGTTCATTTTCACTCTAACAGATTTGGTAAAAATATGAAGCTCCTTATCCCTTAAGTATAGGATATTTGTCAGTGCCTCCCACCAGGCAGGACTTGACACAAGATCAATGACCCGAAGGTCGATTATTGTGGGGATATAGGGGAGCGGTGTGTCGGGCACGAGCCGAGGCTTGAGTCCTGCTTCACTATGCTGGTCATCGACCAAATTAGTGCAATGTAGGCCTGATGAGCCTAGCTGGACTTGGACCCAAATCTGGATTCGAGCACATGCCTGATTATAGCTTAAACTGGACCACGGGGTCCAGTACTATACAAGGGTGTCAAAAGTGTCAATGATGCAGCTCACCCACCCGAAGGTGGCCCAGCCGAAGTGGTGGCCTTTCGGTCTCGAGTCTGCCATTGGTTTCGATACCCCGCCCGGCACGAATGCCAGACGGCCCAGCTATGTGAGTATCCCCTAAACATAAGTTTAATAGTACTTCTGTTCTTCTTCGAAGATGGATTTGGAATTAAATAACCCACGAAAGTTTAATGGCATTAAGTAAAGAAACCAAAGTAGAAACCCAAAGGTAGTTTTAGACGATGCAACACGACGGTTTCCACTTTAAATGATAGACAACTTTATTGTAACTTGAAGAATAAAGAAAATAAGTTAGGAAAATATTACAAATCTTTTGACTCACACAAGTCTTATACTAATATTGTTTTCGTTTAAAATCTCCGAGTTTTGCAATTTTGCAATTGTGAACATTCACTCGTGGACTTTCGCTCTTGATTGTCGGTTTCAAGATATTTTATGCCTAAAAGCTCTATTAGGAGTGATAAATGACGTTGAGAGAAATCGGGGAAAATCGTTCTGCCAACGGGACTTAAAGATGATCATGATAATCACTACGACTAATGTCTAAAGTAACAACAATACACATTGCCGATAAAACTGACACGAAGGTATTAAACAGTCTTCTAGGTGACATCTTGTAATTTTTGATATCATTGTTCTTGTAACTGGAGTGTAATGCGACTACTAAAAACAAATTAGAAAAACAGACTTTGTCAAGGCTGAAAAAGGATATATTAGTCTCCACAAAAGTTTATCCATTATTGTTATTTCACATGGCTTCAGAAATCAGGACTCAATAGAGCTGCAATAATAATAAAAAAGATAGGATTAAATAGAATATTTAAATATATTAATATTTAATATTTTAAATTCCGTTGATGCTTGTCTACAGTTTATTAGTAGAATGTCACCTAAAATTCCCTAATTCATAATTTTTCGATCAAAAATAAGTTCATCATCATCATCATCATGTCGCACCACCAGCATGGATCTCTCAGACCCTCTCTCGCCACCCATCTCTATCGTCCATTGCTCCCGGTAGGTCTTCTAGGCTATATCCAGTATCGGCACGGAGCTGTTGTATATAGGTTCTAGCTGGCCGTCCACTCTTTCCTCGTCAGTGTGAAGGGGTCCACCGGAGTATGTCACTTATGAGTTCGTCCTAACTTTTCCAGCAGTGTTCCGCATGTCTGGTTCGTCTAACTTGTATCGTTTTCGTGATGGGTGGTAGAGGGCCATATAGCTGCAGCTTAGTGGGGTGCTGCCTCCAGGACTTGTTCAATATTGCTCGCAGCATTCTTGTGTATTTGTTATCAAGCTTTTTCTCCATACGTTTAGTTAGTGTCTATGTAGTGCATCCATATTGTAGTATCAACACAAAAAATAAGTTACTGATGTTTATTAAGCCGTATTTTTTAGAGTTTAGACAAATGATAAATGGAATTCTAATTGTTTTTTACGGTATGTCAACTAGTCTAGAGTTATTGCGTGCCGAGTAGTTAAAGATTCACCTTCATCTTTCGTTTATAATTACATTTTTGTACTCTTCCAATGAAGTCATTGATTCTTTTAAGCCGTGTTTTTTAGTGGTTTGAAAAATGATAGTATGTGTTGCACTACCTACATAATGTACTCGCCCTCCTCAGAGCGTCAGGGGAGTTGACCAGACCCATGTGACACAATCACGTGTGATGCCACTTGCGCAGTGGACGGATAGTCGATACCCCAATGGACTCTCAGCTTCCTATTAACTAACTCTTGTCTCACCAGGTTCACTTGTATCTTGTTTCTGTTACTTGAATATATATGCTTTTCTATCAACCTTATTGTGTTCGCTGTGTCTTTCTTTTGTCAGCATTACAACAGTATACTAATTGATTTTTACGGCCTATAAATCTGTCAAGCGTTATTTTATATCTCGAGGTTAGATAAGAGCTTTCCTTGTACATTTATATTTCCGTCTTTTGTGTAGTTACTTAAGCAGTGTTTTTCTGTGCATAGTCCTATCAGATACGGATACGTTTTATACGGACACATTCGACGCATAGCAACCCTATTGATTGCTGCTGCATTTTTTGGATATGACACTAAACAACACGATGGTAAAGCTCTAGTCATATCGCTTTGGGAAATAATTAGGACCTCTTCATTGTCATCACTGCCAGATCCACTTCGACCCGGTGTAGTGCCAGTTAAAGTCCCATGTATGGATTAAATAGAATTATCTAATCATTTACAATATTGAAACCATTTAAGGGTGTGTAAACATCATCATCATGTCGTGCGGCTAGCACGGATATCCCTGACCCTCTCTCTCCACGTCTCCCTATCATTCATCGCCTCCGGCAGGTCTTCAGGGTTACATCCCGTATCATCACATAGCTGCTGTATGTATGTTCGAGCTGGTCGTCCTGCTTTTGATTGGCCATATGCGGGGGTCCACAGGAGCACATCACTTACGATCTCGTCCTTGCTTCTCCAGCAGTGTCCAGCATGTCTGGTTCGTCTAGCTTGTATAGTTTTCGTGACTGGTGGTAGGTGAATTAATGGTATCACATACCAATAGGTGAAACCATTGAACTGTATGTGAACCTGTTGAATAGAATTATTAGTGTAAGATAAGAATACTTGAAAAAATTTAGTGTCCTGGGTATGATATCAAACTACATTTCATGGATTTTGGAGAGTGTGGAGTACCTCTTCATTACCATTAATCTCAAGTCGACTCTGACCCGAAGTGCTAGTACCTGTTAGCATCTTATTTGTGCTTCAAATAGTAATCTTCCATCATTTACAGGGTGTGGAAGCAAAATAAGGAAAACAATTTTAAAATGTTTTTTTTAGTCTGATTTGTCCAATATTTGGAAAAAAAATTGTGATAAATCTAAATTTTCAGGATTAGCTTTATTATTCATAATTTAAAGTTCTGCCTAATATAAGTGGGCAAGAAAAAAACGACAAAGAATCTATGATTTGCTCAACGCCGAAACCATTTTGTCTACAGTATACAAAGCAAAAAGAAAAAAAGAATGACCAAAAAAGAGATTTTTTAAGAAAAGGGTGAGTTAAGGATTGAACAAAAACGAAAGAAATATTTTTAACTGCTCTCGCTGCGATGATTAAGCTGGACCCCATAACATCAAGAAAGCAAAAGTTCACGAGAAATTGTGCGGACAGCAATTAAACAATATTTAAGCCCAGACTTTAATCCCTTTGATTACGCTATATGAAGCGTTTCAGAAAACAAAACAAATGCAACTTCTTATCCAAATATCAGTTTGCTTAAGACTGCTATCAAGGAAGAATGGTATAAAATGTCCGAAGAATTTATTTTGAGGGCATTCAAGTAATTTCGAAGGGGTGTTGATGCAATAATTGAAAAAAAATGGTGACCGTATTGAGTAAACTTGTTTTGTGGCTATCTTCTTATTTCTATAATACGGATTATCATGAATTTTAAATGCAATTATCAGTGTTAAATTTTAATTCTTGAAACCATTTATCTATAAGCAGACAAATGACGAGTGAGCTATTTAAAAATGTAGTTATCTACAAACTATTCACATGAAAATTATATAAATAATGTATTTGGCATTAAATGACCATCGATGATTGATATACAATTTAACCAAATTCTTTCATATTGACGTTTGATAGGTCGCGTTAGTGGATTTCAAAAACAGGATACTGCTGTAAATTTAGCAAAAGAAAAGATTGCGGAAATGCCACATGAATTGCGCTGGTTGGATGCCGAGAGAATGAGTGCATCATCATCATCATCATCATCATGTCGTGACGCTTGCACAGATATCCCTGACCCTCTCTCGCCATTTCTCCCTATCGTTCATCGCCTCCGGCAGGTCTTCAGGGCAACATTCCGTATCCGCACATAGCTGCTGTATGTATGTTCGAGCTGGTCGTCCTGCTTTTGCTCGGTCGTATGTGGGGGTCCATAGGAGTACGTCGCTTATGAGCTCGTCCCTGCTTCTCCAGCAGTGTCCTGCATGACTGGTTCGTCTAACTTGGATAGTTTTCATGATGCGAGGCAGGTGGCCGTATAGTTGGTGCCTTGTGGGGTGTTACCGCCAGGACTTGTTCAATATTGTTCGCAACATTCGAGTGTAATTGCCGTCTAGCTTCTTCTCCAACTGTTTAGTTAGCATCCAAGTAGTGCAAAGAGTGTGTAGGAGTCCAAAAAATATATGAAGACAGAAGTTTTGAACCCCGAGTGAACTCTGAGCAGAGAGCAGAAATACTTGACATCCCGGGTTGAGAAGTAGAGAAAAGTCTAAGTCTCAACAATGCCGAAAGTGAGTATGATTCCAGATCGAAGAAGAAACGAAGATGATTAGTCCTTTTTAAGCCGGCTCTATACCAGCTTCGTGGAGGCAGAGCGAAGAAGTAAGTCTCTCTGAATACACCGTCTCTCTCTCTCTCTCTGTATGGATATCTTGGCTGTTCCCCTCTCTCTCTCTTTCTCTCTCTCTCTCTCTCTGTATCTGTCTCTCTGCTTGTCAACCATTTTCTAATTAAAAAAAAGAGAGTTGATATATTATAAAATGGACATAAAATATATACTGTGAATTAATCATTTGGTGTGAATTTTTTTTTTTAATGCATTCATGGTCACTTCTGCAAAGTGATTATTTACGATGCTAAAAGGAGTCTGGGATACTCATTGAGAATAGAACTCTCTAAATTTGTTTTACTCGTTTCCAAGCCAATAATCTGTTAGACAGTTCCTGTAGAGTAGAAGTACAAGGGGAATCTATCTTTCTGACATGCGAAATAACTGTCTAAAGTAATTATTTATTCTTTATTTCTGAGTAATTGTTCAAGCTTTCACCTTTATGGAGGTGCCCGTGGTGTAGTCGTTATCGCCGTAGGAAATGAACGCGGCGATACGAGTTCAAATCCTGGACGAGACCGATTGCATTTCACATTGCACTAATACCCTTGGGAAAGGTATGAATCCAATTACTGTCCCTCCAGCTATGGGTAAATAGTAGGACAGACTAGGTTCTTCAGCCTTGGTTAGGTAACTAGTCAAGGAGAAGGAAAACTCTGAATTCAAACCTGTTAAACTCCGCTTAAAAATTGACCTTGTTGTCATATCCTGACCTTGTGTCATATCCTGTAAATAGTACCTTTAGTAGAATTTTAAAATGATCACAAATTTTGCCGCACCGTTAGTAACACCTTTATACAGTGACCAACAACAGTTTCTTACCCAAACCTACTGTACCGCTTGCAGGATGCAACACAAGGTCATTTTAAGTACAATTAATTTGAATGTAGAATTTTCCTTCTTTTATTCTGGTTGCTATATCAAGCTTAAAAAACCCAGTCTGTCTTTTTTAAAATCTTAACTGGATTGATAATTGTTGTAACCATCGCTTTCTAAAGGTATTAGAGCATTATGAAAAATGCTCACTACCTCATTCAGGATTAGGCCTCTGGTCTACATTTACAAGAACAATAACCAATAACAGAAGTTATTTAATTATAACTGAATAATACTGATTTCATCAATTAATTATAACTTAATCATAACTTTGAAGAGTTACGACAGGTAGAGAATTCTTTCAGAAATTTTTAAACAGTTTTAACATAATTGAACTCATCTGACGTGCAGATTACTTAGCCATCATACTTTTCGGTATTCTTAACTTTTGGGGTCTGTTTTACAATGTACTTTTCCATATTTCTTGCATATTCTATTCCCAAAGAGACTGTTATCGCCATATTGATGCACTACAAAAACACAAAAGCAATGGTTTGCACACCCGATAGTGACACTGCTTTCTTTGACATTGTCACTGGAATCTAGGCTCCATTTCTATTCATAATTTGTCAAGATTATCAGAGAGAACACATTTTCTCATTATTGCTAAGTTTTAAACAGTCCATTCTTTACCAACAGGTTTAATGACTTCGCTTTTAGTGGGTGAGATATTGCTACCGAGGTATGGGAATTAGTCTTCTATTTTTACTATGCATATTGGACGTTAATAGATCCAATAAAAGCAAAAAAACAACTTTACAAAAGGCAAGAAGTGGACAATAAACTGCAGAAACTATTACGGATGCAGATTACGCTGATGATACTGGTCTTCTTGCAAATTTTCCTGCTTTGGTCGAATCTCTTCAGCATAGCCTAAAGCAGTCATTAAAAAGCATTTTCTCAAAGTAAACTCAGACAAAATATTAACTATTAGACTTGCATATTAGCCGTGTGTTCTTTTAGGCTTGTGTGTCTGTGGTTGGATAGTCACAGACACCTGGCATGGCTGCCGGGGAAGCCCATCAGTTGTGTCAAGCAGGCAGAACTGACATTTCCTCGAGTCTCATGGGGTCGTCCCCCAAGCTCTTACTCACCCTTGGCGAAGGTATGTTTATCGCCAGGGGCCGGAGGCGCCGTTATTTTAGCGGAAAGCCGACGGGCTATGAAGAATTTTTGTCACCGACAGGTGTATGTTAGTTGTAGTCTTGCACCTGATATCCATAATAAAAAATGCTTTGTACCATACTCTGGCGTACATGGGGCACCCGACAAATATCGACTCAGATAAAATGGAGATCATAGGTTTTTATCAAGATGGTGCCATCTTATTAAATGACAAAGCTTTAAAATTAGTTGACCAGTTTATATACCTCAGAAGCAATGTCTCATCTGATAAAAGTAAAGTCAACATACACAAAGCAAAGGCTAAATAAGTAAGGGTAAATATGAAAATCTAATCACTGATGAAATGAAAAGGGAATTCCTCGACGAAGTAGTTGTGTCAGTACAAATGTATGGATGCACCACTTAACTTCATCAAAACGCTAGGTGAAAAAGTAAGATGAAAAGTACAAAATGAAGCTGCATGCTTTTTTTAGCAAATTCTGGTAGAAAATTACCACAGAACAGAAGTTGTACGGCCACTTGCCTCCTATCTCACAAACCTTCCAAGTAAGAAATACTAGGAACTGCTGAAGAAGTAAAGACGAACTCATAAGCAGTGTTCTCCTATGGCCCACAAGCAAGAACTTACTTCAGTTCTGTGCGGACACTGGATACTGTATCAACGACTTATTAAGAGCGATGGTCCATGGGGGTTGGATGACATGAGAGAGTTGGGCGAATTCATGCTGTCGGCATGCTTTAATGATGATGATGATAAAGATAGGAAGTGCAATTTTTTTGTTAATACACTGTATTCATATTCATACTAACCATTTAATCCCTAACATGTACTGAATAGTGATAAGAATATTCCTGTCTTTCCATACGTTTATAGCTGAGGATTGTTCATGTAATCTTATCAGGATTAAAAGAGGTACCAAAACTCTCATGTCCAGAAAATCCAAGAGCCACCATTCCACACTCGTTACTGCCAAGTGTGAGATTAAGTCTTTTACCATTATTTGGTGCTCAAACTTAAATTATTCCAACATTCGTATATCATTCGTATAATTTGCAATGAATATGCGCAACTAATCTGAGTGGATCCTCGGTTGGACTTTATTATCTTAGCTAGAAATTAATCCACTGTATCAAAGTTTCTGTATCAAACAGTGTACATTAACTGCTATTGAGAAATGTTAAATCGTTCAGTTTAATTGTTGGTGGGTGCATTTGACAACAAAGTCGAATAAAATTCAACAAATGTAAAAACAAAAATTCTCATAACTTCCGTAATTTCAGGAAGTGAAACTGCCTGGAGTTAAATTGAAATCCTATATTTTAAACTCTTTGCCAAATAAAAGATTAACGTCTTCATTGACGAAATATTTTATTACTTCTTCATTTAAGAAAAAAATATCTACTAATTCATTGAAGAAAAGAAGTCGTTTTATTCTATTAGATAAATACATTTTTTTGTTTGCTTTTTAATTATCCTGATTCTAGTTAAGTAGTAATTTAAAAAAAAGGAAAAAGCCAAAACAGTTAATATAAAGTCACCCTGCAAATAATTGTACAAGCACGTGAATACATTTATTCGTGAATAAATTTTGATGGAATCTTAGTACCTAATAAGATTTAGTTTAACTTTTATATAACAATCCTCAAAGTTAAAAAACAAAACAAAAGGCTGTATTCCCGTACTTTTTGCATGTATTTACCAATACATTTACATGTACATACACACGTACATACACATACACAAACATCAAACATATGTGTGTGTGTCAGCAAGCGTGTGTGTGAATGTCCTTGTGAGCGTGTGTGTGACAGATAGATAGATAGATAGATGTATTTGTGTGTGTATGAGTGTGGTAGTATTTGTGTGTCTGTATGTAAGAGAGTGAGAGAGTATATTTATACACACACACACATATATATATATATATATAGAGAGAGAGAGAGAATGAGAGAGAGCGAGATAGGGAGGAGTGAGAGTGAGTAAAAGAGAGGAAGGAGAAAAAGAGAGAGTTTGTGAGTGTGCTTCATAAATTTGACACTAGAGAAAACTTACTTATGGAAACACCTGATTTCAAGTCAATTATTTGAAGTAGTCCTATGTGTACATACTTTAATCCCAAAGGGTTATTCCCAAATATTGTTGAAAAAAGTCTATGATTTATTGGGTTCGTATACTTTCTCCCACATCTTGAACTTTTCATAAACAGTCCCACCCACACATATAGTGGAGGCCTTCATGGTGATAATGATTACCGTTTTAGGAAAAGGATACGGGGACCCGAGATCAAAACCTGCGTTTCACTTAACGCAAATATCTTTATAAAATGTATGAATCCAACAATTCTGTTTTGGGTTATGGGCTAATACAAGGGAAAACTGTACGCTTTAAACGAGGTATGCCAAATGGTCTACGATAGAGTAAACTCTTAATTCAAACCAGTTAATCTTCCATAAAACATTAACCTACTATAGACTCCTGTTCGTGCAGGGGATGATATATATATATATATATATATATATATATATATATATATATATATATATATATATATATTCTGTTTCAATTTATTTTTCTGTCTATGGGCAACAAAAAATTTTATTCCATTTTAGTTTTCTATTAACTTGTTTTTTAAAGAATAAACGTATTCACCCTCTTTTTTTTCTCCACACTCATTCGTCTTTAGAAATCCTATTTTCTCAAACATTCAGATGTGTAAAAAGCATGCTCCCTCAAGTAAAATTTCAGCTCCAACGAGTTTGCTGTAATAGTTACCAGTGCTACTCAATTTAACGACGAAATACTACAGGGTTCTTTCTCGTTCAGTTAATGGCAAGTCAGTATTGTCGTAGGCCCAGTCAGCTAGAACTGCAGAAACCATCGACTAGATCCCTGCAAAATGGTAAGACTCCCCCCAACGAGTGACCTGTGTATGGCACTAAACAATCTGATGGTGAGGCTTCAGCAATGCTGAAGATTTGGGAAAAGCGGAGTAAACCTTTATTGCCACCGTACTGTGGCCCTGAGTGATATCACCTGATAGAGTCCTATGGATGGGTCAAATAAAATTTAAGTGTACTTAAGTTAAACTGAACTGTTTAAAATAGAACTGTTTTTACATTTAGACTGTTTTAAATAGAAATGTTTATATATATATATATATGGATTTGGCATTAAATAACCTACAATAGTTGATACGCCATAAAACCAAACCAAACTAAACCGTTTTGTTGTACATTATAAATTATATAGAAGGAAGAAACAAATAAAAGAAATTGAATATTAATAGAAAAATATTACAAAAACAAATATCAACATAATTATTTGGCAAAAATAGAGTCCCCATGGCGTTGTGGTTAATGTGCTGAACCGGGACATATTAGTTAGCGTGTTTAAACCCCAGCCGTGCTATTACGTTCATTTTCAGATTAATAAAATAAACTGAAAACTCCTTATCCCCTTACTATGACTAAGGCATCCTAGTAGAAAAAGCATACTGACACTATTTAGCCTATTGTTAGTGTTGATAAGGGGGTTCATACCTTTCCTTAGCAACCCAGTGGGCTGGGGCTATATAATACGTCACCTCCATCTGTGCAAACGGTGAGAACCCCTTCACCAGCGAGTGACTGATATGGCACTAAACCATCTAATGGTGACGCCCCAAATCCCAGATCTTCGGAGAATGTAGAGTAACTCCCTCAATGCTTTTACTACCAGGTCCACTCTGACCCGGAGCGGGTATAGCTGTTGGGGTCACATTTCTGCGTCAAATAGAGCAGATTAATAATTTCTTGTTCTGAAAATTATTTACTTGTGAGACAACAAATGATTCATATTAATTTGGTTTGGTTTGGTCATATGGCATATCAACCACTGTCGGTTATTTAATGCCAAATCCATTGTTATACATATAAACAATTCTATTTCAAACAATTCAATTTACTATAAGTACACAGTTTAAATGCCAAGACAGTTCTATTTTAAAGAATTCAGTTTAGCATAAGTATGCAGTTTAATTATATTTAACACATAGGTAGAACCCTTTCAGGTGCTACTACTCAGAGTGGACCTGGGAGAAATGGCAATGAAGGGATACTCCGCATTCCTTAAAACCCCATCATTACTTGAGCCTCATCATCAGATTGTTTAGTGTCATATCCAGGGCACTCGTTGGGTGAGTCTTACCCCTATGAAGAGATGCAACAGTGTATTCTGCAGCCCCAGCAGACTGAGCCATACTAATTTGAATAATTAGTATATGATAGCAATTTTTTGAACCATTTAATTGTGTGCAAATAAACCTATTAGTGTTTGATATCAACATATCAAGCTCTTTAACTGAGTAAAAATAATTGATGTTGTAACGTAATGGCCAAGGGATTTTGGTTCATGCCTTTGAGTTTAGTTAGGCTGAGAACCTTTCGCTCAGCACATGGGTTAGTTAGGTGCAGCATTGAGGCAGGTGTTAACGCGGGCGCGTGGGCGGATGGAAGTGTCACTGAGATGTAACAATAGTCCGCTTAAAAAAGTGACCTTGTGTCATATCCTGCCCGAGCGGAGGGGTTGGTAAATATGATAGTCCGTGACGAAACGGGGTGACAGGGTGCGGGTGACGTCACGCACCGGAAGCGCGCGGAGGTTTGTTTGAGAATCTGAAGAAAGTTAGAGACTTGAATACTAGACGCCCAACGAGAAGGATCGACTTTTGGAGCTCGCAGACGCGAAGTGAACTTGAGCCCTATGGGGGCCACTCGAGATGGGGGCCAAATGAATAAGACAGCATAGCAAGAGTGTGTCTCTCCTCCTTATGTCGAATCCTTCAACTCAAAATTAATAAAAAGGTTTCGTACCTGAACAAGAAGTCGTTTCGTGTTTTCGAATTTCGAGATTCCTATGTTATTTATATGTTCTATTTTTATCAACATTCGATGTCCATTTCATCCATTTCGCACATGCCCATATTCGTGTACATGGCTATGTAACAATGTTACCGAGAAACTCTTCTGTTAAAATATTTGCGTATAAACAGGAATTGCTATTAAATAACTATCAGGAGTTGATATGCCTTTACGGAAAATAATCTAACTTAATTTTAGGATATTAATCCGAAATTAAATGTAATTACGTGATTGGAGTTTTAATTCGCTGACTTTGATGTCGCAGTTTATCTCATTTACCACTACATCATGTAAAGTTTTCTGATCAGTTTTGTATGGATTCAAAAGCGTATTGAATTATTCCTTTAACAAAAAGTGTAAATTAAGAAAGTAGCCTTTATATTTTTTCAGGATCAGAGGCATAGCTTGAGATTGAAGGTCTTCCGGAACTGTGATATTCCCGTGAGATCGAAAGTCGTATTCTATTGAGTTGTATTTCTCTTCTTTCTTCTCTACCATGCAATTGAGGACTCTCGACAGGAGGCTGAACAAGCAGATTGAGAAATCTCATATTGCATGCCAAAAGCGTATTATTACACCTATTTAGATCGCTAAATATAACGTTTAAAAATTGGATGATTCAGAAAGTTAGGAAGTGACGCCGCCATTATTACGTCCTGTTAACTGGACAGAGAATACACTGATTGCATCTTCTTCTAAGGAGTAAGATCCCCTAAAAAAAGTAGATGTCTTGGGTTTGACACAAAACAGTACTGGAGATCTAGAGAGTGTGGATTCATACCTTCGTTGTGTACACGTTAACGATGACTAGTACTTCTTTCTGTTCGTCAGTTAGATCCGTTCCAAAATTATTAGTATTGATAGAAATGCTCTAAACGATATAACTATGTGCTAACTATTTGCAATAATAACAGTTTCAAAGTATAAGTGCTTACAAATTATTATATAAAAATAAAAAAAGTATGAATTCAACAACGAAACATGTCTTCAAAAAATCTACATTTACAACCTTACTTATAAATATCCCGACTATATTTCAACTTTATGAAGACTATAATTAAACTTAGATTAGAATTTTGATACAAAATAAATCAGAATGGGTTACGCCTGTGGATGAAGTTTAAAATACACGGACTGTATCCCCAATGGAGGAGAAAAAACCCTCAAAATAGGCTGTGTTAGATATGACCCTTAGCTGCACCTCAGGTCAAGCTACAGTTAAGGAGCTCTTGAAACTGTGGAATACTCCTTCATTGGCAGGTCCTTCATTGTCAAGTCCGAAGTGATAGTATCCATTTGGGTCCTATTAATGGGTTAAACATCTATTAAAAACGTATCTCTGTTCGATAAAGCACCCTGAAATAAATAAATAAATAATAAACTTTGAAGAAACAGCAACACTAAAATGTTAATAATCGCCAGGCATAGAATAAAATTAGATCGGTTGTCATGCCGTTAAAATCAATCATAAATGGTTGAAATGCCGCTATGTAGATAAAACAAACCAATTGTTAATGGAGCTGGATCCCGTGACCTCTAATCCAGGAAATGATCTCATCAAGATCGTCTTGTTTAGTGATTTAGACAAAGCCCACAACTGTATAATCAACATAAGAAAAAGAATCCATGAATCTAAGAAGAATATCCTCACACGAAGCGCCTTGAAGTGATAGCCTCACATCGGTGCACAATAAAAGCACCCTAAACATTCAGCCCTAAAAACTGAGCCAAGGCGTTAACGGATGTGTTAGCATTTACAGGGAGTTTGTAGACATGGACAGCCATTGGTCTAATGGATCTACCGAAAAATATGTAGCTCATTCATCAGCGCTCTTCATGAATCGACATGGATAAATAACCATGAAAAAAAGAAGCTGAAATGTACTGGATACTCTTTTAAATATTCTCGAATTGTTATGCATGACCTCATTGATAAGAAGTTATTTGACGCTTGATCTTTCTACTAGCAACCCAGAACAAATTTTTCTCTTAGCTTTATTGTGGTACAGGGAAAGAAGAATGTGTTTACCCACTAAGAATCGAACTCACTAACAGTGGTTTGCCAATCAATCTAACTGGGTAACAATTACACCACAGATTTGGTATTGTGTGGCAATTGATCTGCGAGTCTAAAGAAAGCAATTCTAATGCTGCCTCATAGGTCGAAATTAACAAGGTTTATATTATCTTTTGATATGGTGTAATAATCATGTTATTGTCGACTGGTTGGTTGGATTTCATGCCAAATCAATACATGCCAAATCAACACATGCTAAATCCCTTATAACATATATGTATACGTTAAATATATATGATTTGTAAACGAATGGTTTGGTAACATTATTAAACAAGCCATATATCATTTGTTTGCACAGAGTTAAATGATTTCAAGTATTTCTATAAAAATTATATTAATGATTCAATTGTCATCAGTCATTTATTTGCGCTTAGTTAAACAGTCACAAGTTTGGTAAAGGATAAAATATTTCTATTTGACCCATAGACGAGATTCTAACAGATACTACCGCTTCGTGTCAGAGAGAACTTGGGAGTAATGGCGACGAAAGGATAATCCCAAATCCCCAACGCTCCAGGAATGGATCCTGAACATCAGATAGTTTAGTATCATATCCATAACACTTGTAGTGAAGTGGGGGTCTTAATCTCTGCAGAGATGTAATCGGCTCATTCTACAGCCTCACCCGACTGGGTTTTGCATATTTTAGATTCATCGTTTTAGCTAAAGCATCGAGGGTGTAATTTAGTCGGTGTAGAAGTTACATGAAAACGATTTTAGACTTTACCTGAAAATGTAAGTGTCACTCGTCATTTTTGCACTGGAAATAGTATAGCATTGCTGGGTCTGATTCAAACACAAGGAAAAGAGATGAAATGAATACAATCAGACACTTGGTCCAAGAAAAATACCACTAAGTTATAAGAGTAATTCAACACTCCTCAGAGTCAATGTCAAAACAGAGAGACGTAAAGTAGCATTTGAAAAGGTGATGAAAAAGATTTGTATTGTTCCATAAATCACATCCCACCTTCAATGAGTGTCTTCTGTAGCTCCAAAAATTAAGTCATTCCTTGTCCTCTGGTTGGAATCTGACTGCCTGATTGACCCTTTTCGAAAATACGTTGGTTGTCATTTTACGCACCTACCAGTCAACAAACCCACTGGACGCCAGAATGATGTCACTCCTTTCACTTGGGGTGGAAATTTTGCCACTTTATAACAACTGTCATAGATTGGTTAATTTATTTTCGGATTTATGTTGCATGAAATAAGATAGATTAGTTTTAGAACAACACTCAGGAAATTGCTGGTGAGGTTGTAATTCAGACTTGATGACTTAGATGACTTCTTCCAAATCCTCTTAATGATGGAATGAAATAGATCAGAATGCGATAAGCAAATGTACAAAAAGATAAACTTACCAACAGACGGATATATGTTATTCTGCAAGAGACTCATTTAATGGTGAATATACTTTTTCACTATTTTATCTATCCAATCATAGTTTATGTGAATTTTAAGATGAGCATGTCTTGGAAGAAAAAATACATTTTTCTTCATTAATGGGGTTTCCCGCCTCTAAACACTTAGGAAATTACATATTGATCGCCATCTTTGATTTCCCTTGAATGTGTCAGCAGAGCGAAAACTTCTTTCGATTAACAATTTGCTCCGAAAATATGTTTTTATTTGATGTGTTATTATCATTTTTAACTCATTTGAAAGCTTTTCACATCAGGGTTAGCTGATGGTTTCTACTAGAGTCTCAGTGACAGCAAGTCTCCGCAAGTCTCCTTGACTCTTTTCAGCATTCCGGCTGATCTTAATAATTCTGTAGTCTGGATAGTCACCCATTGTCATCTTATTCCCATACCTTCAAATCACTTTATAAATACTTTTTGGGATTGTTTCAAGCGCACCATTTATAAATGGTATCAACGTCACCTTCATCTTCTATAGCATTTTCAACTCTCTAGCTAGGTCTAGGTATTTTTGCTTTTTTAAAAAAATATATTCTATTTTCTGCCGAGACAGCAGAATCCACCATTTGGCAGGGTTATTTTTTTATTATCTTTATTATTATTCCCAGCGAGTTTTTCACTCCAAATATAGCAGTTGCTTTTCCAAAGAATAATCAATGAAAAGTATTCAAGATTCTTCTAAGTATTCAAGCTGATCGTATCAGCAGTTGCCCAGTCGGCTGGGGCTGTAGAATACACCGACTGCACCTCTGCAGCGGGGTAAGACCCCACCAAATGAATGTCCTGATATGACACTAAACAATCTGATGGTGAGATTCCAGTGATGCAGGAGCTTTGGAAAATGCGGAGCACCCCTTTATTGCCATTGTTCCCAGGTCTACTCTGGCCCAGAATGGTATCACCTGATAGGGATCTATCTATGGGTTAAATAGAACTAACTGCATACTTATGCTAAACTGAAATTTTTGAATTAGAACTGTTTGACTATACTGAATAGTCTTAAATAGAAATGTTTTTGACTATTAAATTGTACTTACATTTAAACTGCGTGCTTATGCTAAACTGAATTGTTTGAAATGGAACTTTTTAACATTGAAACTCCACTTACACTAAACTAAATTGTTTGATATAGAACTGTTTTGACATTTAACTGTGAGTAAACAAAATCTGTAATTATACTAAACGGAATTAACTGAATTAGAACTGTTTGAATAAACTGAATAGCTTGAAATAGAAATGTTTTTCAGAATTAAACTGTGTACTCATTCTAAACTAAATTGTTTGAAATAGAACTATTTTCATAAAAATGGATTTGGCGTTAAATAACTTACAAAGGTTAATATGCAATAAAGCCCAAACAACTAACCAACTAACCAGTTCTGAGATTTGATTCTTTCTCTGGTCTCTAATTCCCCCAGTCTCTTTTCCATACCACTGAGGACCGTTCTAAGAGCAATAGCTACAATTACGATCACCATCAACTTGATATTCTGCAGCTTCTTCGGTTCTCTAATAAAATCTAGGTTTTTACTTAACTTTGCGATTTCCTAACTGTAAAATCTACATGACAATTTTTTTCTTCTTGATAATTTACACAAGATTTGGTATTCTAGGTGGGATTGTGTGATATTTTGTATCCCATAGTCTCAGGAAATTGTAAGTGTCTAATTTTCGTGCTAAGATTCTGATTTGAGCATATACCATTTGTCAGTAGAGTCAAATTTTAATCACTGACGCAAATTCTAGTGTATAACTTTTGACATCTAGTCATACCTTGTCTTGAATTTGTTGTTATTTGATCGACAGAATTAATGGCAAAAGGCTTCTAGTATAAAAAAGAAAATACGCAAATAATGAATTGAATCGAAGTAAAATGAAAAGATGGAGAAAGAGGATCTGTCAACACTGAAAATTACGATAATCGTGCTCTAAACCGACTTCAAGTATACAAAAAGCAATTTATTAAAAACAGTGAAACATTTAAAAAAATTTACCTGAACTGCAGGATCAGAATTCACCAAGCATAAAAGAAACAAAGAAAACAGAGACCAAAGCTATATCAAAATCAACGTAAAAGGTGTATTTAAAAGGATAAACTGAATTCCTATTCATGTCGGCTTAGAAAAGTTCTACAGGATACTCATTGTATTAAAACAAAGATAAAACACAAGAAAATGGGAACGGATAAAAGTGTTTATGATGTGATTCACTTTTCAGAGGAATCTAGTTGAGCGATAAGTATAAAAAAAAATAGAAATGATTGTTTGGAATATTTTAAACTTTAGAAACTGTAAATGATAAGGATTTTAATGTTCAAAGCAATTGTATATACACGAAGAAGAATCTAACTAGGGGAATGATGATATATAATTTTCTAAGTATTTTAATTTTAAATAAATCATGCATTTCTGTTCAGATCTAGTTAAAAAGAAGAAAATATATCAAACAATGGTGAAAGCTTTTTCATAAGACTAATGAGTAAATAATAAGCAAAAGGCTTAATAACAGCCGGATCTTTGACAAATTATTTCAAAAATCAGCAATATAAAAGTGATGATGGTTTTTCATCATTATTAATGCTATTGAACAATTCTATAGAATATTTGGTAAAGTAATACTCAACCTGAAAATACGAATATGATTCAAACCGACTGAGTGACAGCTCGAATGAATGAAGCTAGAATTCTCCAGGGTTTACAAAAATGTCATGGAGATACCCAAACTCAAATAAAAAGAGGGAAATATGTCTCACGTGTCAAAACAATTATAATGAAAGATTGATATTAAAGAGAATGGTGTCTTCAATAGACTTTTAATAATATCTTCAATGATATATAAATATATATATATATATATATATATATTGTCATCCACAGATAGACTATTTCGTTGTATCACAACTCTTCAGTGTGTCTAGACACGTATGACGCTTGAAAAAGAGACCGAACCCCCAAACCTTTTGTTAGACTTAGTATCAGCATACCACGTTGGCTAAGGAATTATAAGGTATTATGTGGCAACAGCAGCACCAGCGTTCGTTTGTTTAATTTTTTTACCTTACCGGATACCAGAGTGCTCAATTCGTTCAAAGAGCTTTGCATTATGCAAGAGGCAACCGAAATTTCCTTCGCCAGAGTGCTCAACCCCCAATGGGAAAGTGTATATATTGTCATCCACAGACTGTTCCGTTGAATCACAATTCTTTAGTGTGTGTAGACACGTAGGATGCTTGAAGCTGGGACCGAAACCCGCCCAACTTTACGTTAGACTTTGTATCAGACCGCTCGGCCAACAAGCGTACCATGTTGGCTAAGGAATTATAAGGTATTATGTAGCAACAGCAGCAGCAGGCATCATTTGTTTAAATTTTTTAATTTACCGGATACCAGAGTGCTCAATTCGTTCGAAGAGCTTTACATTATGCGAGAGGCAGTGTATATATATTTATGTGCGAGTGTGTAACTGTGTGTGTGGGATCTGAGAATCATGCTGTCTAAACTGGCAAATCATGGTGTAATGGAACATTATATGTTATTTCTTTTAATATTCTATGTAGTTTTATAGATATGCTCTTAAAAAAAAGCATTCAGCACTTATAAATTTTATTTTGTACCCAAATCATTTGTGCATATATATATATATATATACAAACTCACACATTGTGTTTTTACCGAAAATATGAGAAGAAAGAGTTAAGAAAATTCAAGCAATTATGTTGAATTGAAACTTAAAGCTCATGAAGGTGATATCACTATTCAAGAAATTACAGAAAATAAGAAAAAACATTCTTGGAATAAATTCCATAAATGGATTAACATTAATTGTCGATTTTGCGAGATTGAAACGGCCATCTCCAGTGGAACATTCTTTGAATAATGATCATCGAAATATTCAATATTTAAAGCATTGCACAAACTTCAAAAACATGCAATAACGAACAAGAGAAATTCTTTAAAATCTCAATTGATTAAAAACCGATCACTATTTTTACTGGCTATGCCGCCTGGGGATGTAGAAATACACCGACTGCATTTTGCAGAGGGGTAAGTCTCCCTCAATGAGTTTCCTGGATATGACACTAAACAATCTGATAGTGAGGTTCCAGTAATGCAAGGGTTTTGGGGGAATGCGGATTACCCCTTTATTGCCATCACTCCCAGGTATACTGTGGACCGAGGTGGTAACACCTGATATTGTCAAATAGAACTAAACTGCGTATTTATGTTAAACTGAATTGTTTGTAATAGAAATGTTTATATGTATAAAATGGATTTGGCCTAAAATAACCTTCAAAGGTTGATGTGAAATGAAACAAAATCAAATTATTTTTACACAAACTCTAATACCAATTTGTGTTTTCCATTTCTTTTGCTGTTTTCATGTAATATTACGGACGGGCGCTGTCGTCAATCAGTGAAGGTGTCACGAGACTAGCGCGTACAGGCAGAATGACCTGCAAAGTTAGACGTGATTTTGAAATAATCACAGATGTATCATCACGTGTTTCACTCGTGGCATCGAGCGTTTGAGGAACTTCGATTCGTTCACCAAAATCTCTATATAAGAAAACAGGTAATAAGATTTTGGAAGAGTTGAAGGCAGTTGTAGTTGTCAAAACGGGTGCGTTAAAGGTTCCAGAGGTACCGACCCGTCCTATCCCAGTTTGCTGTGACAGGCGTTTTTCAAATAGCCAGCTCACCCACACCCTGTTACCACCGAGAGGATGGGAGGAGAAGGACGCAACAAAAACGAACTTTTCGAGTTGCAGCGATCATAGCTGAATTAAAATGTTTGTTCCCTTACCTTCGAGTTTGAGTATTTCTTTTTCTTCGTACTTCTTTCTTGACAACACAAAACGTTGGTCCTATGGTACATTCATAATTCTCTTTATTATATCCGATGGAAAGAATTTTGTAAATATATCTGGTTTTATTTCTTGGTTTCTTTGTTCAATGCCCTTTCAAATTTATTTGATGCCAAACCACCCTTGTCAAAGAACAACAGGGGTACATAAAAGGATAAGGGGGTTTATAACTTTCCCAAGGATATTAATAAAAAAATGAACGTAATAACGCCACTGGGATTTGAACTCGTTAACTATGATATACCAGTCCAGCATTTTAACCATAACGCAATGTGGATCCTTTCCGAGTATAATTTGATCAATATGATATGTCAAAATCAATTGAATTTGTAAAAGAACAGTACAGCAAAACATTCGTTTGTTTAATCTTGAATAGCATTGGCTTTTCTTTGGTTATGTTATAACACGGAGCGAAGCAAACATAGACTATTCAAAATCTTCACAGATTTCGTGCAGGAACTACTGGAAAAAATGATTTCCTACAATGTTGGGGTTTGTCCCATTAGCAGAGATAGAAAAATTACTTATTTACTTTTGTTTTCATATGTTTATGTGCCTTTTAGCAGAAGATAATAAAGAAAAGACACGAATGCCCTTGAACCCTGTTTATAATTTTTCACATCTTCCTTAAAGTTATTAGAGAAATAAGGTGCGTGATTAAGTTAAGCCTATGGATATTACGATTTACTAGACAACCTGTGAACCCATTGGGTCCTCATTTGAACTAAAGTACATAAAGAAAAGGATACTGTAATTTATAACAAAGTGAGAAATTCTAATTAGAATCTTATAATTCTCTTTAGATATTAAGAATTTGAATGATCAGTAAATCAAGCTTAACCAAAAAAAATAAAAGATTGGACTAGAAATTATTATATTTTCTTGGGTTACAATAACTTGGGCGTATTTCTCTCATAAATAGCTACCTCTCATGAGCCGGGTTTGGTGGTTTATAGTAACACACACACATACACATGCATATATATATATATATATATATATATATATATATTGTTATGACTACAGCGAATTTTAAGGTAAGTGTCTAGGAGTACACCTGGTCCCCAGCAATCATAACAAAAGTTTGACACAAACAAAAAAAATAGTCAAGTAAAACAAGGATTTGAAATGCTAAACTAACTTTATTTACAAGGGAATGAACAGGGGATGAGGAGGTATGCAAAGATAAAAATAGACATAATCCAGTAAGCAAGAGGGGTGAAAATAATACATGGGCTAAAATCAACCAGAAATCCATAAATGTTATGAAGAGGAATGTATTACAGGAAATATATTTGGATTATAATGTTTAAAAGATTTCCTTAAGTTTTGCCATCGAAAACAGACGCAACAAGACCTGAACAAATGGTTGAATACAGCACATGTAAAAAGGATTACCGGATTGTTCCTTGACCGGGTGATGAATTTAGGCACGTCTTCCTCTGTCAAGAGCCGGATTTGTTCTGACTTTAACCTGTAGAGCCGGGTCATAAGAACAACAGACAGCAGCTTGAAACCCTGGCGGGTTTGAACATGTGCCAAAAATTCTATTCCTAGTTCGCAGAGCAGATATGAAGTCTGCTCCCAAGGAAAAGTTGAAAAAGGGTATGCACTACATGGACGCTAACTAAACGGCTGGAGAAGAAACTAGACGGCAATTACACAAGAATGTTGAGAGCAATATTGAACAAGTCCTGGCGACAACACCCCACGAGACACCAACTATACGGCCACTTGCCTCCCATCACGAAAATTATACAAGTTAGACACGCGGGGCACTGCTGGAGAAACAAGGACGAGCTCATAAGTGATGTACTCCTATGGCCCCCACATATGGCCAAGCAAAATCAGGATGACCAACTCGAACTTACATACAGCAGCTATGTGAGGACACAGGATGTAACCCTGAAGACCTGCTAGAGGCGATGAATGATAGGGAGAAATGGCGAGAGAGGGTCAGGGATATCCGTGCTGGCGGCACGACATGATGATGATGATATATATGTGTGTGTTGTAGTAGTAGTAGTAGTAGAGAAGAAGGAGCTCTAGTCAAACGACCAAACCGTGCTAAAAGTAAGTTTTTTAAGGTTAACTTCAAAATGAAACCTGAAGAAAGAGGCTCGGAGATCCAACATCACCAGACTTGTAGGAATCCAATGTCAGGAAAAATCTAAGAGGAGGTACTCTAAAGTAAAATCTGCTGGTTGCATAGTCTTCAGTAACCTTGCTATGCTTGTCACTGGGCCGTGGATTTGTAGACACAGTGAATGGTATAACTAACGTCCTAGCGGATGCCCCTATTATCTAATGACGTACAAACATAACATCATATCATCTTACACATTTTGCGTATTTTTTGATAAGTTTAATTAGTTATTGATAAAAAGTTTAAGTTAAAATATAAAAGATAAAAGATAGGACACTAATGATAAAGCGTGTTTAAAAAACGGAGACAGAGAAATATATTTAAGTTAGGATGGCATATACACCGCGGTAACTAGTAACCATCGTCGAAGGAAATAGACACGGTGACCCGAGTTTCACATTCTGGACAGGACTGTTTACGTTTCACAGAGCATTAATACCCTTAGGAAATGTATAGATCCAATCATTGTTAATCCAGCTATGGGTGAGTCGTGGGCCAGACTTGTCTCTTTAACTTTGGTAAGACAACCAGTCTAGGAGAATGAAATATATATATATATATATATATATATATATATATATATATATATATATTAAAGACATTTCTCAGAAGAAAAAAAATCCAATAAATATCTGCGTTGAAGCAAAAGGGAATGGCGAAAAAGAAACCAAGGAAAGCAAGGAAAATGATGAGAAAAAATAGAATTGACACAAAAACACACACACACACACACACATATATATATATATATATATATAAGATATAAAACAAAGTGAATAATTATTAGATAGAATCATATAGAAAAATTGAAAGGTTTTAAAAAAGACCAAAAAAGAAGAATGTTAAGAAAAATATTTAAGAACCTATCGAGGGAGAAGAAAGGGAAGAACAGAAGAAATTAGTAGGAAGAAGAAAGGAAAGAAAAATGAAAGAAATAAAATGAAAGAGAAAAGAAAGTAAAAAAGAAAGGAAAACGATAAACAAACGAATAAACTAAAGAGAAATCAAAATAAAAAAATCAATGAAAAAATAAAATGAACAAAGGAAAAGCAATGAAAAAAACTTTGGGAAAGAAAAGGAAAAATATAGGATATCAATTGAATAGAAAAGAGAAAGAAAAGGGAAAGAAAAGGAAGAGAAAAAGTTACGATGTTAAAGGTGAAGAAAAGAACAAGAAAAGTGAAAGAACATGGAGAAAAAAAAAGGTAGGATGCAAAAGGGAATGAAAAGGTAGAAAAAAAGGGAAAGAAAAGGAAGAGAAAAAATTTCGATGTTAAAGGTGAAGAAAAGAACAAGAAAAGTGAAAGAACATGAAAAAAAAAGGTAGGATGTAAAAGGGAATGAAAATGTAGAATAAAAGGGAAAGAGAAGGAAGAGAAAAGGCTACGATGTTTAAGGTGAAGAAAAGAACAAGAAAAGTGAAAGAACATGGAGAAAAAAAAAGGGAATGAAAAGGTAGAAAAAAAAAGGGAAAGAAAAGGTAGAAAAAAAATCCCTTGAGAATGTTTGACAAGAGAAAAGTGTTCATAACCTTTATAAAATTATTTGTTATTTCATGAAAAATATTCTTTTTTAGATTTACTGGAATAAGAGGATTTACTTGACGTGGTTTTGATGCTAGAATCCCCATCAATAGTTTGTCTGATTTGAAATAAATGGCTGTAAAAAATAAAAGAAACAAAAACAAAAACAATTTGATTAAAGGTTGTGACATAGAATAACGGCAATTTTGGTTCTTTTTCTCTTTTTTTTTAATCGGTAGACACTTTTCTCTTTCACAATAAAGATTCGCAACAGCATCGCCAAAAGCGTTTTTACGTTTTTTTTATTTGCCTGATAAGAAAGGCGTGTCTCCAAAAAAAGTAATTTAGTTGCTATTTGAAATATATATATATATATATATATATATATATATATATATATATATATATTGTGTGTTTACAACGCATTTTTTAAAGTAATCTTATTCTTCAATGTACATAGTTTTTTTTTGTATTTTCCTTGTAGCAAAATAACTCGATTTTTTCATATAATATCGAACATTGTATTTATTCGCTTTTGTAAACAGGCATGCATAAAATCACCAATAAAATATTATTACCATTATCATTTCTTTTAATATTTTTCATGAGATTTGTAATTGTCATAGTTTTAGCATTGACGATTCTAATATCACAAGTATTTACAAAAGTAGACGAGGTTAGATAGTTCATTTTAGTGTTCCCAGTAATTACATATGATCAATATATTGCACAAGAAACGTCCAAAAATCAGAACACAGGCTATTAATCCAAGCCATTCATTTTTGTACAAATAAAGAGGAGTCCTCATGGAGTAATTGCTAACACTATGGCTTCGAGTTCGAACTTCAGACGCGCTTCGTTCACTTTCGGACTAATATCCTTGGAAAAGGTATGAACCCCTAAACTGCCCCTAATACCAGACGACTGGGAATCTTCAAGTGTAGAAACTTAATATCTTTTTACAGCTGGTTACTTACTTGACCTATTGGCAGGGCTTAGACTATGCAGACTGTATCCCCTGCAAAAAGGTAAGCTCTACTAAAAAGGGATGCCTTGGGTTTGACACTGTACCAGTTCTAGTGGTGAGTTCTAAGAAGTTTGAACAACCTTTCAAATTGCTTAATTCCTCCCAGCTCCACTCTGACACTGTAAGAAGTAAATGCTATCTGAAATTTATATTTAAAAATTATTTACATTTACATTTATTATTTACATTTCATAGGACCGTGGGCAAAGAAAAAACACACTAAGAAGCGATTACACAAAAAGTATAAATGAACGGATAATGAAAACGATTCCTTAATATCAAGGTTTAAAATCACCCAAGAAGGTTAATGAAAATAAAATAATCACCTATTACGAATAACTATGTTTGATGTAGTTTCACCAGCAATGCATTGATCACCTCTTTAAAATCTAGTTTATAATTTTGATTTTCACGAAATAATTTAGCCCTGTTGGCTAGGACTGTAGATTGCGCCGACTGCATTTTTGCAGAGGTGTGAAACCTATCCTAATTAGTGTCCTTATTATGTCTCTAAACGACATCTGATGGTGCGGAACCAGCTCCGGAGCTTTGGCTAATCGAGAGTATCACTTCATGGACATTACTCCCCGGTCGACCCTGAACCTGATTAGTGGTACATGCTAGGGTCCCATCTATGGATCAAATGAAAATATTTTATCATTTAAGATACTTGAAACCATTTAACTGTTTGCAAGCTAATGAACAATGTTGAACAGAATTGTTAGCGTTTGATAAAAATACTTGAAACCATCTAACTATTTGTTAACGAATAAATAGTGTTGAATAATTAATGGCGTTTAATCAAAATTCTTGAAAACACATAGCTGTGTGCAAGCGAATAAATAATGTTGAGCAGAATTATTCGTGCTTAATAAAAATGCGTGAAACCATTTAACTGTAAACAAACGAATGAAATATGTTGAATAATTATAAGTTAATAATAAACCATTTTACTGTGTGCCAACGAAGATATAATGTTGAATAATTTTTGCTTTAAATAGAAATACTTGAGACGATTTAACTATGTGCAAACAAATAAATAATTTTGAACAGAATTACTAGTGTTAAAAGAAATATTTGAAACCGTTTAAGTATGTGCAAATGAATGAATAATTTTTAAAAGAGTAATTAGTGTTAAATAGCAATAGTTGAAACTGTTCAACTGTGGGAAAATAAAACTATTAATGTTAAACTGCATTACTTAAAACAATGTAACTGGGGACAAACGACTGAATAATCTTTAATTGAATTATGGGCGTTAAATTGCACTATATGGAACCATTTGATTGAGTGCAAAAGAATGAATAATCTAATTGTGTACAAATAAGTTCAGGGATAGCAAGGAGTCGGAACATATTGTTGTTTACTTTCTTTTTAATTGAACCATGAAACTTTAGAGCTTTGAAGGATATTTACTAGGTTATATATATATATATATATATATATATATATATATATATATTTACTAATCTACTATCTACCAGTATTCACGGTTACCAGGAAAAAAGAAAAAAAACCGCCAGGAACAAGAGATAAAAATATCTCGAATCACCGCCCGGGGGAAAAAGAAAAAATATCATAGGACAAACAAAAAAGAAAAGGCCAACTCCGTCACACTAGTTGAAAAAAATCAAGAGATATGCAGTCAGTTGGTCAAAAGAAAAATAAAACCCACCGTAAACGCTGCAATGCTACAATTACAAGATTGCTCAACGAGAGTGGAGCCAATTACAAAATTAACTTAAATCGCGAGTCGGAATTGTCCTACTAAAGTTTTACCTCAACGGATCATCAGGGAGTCCCGAATTCCGACTCGCGATTTAAGTTAATCTTATATATATATATATATATATATATATATGAAAATTTCTCGCAATATTTGCATAATAATTGCATGTCCTTGAACCATGAATAATATTATTCGATAAGTAGATGTTAAATTCTTTTGCTATATTAAAATCACTTGAATTAAAAACACTGAAAGTTCATTCTCCTCCTGAAATTCGAAGACTATTTTATAAACCTCGACTGCTATATCTCATCTACTAAATTTAATGTCAACATAGGCTTACGATAGGTGTGGAATGTTATTAACAGGTTGTCGATCATGTGGAAATCTGGTCTCTTAGATTAAAAAAAACAGTATAACTTCCAATTTGTGGCTAAGTCAGTATTACTGTATGGTTGCACTACCTAGATTCTAACGAAATATCTAAACAGCAAGATAGGGAGTACACATAAATGTTTCGTGTCGATTAGCATAAATCCTGGAAGCAGCACCCTCCAAAAAGCATCTGGACGATCACTTGCCTCCGCTATCCCAAACTCTTGAAAATTGATATAACAGTGTTGGTTTGTTATATGCTCATCTACAGCATCATAACGACACAATAAACAGACACAGGAAGACTTCCTTACAAATATATACCTTTCACTTTATTGCAAGGGTTCGAAAAGGGTTACTCAATGTTTGTATGTGAGAGGGAGCTGGAGATGGAACATAACTGCAATATTTTGACCCCCAAACTTATGGTCGTCAACGTTGTGTCTTTCTCGTTCTTTTGATACTCAATCGGAGCCCTAGGGTCCACTCTGCTGGGTGCTGTCTTTTTTTTACTGCATCTTATCAGCATCTTTCTCTGGACCCCAATTCATCAGGGCTTCCCGAGGGCCCCTTCGGCCGGGTGTGGCTTTCCTTAACACATCTCTCTCCAACTCCGTTCGATCTTCAACTCAACTGGCTCGTCGAACTCAACTGAGTTATATAATCATTCGACGCCCACTCGATCTTTGAAATCGAATATTTAATCGTCATCAAGCGAAAATAACTGTCATGCAGTTCAGAGATCACTCCCTTCCGGTGCATCCTTCTGTAGTGGCACAGTGGGACCTTCACCTTGTCCCATATTATCAGCCTTAATCCGCCCACGTGATCTCTTTCGATTACTGGCCATTGGAATGTGTCCCTTCCTTCCGGTGCATCACCTTGGAATAGCATTTTTGGGCCGGGTCGAAGGTCAAAATATTACAGGTTGACCTGCAAAGCATCACATAAATCAGCTTTGTATGGACACCGAATACAGTCTAGAGAACCTGCCTTGACCGATAGATGGCTAGAACGGATGATGAGAGAGAGAGAATAAAGACAATCTTTTCTATCAGCAAGACTTGATGAAGTGGAGGATTAGGCAGAGGATAATGCATCTACATAATAGATATAAATATTTTAAAAAATCAAACAGAAAAGTAAAGGGCTTTTTTTTATATCTGCAATCATTTTGTACTTTAAAATATCTTGACATCATATTTGTGATAAAAATTTTGTAAATATTTTTGGTACGTGATTCAATTTACAGTCAGGCGAACGTTATCGGTTTGCGAGAAGGTCATAGTTGATAAGAAATTATCACAACCAAAAATAATGAAAAAAGCTTTTAACATACAATATTAAAAAAAAATCTAGGGGATCTCTTGTGGCGTAGTGACTAACGTACTGAACTACGAAATATTAGTAAGCGAGTTCGAACTCCAATCGCGCATTTACACTGACTTATGGATTAATACTCCTGAGTAAGGTATGAACTCACAAATTCACTATCTATGGTTTACAGAGTACCACTACTGTCATTTTAGAAGAATGAATTCGGTATTAAATAACAACAAAGTCTCATATGCCTTTAAACCACCAAACCAAAACCAAAACCAAAACCAAACCAACCAACCAACCAACCAACCTACCTAAAAATAAAAACAAAAAACAAAAATATCTTTGAAATAAAGATTGAAAATGCATAATAGAGTATAAAAGTATTTTATAACTTGCTTGAAGGATTGCACAGCTTGATTTATTTTATAGTATTGAATAAATTTAACCGGGCCATTGGCTTAATGTGTTCAGTGTTCGCCAATGGTCCGGGAGACCTGCGTTCAATCTCAGGTCGAGTCATACCAAAGACTCAAAAAATGGTACTTGATGCCGCCTTGCTTCTCACTCAGCACTATAAGGTGAGGATCAAGGACAAAGTGGAGCAATCGAGGGAATAGAGTGACACCCTCCCCTACACCTCGGTATTGTAGCTATTGAAAAGAGAAACTTCGGGTCTTCACCGACTAAGGTCGCCAAATTTACTTCCTTTTTTTATTGCAATGCGAAATACATTAATCCTCTTAGACCAGTTTCCTGAGACTACCACATTTCAGTGAAATTATCACCAAAGAAATACGTAAAGCTATTTATAAGAAAGAGCTTGATATACAACTGGCCCACTCTGGACCCTAACTATGCCAATAACGAACGAAGAAAAATAACAATACTATCGCAACATGCACGCAAATCATCTGCCCCGTAAGGGATCCAAATATATGCCAAAAAACTTACACTATCGTTTAATTTGCTTCAAATGACATGATTTTGAAATAGGGAGTACAATCAGACCCCTCCACATCCGAATTAAAGAACTCCTCAATACACATTCATCCTCATTCCTTAGACATTGAAGCAAATGCAAAACATAATGATAATAATTTTTCCTTTAAGATAGAGGCAGGTAATGTTGGTAATCTCAGAATTAAAGAGGCTTTATGAATAGCTAAGTTACACCCTCAGATGTAACGATAGGTTAGTATTAAATACTGAATATATCATTAATTAACATGTACATTTTAAATACATTATTAAGTTTTAAAAAATAAAATAAATTAAATTAAATAAATTGAAATAAATTTGATTAGGACAACTGAAATCATGTCTATTCTGCAGGGGGTTTAAACACCTCACGTGGCAACATCGTTACAACACACAACATGGCGTTTTAACACCCCACGTGACCCCATGTTTACAACGTTCGAAAAAATTGAAGCCCTAACATCGTGTTCATTTAGGACCAGGAAGGCGAAATCTATAGATCCTATTTACCAACCCTTCCGCTCGGGCAGGATATGACACAAGGTCAGTTTTTAAGCGGAGTTTAACAGGTTTTAATTCAGAGTTTTCCTTCTCCTAGACTAGTTGCCTTACCAAGGCTGAAGAACCTAGTCTGTCGTACTATTTACCCATAGCTGGGAGGAGAATAATTGGATTCATACCTTTCCCAAGGGTATTAGTGCTATGTGAAATGCAATCAGTCTCGTCCAGGATTTGAACTCGTGTCGCCGTGTTCATTTCCTACGACGATAACAATTACATCACGGGCACCTCCACAATCTTCTATAGAAGATAGACTTTTTCGGGCGGTGGCTGGGGGGACTCCCTAAATGTAGAAATACGAGGTGCCTTCAATTAGTTTCAAGACTTTTTTCGCATCGGCACTTTTATTATTTTACACACATGAAACTCTAGTCCACTCCGGCTGCTATGCATTTGTTGTACCGTTCCAACAACTTCTGGAAGGCCCCATGGAAATCCTCTTGTGTGAGAATGTCAATGAATTTCATCACAGCCTCTTTCATCTCCTCAATTGTCTCATAACGACAGCCTCTAAGATTTTCCATGAGCTTAGGGAATAAGCAAAAGTCATAGAGAGCAAGGTCTGGACTATAGGGAGGATAAGGAACTGTCTTGATACCCATCTTGGTCAAATAGTCTGTGACAAGGATGGAGTTGTGGACTGGTGCATTGTCCTGGTGGAAATACCACTGACCCGAATTGAAGAGTGCTGGTCCCTTCCGAAAGAATCTCTCCCTGAACTCCCTTAAAACCTCAACATAGTATTCCTTGTTGACTGTCTGTCCAGTGGGAACCCAGTGCATGTAGATCATCCCAGTGCTGTCAAAAAAAGGGATCATCAAAGGTTTGTTGGTGGATTTGCTCTGTCTGGCATTCTTGGGTCTGGGAGAGCCAGCAAGCTTCCACTGGGAACTCTGTCTGTTGGCCTCCGTATCATAGCAGTAGATCCAGCTTTCATTCCAGGTTACCAGAGCATCAAGAACTGCGGGATCCGAATTGATTAGCTCGACCATCTCCCTGCTGTCATGACAACGTCTTTCTTTCTGATCTTCTCTGAGTACACTTGGAACAAACTTCACGCAAATCTTCCGCATCTTCAGTTCCTCGTGAATAAGTGTGTGTACAGTTACCACACTGACATCAAACTGTGCACGCATCGACAATCCCTCTGGTGTTCTGACTTCCTTACTCTTCCCACACCGCTCATCATCCCTCAGAGATTCCCTGCCTTCCTTGGATCGCTTATGCCACTCAAAAACTGATGCTCGATTCATGCAAGATGCTCCATAATCAGTCTAAAGTGTCAGATTGCATTTTTGAAATTCACCAGCTGTGACAATCAGGCTTTAGTAGGGTGTATTCCAATTCCTGCTGTAGCTGTTCATTTGAACCTGAAATCATAAAAAATGGTCAGTCATCTCATAAGATATATAGCAGTAACAAAGTGAATTTTCAAGAGTCTATGACAATGTTAAAATTTGAGCGCGAGAGTAGCAAGCGCTACAAGGGATTCGTAGTAATAACAAGGCTAAAAAGAGTTTTCAACAAAGCTGTGAAATCGAACGCAATCGCGCGTGAGAAAGAAATGCGAAGGTTTTCCCGTCGATATATCGATTCCGTCAAGTCCCCGGATGGGTGTGTGCTGCGGTCGAATCATAAGATGCGTGACGCCAGGTGCACTTTTTCGATCGCTTTGCTCGCTGTCTTGATCTCCCGCTTCTGGAGTTTCGCAGCTATTTAGTTGATTTCCCCCTCCTTGGAGAGGCGGGAGCGGCCAGCTGCGCGGGTGTGGTTGCTGAATGCGAAGTCCGTGATGCGTTGAAGCCAGTCGGCCTCAAAAAATTGCCATGACTGGATGGTCTATCTTACGAAGTATACTTGAGGCTGCCGCACATGGTTGTGCCTATTCTGACGGATGTGTTCAACCATTGGTTCGCCCAGGGAACCATCCCTGGTAACGTTACCAAGGGCACGATCACATTGCTGAAGAAAGGTGACAGGTATGTTTGGGAGGGACGAGATGATTACAGGCCCATAACTCTTTCTTTAGCAGAGTTAAAGGGCTCAGCGAACCGCTTGCAGTTTGTCATTAGTGATCTGATCGGCTCCCACCAAACCTACGCTGTGAAAGGAAGATCGATCCAAGATAACCTGCACTTGATTTGCGAGATCTTAGAGGAGCTAAAAGACGGCACCGAAGCTGCGCTGATCAATTTAGATCAGTCCAAGGCCTTCGATGGGTTTGACTGTTGGTTTTTGGCGTCTGTTTTGGACACTTCTGGATTCATCTTCCCCTTGATTGTCTGTACTTCCTCTGCCAAGGGATCGTTCGCTGGCGCTACGACAATCCCTCACCAGATTACTCTGGGGAGGTCGATGGCCGATGGTCCGTAGACAAATCTGCATTCAACATGCAAGAAATAGGGGTCTGGGTATGCCCAATTGAAGAATCACTGGCTCGTTGAAAGACTCGCATACTTGGGCTGATCCTTGTCTGGGGACGCGGTGTGGAGACGAAAGGAAAGTAGTTTTCCTCGCCTCCAGTTAAACCCAAAGGCCGAAAGTCGACGTAAATTGATGGGCAAAACATCGTTTGTCCGCGAATGTCGTAAGGCTCTTCGTAACCTTCCTGGGTCCAGTAACCTTTCATAGTCCCAGAAAGAACTGTATCGGGAACTCAGACCCTTTCAGTGAGCAGCACGGCTGGACGGCGGAGGAGGTCCGCTCCCATTGGAATTGGGCGCCAGATTCGGGCTTCTTGAACAATTCCGAATTCTCGCTAAACATGTGGCTTTCACGGAACGCGTTGCCCCTTCTCGGCTTGAACTTCAGAGCGGGCCTGGCAGACATGCCTGATTGTGCTTTCTGCGGCAGTGGCTTGGAAGAAACGTCTGAGCACGCCTTCTACTACTGCGAGCTGTTTCGCCCGTTCTGGGATCACGTTGGGGAGTGGACGGCTCGGATCGAACCCAAACAGCTTGTGCTGCTCGACGTTGGTTACGTCGTGGACAACGTTTTGCTTCCGTTTCAAGGTAAGAAGCGTGTGGTGATTCTCGCGATCTTAGTGGTAGTCAGAATGGTAATTTGGAATGGAATTTTATGACGATGCAATCTTTTCTCATTGTGATGTAATAGTGTTCTTTAGACATCAGCTTAGGATCATGATCAGATGCGATAGAAAATGCTTGAATCTCATTACATTCGACAAAAGATGGGTGAATGCATCGAGCCTGGTCGCACGAAAGGAGGCAATGTTGGATTCATCCTTCCCTACGGTTCGGTTCCTTCAGGATACCATCCCGGTAAGAAGGTTTTTTGCTCTTCAACCCTAGATAGCAGTATGTTGTGTGTCATCATTCCTGTCACCTAATTGTTAGTCTCCAAGATCTTCCCCATCCCCATTATTTTTATACCCTAACCCTTACTCCAGCCCGCTTTTTCTGAAGATCTTGGAATCTTGGAATATAAATTCATGCTACCTTTCGTCCCCTCGCCCAACCCTGTCTTTTTCTTTTTGTACCAGGAGATTAGATCCCTCTCCCATATAGCGTATGTCCGGTTTGTTTTCGGTGTTCTTGGACACCGAAAAACAGTCGGCCTCCATACTGTAGAACGGGGGATGGGAGAGCAACCAAACGGGGAATTTTTTCGCGGTTTTTCTCTCCAATCCCCACCGCACACCACATTTCTTATATAAAATCATTTTTTGTAAATAAAATAATACATTCTATACAGGGTTTTCAGTAGGTCTTTTCTCAGAGCGAGTGTGGTATTTTGGTGGCTGCAGTGCGCTTTGTGAAGAATAGTTGAGTATATATTGAACTTTTGAATGGGTCGGTGAATGTGGCTAGCTAGGGCCCCTTAAACAATATAGTTATGGCATGGCCGCTCTCTCCCCCAGACCCACAAGACCATTAGGCCTGGTGCCTACCATTTTGTATAAAATGGAAATAAAGTGTACATTTATAAAAAAAGTCTCTGGCGATGAAGTTTTACTCTGAAATTAATTAGACTCGAATAATTATTATTTTGCATTGCAATAGGTCTTTAAATCAATTCAATTCTATAAAATATAATAAAATAGAGTCATTCATAATCTGAAATGCTTTTACGAATAACATATTTTCTTTTATAAGTAATTTTTAAATGAACACATGCAAATCAAGTAAGCGTTTCGAAAAATAATTGCTACCATTGTCAAGTTATTAAGCAGACTACTCAAAAACATGTTTTAAGCGGCAAGAAACTTATAGTATGATATAGACTTTGTAGAATGTTCACAAACCAGGAAATGTATAACTGCTTTGACTCTGTGTCTGTGTGTGTGAGGGAGAAAAAGAGAGAGAGAGAGAGAGAGAGAGAGAGATTATGTGTGTGTGTGTGAAATGAATGAGTTCTTTTCTATCCTACATTTTTGTTCCTAATTAGGAGACATTTTAATTTTCATTTTGTGAAGACATCTTCAAATAACCTAAAAGTTTAACCAATTTCAGGCGGTTCAGGACGAATAGGAGTTTTTTTCATTAACAAAGACGAATTTATTATTGAGGAGTATACATAATGTAAACTTGGTAGGTGTCTATGGTGTAATGGTTATTGTTGTTAGATATGGACACGGTTACCCTAGTTCAAATCGTAGACGCGGCTATTTGTATTTCACATAACGTTAATACTTTATGGGAACAGCATAAATCCAAGTATTCTCCCCCTATAGCTATGGGTAAATAGTCGAGCAGACTATACTCTTTAACCTGTTCATGGCTACTGGTTTAACAGAAGAAAAAAACTGTATTCAAACCTGTTAAACTCCGCTTAAATAATTGACCTTGTGTCACATTTAGTTTGTACCGAGGGGAGGGTAAATACTTATATTATGTAAATTTATTTCAAATCGGTTTAAAAATTGTATTAAAATTAGATTTCGACTTCGAATTTAAATTGACTTGAAACTGGTAGAATTTTTTAATGAACGCTCGCGCTTGACACATACATAATGTTCTTTTTCCTCAAATAACTTCAAATTTTTTGGTAAATATCGGTTTTTGGAAACTAAATATCAAAACCAGATCTCAGATTCAATCAGAATTTAAATTGACCGGTACCATTTTTAAATGAATTAAAGAAGAGAGATAATGTGTCATACCATGCTTGCTTCATTTTTATTCGTGAAAATAGTTTTTGAAAAAGCGGTTTAAAATGATTTCATGTTGCAATAAAGAGTGACACTAGCGTTTTAACACCGATCGCAAGTAAACTAAAATGGCAAAAAGTACCATGTTATCATGGGTGTAGACATCAGAAGTTGTATTACTTGAGAGACGGACTTTAGCGAGATAAGGACAGTAATATCTTGGCGGGTACAGACTTGTTTCAAGCGATCCTGTTATTGTTCGAGACAAGGGAAGTTTACGGATAGTAACTTATTTACCAACCCCTCCGCTCGGGCAGGATATGACACAAGGTCAATTTTTAAGCGGAGTTTAACAGGTTTGATTTCAGAGTTTTCCGTCTCCTAGACTAGTAGCCTCGCCAAGGCTGAAGAACCTAGTCTGTCCCACGATTTACCCATAGCTGGAGGGAGAATAATTGGACTCATACCTTGCCCAAGGGTATTAGTGCTATGTGAAATGCAATCATTCTCGACCAGGATTTGAACTCGAGTCGCCGTGTCCATTTCCTACGACGATAACAATTATACCACGGGCACCTCCTCTTTTACGGATAGTAACAACTTTCATTTGTTTTATTTTCTGTTTAATGCATTCATTTCGGCTGGAATGAAATGCTTATACTTTTAGTAAATTGTCTGTTGAATATTTCTTCTTTTTTTTCACATGTGAGCTTTACAAAAAAGTAAAGCAGACTTTAGCGCTCACTCATTCGCTGCACAACCATGTCGTTGAGGCGTAGAATATGTTGTCTGCTTCACTTACCGACCGATAAGACCCCCACAACAATGAAAGTGTGCCCTGGCTATGACACCAAACTGCAGCCGGTGTTGAGACTCCACTTCTTGAAATATGTGGTTTGTGGAGTATGTATGGGTCAAATAGATCTGTTTAAAAATTATTTGTATTCGATATGACTGTCCAAAAAAATAAAACAAACTTTTTAGAAACATCAACACAAAATGTAATTATGAACGAACAATGAATGTAATTCTCTAACCCGAGATGCGTTGACACGTCTTTTAAAATAATTCAGTCAATCTTCCTCTACTTTCCCCCACCTCTCTCTCTTTCTCTCTCTCTCTCTCTCTCTCTCTCTCTCTCTCAGTAATGTGCCCCTAGGTACAAGTCTTATGACCTATTGAAGAGGTTTATTCTCATACCGATTACTTCGCCTTTATGCTATTTCTGAAGGCAATGGCATTGACTTAGCTAGGTGCAACTCGTCTTTTATTAACAAAGGATAGGTTGTACTGGGTTATATAATACAAGAGGCAAAGGCAAGTCTCCGATCCAACATTTGGCTATCCATCATATTAGTCGGAAGAAGTGGATTCACACCTTTGTCAAAGTCATTGGTACGTACAGAATAACAACTGCCTCACCTGGAAACTCTATTCTATTTTCAATCATTTTCCAATAACATTGAAATCTTGAAAAATATCCTTGATCAACTTCGACATGTTCAAAAATGTCCCTGATAAATATCTAGTCATCAACAAGCTCTCCAATACCAGAATCAAAACTGCTTATTTTTCAGCTTTTTTTAAAAAAAAGTTTGTTGCATCCAAAACTTATCAGCTCAATGTAGCAATCATATCTGTAAAGCTACCAGAAGAGATTAGTAAAACGGTCGACTTGACCTCAACGAAGTCAGTATTTCTCCACCCTTGAAGGTGGAAGCGTATGGTTGAAGTTTGTGATTTCTTACTTCCCTGGTTCTTTTTCAAGTTCTCTGTGCAGCAAAATCGATAGAGATAAGTCAATAACTGCACTTTGATGACCAAATTCCGTGCCACAGCCGTAGAAAAAAGAATCCTCTCAAATCAATACAAGAAATTCTTTGATTCTTCCAAAAAAAAAATTCTTTGATTCGGAAGCATGTCACATTTTCAAATTTTTTTTTCCTCTGCACTGTGGCATAGTGAGGGTTAGCCTTTCGCTTACAGTGAAAAGAATAAACCTTAACCAATTGAACAGTCACGTGTGTAAAAACTGACATAAATTCTGACTGTCTATTCGAGTGCCTGCAATTGACACATATATAATGTTCTTTTTTTCTTAACTATTTGATATTTATACTAAGTGTAAACAAATGACTTATACAACAGTTTGATTATTTAACTTTGTAAACAATTGACTAATGTCCAACTGACATACATAGCAGTACTGGGGAACATTAAACTTTATTGATTTATGCTAGATTGAATTGGTAAAAATAGAACTGTTCGATCATTTAACTGTGTATCTACAACATAGGTTTAGAAATTTTATTTGATATATATATATGTAAAATTGGGATTCAAGTGCTTGCGATTGACACATATATAATGTTACTTTTCCTTAACTCCCTCTACATTTTTGGGTAAATATCGGTTTTTGGACACTGAATTTCGAAACCAGGACTTTTAAAGGTAGCCTTTGAAATATAGCGCCTTGCAAACAGTCAAAGGATTAAGATTTAGATGGAATTCAAAAGAACGGTTCTTTGCTGGTATATCGGTTGTGAGATTTCTTTAACAAGTCAATGTTATGTTGCAGTTCTTAAAACATTTGTCACGTGATAGCCCACGGAGACGAAGAGGTAAGACTGATACTATCCTCCCTTGTTGAATTAGCAGTATCTAGCAGTCAAAAAGTGACCGTTAAGAGAGAATGTGGGTCACAGAGGGGATAAACAGATGTTGGTACTTAGTGACCTCAGGTCGACGGACATCGGAAGGGGAAAGAGAGAGAAGCCAAATGATTGGCTGGGACCCCAAAACGGAAGTGGGGCTCCCTTCCCCTCAGCGGAAGTAAAGGACAAGAAGGTGAGTTTTTGAGCAAGTTCGTGGCAGACGAACCATAGCCATTTTACTCCGGGTTGAGGACAAAAGATTAACTGAGATACGAAGGACTCCAAATCCTTCAAGCCAGTATTAAAAACAGAACAAAGTCTATTAGCCCGTGAAAGAAGAACGATTCTCCAGTGGAACCCCGTCGAAAATAAGATAAGTAACTTTGGGGACATTTTTTCCTTTATACCCAAATTTCGTTTACCACTCTCTCTCGCTCTCTCAATTTGAAGAAAGACAAAAGTCAGAAAAGACGTTTATATTCGTGGACTGTCCAATTATATGTTTTTGACACTTTGAACGTGTACATAATTGTAGTAAAGGAATTTATGTATTTTCATTTTTACCATGTGGTGTATGTTGTTACTTCATGCTTTCTCTTCAGCTTCTATTCGCCTTATGTTATTTTGCTTAGAATTGTCCTATTAATTCCTAAAGTATCACACGGGAAACCGGAGTTGCCGACTACTACAATATTAGTATTATTACGACTAAAACCTGTAGGCCCATATTCTTCTGTTATCTAAGGGGAAGAAGTTTAGCTGCCTGGTGGGTGTGTGATAGTGTGAAATTTGGAACCCCTTTGCCAGCGGTGGTCAGTCTGGCCCTAAATTATTCCCTCACGTAATATGCCAGTTCTTATCTGCCTGAGAGAAAAACTCTGAACAGGACTTATTCTGTAGGGGATCAAGTGCCAACCTGCCCCGTCTTCACACGTGCGAAAATAAAGTCCCGTTTTGGGATTTTAGTCAATTTGCCGTCACACATTTTAATAAAAACCAATGGATATGAAAGTCGTTTTGCAAATACTTAACAGATGACTCTACGAAAGATTATACTTATGAACATTTTTTAAGGTTCATACACGATAGTCTAGTCTTATTAATTTGGGATTCATTATATATATATGTATATATACATTCCAACAAAACTCAAAACTAAATATAGAGTCCCTTGGGAAACATTAGCGGTGAGAGAAAAACGTGCACTAATGAAAACAGCCTCCAAAAACTATTGAAAAAACCCAACAAACACAAATGCCTTAAAACTTAAAACGGCACAATATCAATTAGCAGGCGTATATATAAAGGAACAGACAGAATACATTCAAAATCAGATAGAAAAGATTAGAGACTCGGTGGAAGATAGACAATGTAGGATAGCCTGGCAAACAATAAACGAAGTGAGTAGAAGAAAGAACACAGCCAATGCAAAACTAAAAGCAGCAAACCAACAAGAAAGAATAAAACTGTGGAAACAGCACTTCGAAAACTTACTAGGAAACCTACCGAAAATAACACATGAACCAATCACCAGAATAATTAGCAAACAATTAGACATTAAACTAGGGACCGTTCACACAAGAAGAACTCGACTCGGTTCTCAGAAAAATTAAAAATAGAAAACTGCAGGGCTGGACGAAATTCCCCCGGAAGTATGGAAAACAATACAATTCGATGACATACTGCTCCGCCACTGCAACGCAGTATATAATCAAAATCCGATAAATACATGGATGAAGGGATGCATACTCCCCTTCCCTAAAAAGGGGGATCTCGGATTAGCCAAAAACTACCGAGGCATAACACTTACATCCATAGCAGCCAAAATCTACAATGCCCTACTACTAAACCGCATAGAACCCGAAATCGACAACATACTTAGAAAAAACCAAAATGGCTTCCGAAGAAATAGATCCACGACCTCACAAATATTAACCATCCGTAGAATCCTTGAAGGTGTACGGGCAAAAAACCTTCAAGCGACATTAATTTTTGTTGACTTTACCAAGGCTTTCGATTCCATTCACAGAGGAAAGATGGAACAAATCCTACTAGCGTACGGCATACCTAAAGAAACCGTAGTGGCAATAACGATTCTCTATAGAAACACTAAAGTAAAAGTACGATCACCAGATGGAGACAGAATACTTCGACATTGTAGCAGGAGTACTACAAGGGGACACGCTGGCTCAATACCTCTTTATCATTTGGCTAGACTACGTACTTAGAACATCGATTGACAAAATCATAGAGAATGGCTTCGAACTGACGAAGAAAAGAAGCAGAAGGTACCCCGCAACAACAATTACCGACGCAGACTACGCCGATGACATAGCGATACTGGCAAATACACCTGACCAGGCCGAAACACTACTGCATAGTTTGGAACGAGTAGCAGCAAACATAGGCCTCTATGTTAATGCACACTAAACGGAATATATGTGCTATAACCAAACGGGGGACATCTCCACTCTAGAAGGAACCCCACTTAAACTAGTAGACAAATTCACTTACCTAGGAAGCAGCGTCGAATCAACCGAAAAGGACATCGAAACGAGGTTAGCGAAAGCATGGACAGCTATCAATAGGTTATCGATTATTTGGAAATCAGACCTAACCGATAAAATGAAACGCAGTTTCTTCCAGGCAGCGGTCACATAGATACTGCTATATGGCTGCACTACATGGACGCTAACTAAACGGCTGGAGAAGAAGCTAGACGGCAATTACACAAGAATGCTACGTGCAATCTTAAACAAGTCCTGGCGGCAACACCCCACAAGACACCAACTGTACGGCCACCTACCCCCTATCACGAAAACTATTCAAGTTAGACGAGCCAGACATGCAGGACACTGCTGGAGAAGCAGGGACGAACTCATAAGTTATGTACTCTTATGGACCCGCACACATGGCCGCGCAAAAGCAGGACGACCAGCACGAACATACATTCAGCAGCTATGTGAGGATACAGGATGTTGTCCTGAAGACCTACCTAGGGCGATGAACGATAGGGAGGAGTGGCGAGAGAGGGTCAGGGATATCCGTGCTACCAGCGTGATATGATGATGATGATGATATATATATATATATATATATATAGTTTTTTTGTTCATTGTCACTCCAACATTTGAGGGTTACTTAAGCTGTGTTGTAGAAAACACCGCAGAGATAATATTTGACCGATGGCAGTGGGGGAAAAGGGCGTTGTTCCCAAGAGCATAATTCAGAAAGGGAACATGATTGGAGTTTGAACTCGTTACTTTGAGGCCAAAATGAAGTAATTACGCCTCGGGGACTTTCGTCAAATCTAATTAAAGCGCTTATGGGGATGACATACTTAATGAAAGAAGTTGCAGGAGGTGTAAGTTTTAGATCAAAGCCCGACCCTTCATCCCAATAATATTCATTATACACATCTCAATTGCCTAAATATGTTTTCAGAAAAGCTCCGTGGAATAAAACAGTTTTATCCTCCTAATTCGTGTGTCCTTGATCCTTGGATTATCACTTGTTTAGAGGATTCCAAAATCATTTGGATAGTCTTATGTTGACATCTAAGGAAAAGGTTCAACATGAGTTGGTCTGATATTTTTGCATCAAAATCTTAAAAATTTTACAAGTGTGGCTTCTATAACATTGTTGTCTGATGCAACATGATTCTAGGGATTAATTGAAGTTATGTTAATGATTAGATATTTCTCTAGCCATTACTTTTTTTTTCATCTCTAAAACATACTCTAAAATCAGACTTTACATTCGTTCTATCTTCGTACAGTGGAACATCGACTTATGAAAACCCCATTATACGAAAAATTCCTAATAGGAAATGTACATCGAAGAAGTTTCCGTCCCATTTATCGAAAAATATTCAAAATACGGAAACGAAAATTGAATGAATCGCCCGACAGGGATCCTTCCTGAATTAATTCCGTTGCATCACCTGAACTCTTTGTTGTGCTCTTATCTCTTTTAACATTTATGCAAATGACAATGTTGATATTAATGAACATATTACTTCGGGTGGGAATAATATCTAATATAAATGACAATGTTGATATTAACAAACATATTCCTTCGGGTGGGAATAATATTTAATGTAAATGACAATGTTGATATTAACGAACACATTCCTTTGGTTAGAATAATATTTAATATGAATGACTATGTTCATATTAACGAACATATTACTTCGGGTGGGAATAATATCTAATATAAATGACAATGTTGATATTAACAAACATATTCCTTCGGGTAGGAATAATATTTAATTTAAATGACAATGTTGATATTAACGAACATATTCCTTCGGGTAGGAATAATATTTAATGTAAATGACAATGTTGATATTAACGAACATATTCCTTCGGGTGGGAATAATATCTAATATAAAAAACTATGTTGATATTAACGAACATATACCTTTGGCTGGGAATAATATGTAATGTAAATGACAATGTTGATATTAACGAACATATTCCTTCGGGTGGGAATAATATTTAATGTAAATGACTATGTTGATATTAACGAACATATTCCTTCGGGTGGGAATAATATTTAATATAAATGACTAAGTTGATATTAACGAACATATTCCTTCGGGTGGGAATAATATCTAATATTATTATAATAGTTAATAATATAATTATTAATAATATAATATTTACACTTTTATGATTGCTTTTGGAGGCTGTAGCAAATTACGTCATTTATTAGTCAAATCTTGTCCTATAATGCGAAAATTCCAAGATACGAAATCGCCCCCGGAATTAATTAATTTCGTATCTCGTGGTATCACGGGACCTACTATTCGTTTAGATATAAAATGTTTCATAAGCGATAGAGAAAATCATCACTGTTTCTTAATGGTTAAAGTGATAGACTGCGGCTTCCAAGTCAGCGAGTTCGAACTCTAGTCAGAGTATTTTGTTCAGTTTCAGATTAATACTCTTAGGAAAGGCATGGGTTAAATCGTATCACATCTGATCTTCATCAAGGATGGCTTCGGTATTAAATAATCCACGATAATTGATACGGCAATAAACAGGTGGAGGTACCCGTGGTGTAATGGTTATCGTCTTGGGAAATGGACACGGCGACAGGAGTTCAAATCCTGGACGAGACTAATTGCATTTCAGATAGCACTAATACCCTTGGGAAAGGTATGAATCCAATTATTCTCCCTCCAGCTATGGATAAATAGTAGGACAGACTAGGTTCTTCAGTCTTGGCGAGGCAACCAGTCTAGGAGAAGAAAAACTCTAAATTCAAACCTGTCAAACTCCGCTTAAAAATTGACCTTGTGTCATATCCTGCCCGAGCGGAGGGGTTGGTAAACATGATAAACAGAAAAGCAAAACAAACCTTCGTCGGTGATTTACTGCCAAAACCATCTTTGTAAAAGAATTGTAATATTATAATTTAACACATCGCTGGTGAATATGGGGTGTTTATATCTTTCTAAAGTGATCGTAATAGAGCGACTAGAGTTCGAATGTGCAATCCAGTACGTTAGCCACCGCGCAACGGGATATCCCCCTGTAGTATTATAAACAATGGAGGTTTTCCCAACTGTAGACTTACACACATATTTCCCTGTCAGGGACCGGATCATTTTATCCCAGATGTCATTACAAGAGAACATAAGAAAAAAGTGGCATGAATCTAATTCCCGTAACTGTCATAAAAGTCCAATGGAAAAAGAAATGGAAGCGTGAATAAGCAAGCTGAAAAAAAAAAATTGGAAAAACTGAAAAACCAGTTATTTACAGAAAAATCAGAAAAAAAACCTTGTTATTGAGAAAATTTTGCGAGAAGACTAAAGTAAATATACTGGATAACTAATAGCAAAACTAATAAAAGAAGAACATTCTTTGTAGCCACCATCATTAAACCAAGGATGAAAACATTAGCAGGTGTGAAAATAAAAAAAAAGGACAAATTAGAGTAATCTTAGTTGGGGTGGGAAGCTTCGCTTTTCCGGGAGCAGATGTGATTAAAGAAGCGAAACGAACAGAGAATATTTCCAAAGCTGAAAAAAAAAAAAAAAAAAAAAGAGGAAAAAAGAAAGAAAAATTACATAAAACAAATAAGTGAATAAAATAAATAAATCAAATAAAAAAATTAATAAAATCAAATAAATACTGAAAGAAAATTTATTTCCAATCGTTCGAAAGTCCTGCCACGTGTGAAGTATTCGCCAAAGAAAATAAACTTAAAAAAAAAATGACACTCAAAGGGTTGTCGATTCACGATTAAAAATTGTTGCAGAAAATAAAGCATGAAACGCTGTAGAGATTTCGACCTGGTTCTGAGAACACAAACACACACACACACACACACACACACACACACACACACACATATATATATCATCATCATCATCATCATATCGCGCTGGTAGCACGGATATCCCTGACCCTCTCTCGACACTCCTCCCTATCTTTCATCGCCCTAGGTAGGTCTTCAGGACAACAGCGTGTATCCTCACATAGCTGCTGAATGTACGTTCGAGCTGGTCGTCCTGCTTTTGCACGGCCATGTGTGGGGATCCATTAGAGTACATCTCTTATGAGTTCATCTCTGCTTCTCCAGCAGTGTCCTGCATGTCTGGTTCGTCTAACTTGAATAGTTTTCGTGATAGGGGGCAGATGGCCGTACAGTTGGTGTCTTGTGGGGTGCTGCTGCCAGGACTTGTTCAGGATTGCACGTAGCATTCTTGTGTAATTGCCATCCAGTTTCTTCTCCAGCCGTTTTGTTAGCATCCATGTAGTGCATCCATATAGCAGTATCGATGTGATCGCTGCCTGGAAGAAGCTGCGTTTCATTTTATCGGTTAGGTCTGATTTCCATATAATCGATAGCCTATTGATAGCTGTCCATGCTTTCGTTAGCCTCGTTTCGATGTCCTTTTCGGTTGATTCGACGCTGCTTCCTAGGTACGTGAATTTGTCTACTAGTTTAAGTGGGGTTCCTTCTAGTGTGGAGATGTCCCCCGTTTGGTTATAGCACATATATTCCGTTTTGTGTGCATTAACATAAAGGCCTATGCTTGCTGCTGCTCGTTCCAAACTATGCAGAAGAGTTTCGGCTTGGTCAGGTGTATTTGCCAGTATCGCTATGTCATCGGCGTAGTCTGCGTCGGTAATTGTTGTTGCGGGGTATCTTCTGCTTCTTTTCTTCGTCAGTTCGAAGCCATTCTCTTTGATTTTGTCAATCGATGTTCTAAGTACGTAGTCTAGACAAATGATAAAGAGGTACGGGGCCAGCGTGTCCCCTTGTAGTACTCCTGCTACAATGTCAAAGTATTCTGTGTCTCCATCCGGTGATCGTACTTTTACTTTAGTGTTTCTCTAGAGAATCGTTATTGCCGCTACGGTTTCTTTAGGTATGCCGTACGCAAGTAGAATTTGTTCCATCTTTCCTCTGTGAATGGAGTCGAAAGCCTTGGTAAAGTCGACAAATATTAATGTCGCTTGTAGGTTCTTTGCCCGTACACCTTCAAGGATTCTACGGATGGTTAATATTTGTGAGGTCGTGGATCTATTTCTTCGGAAGCCATTTTGGTTTTTTCTGAGTATGATGTCGATTTTGGGTTCTATTCGGTTTCGTAGTAGTGCATTGTAGATTTTGGCAGCTATGGATGTAAGTGTTATGCCTTGGTAGTTTTTGGCTAATCCGAGGTCCCCCTTTTTAGGGAAGGGGAGTATGCATCCCTTCATCCATCTATCTATCGGATTTTGATTGTATACTGCGTTGCAGTGGCGGAGCAGTATGTCGTCGAATTGTCTGGTCTTCCATACTTCCGGTGGAATTTCGTCCAGCCCTGCAGCTTTCCTATTTTTAATTTTTCTGAGAACCGAGTCGAGTTCTTCTTGTGTGAACGGTCCTAGTTTAATGTCTAATTGTTTGCTAATTATTCTGGTGATTGGTTCATGCGTTATTTTTGGTGGGTTTCCAAGTAAGTTTTCGAAGTGCTGTTTCCACAGTTTTATTCTTTCTTGTTGGTTTGCTGCTTTAAGTTTTGCTTTGGCTGTGTTCTTTCTTCTGCTCACTTCGTTTATTGTTTGCCATGCTATCCTAGATTGCCTATCTTCCACCGAGTCTCTGATCTTATCTATCTGATTTTGAATGTATTCTGTCTGTTCCTTTATATATATGCCTGCTAATTGATATTGTGCCGTTTTAAGTTTTAAGGCATTTGTGTTTGTTGGGTTTTTTCGATAATTTTTGGAGGTGGTTTTCACTAGTGCACGTTTTTCTCTCACAGCTAAAGTTTCCCATGGGACTCTATATTTAGTTTTAAGTTTTGTTGGAATGTATTTTGCTGCTGCCTCGACGTGTGCATTGACGAAGTTTTCATATTTGTCGTTTGGTGTACTTGTTTCCGTCTTTTCTTGTAGTGTTTCGAATCTGTTCCTCAGCAAAACTGACAAATTTTAGATTTTCACGAGCGGACAGGAGGGAACCTGAAAAAACGATTAAGAATAAGGGCCTAATTTTTTCCGAATGGAAATTACATTTACACAGAGACCGTAAACCAACAAAACCTGGAATATGGTAAGGAATTGCGTTGGCACTCAAGCCTAGTGGTAATGATTAATCGGCCTCGAAACCATGCCTGAAGCCAGAGTCATCATTTGAAGATCCTTTCGAAACAAGAGAGAATGCTGTCGGCTCAGCAGTCATTGTGATATATATATATATATATATATATATATATATATATATCTTTAAAGAAAAGAAAAGACCGGTTGATTTAGGATTATAAATTTATTTAAATCCTGTTTTTCAGTTTCTGGTGTGAACCAAAAACACGAAGAAAAATATAACAGGTCTTCTTCAGATCCAATGGATAAATAAAACAGAATAGACACGTGGGGTGGAGGGGGAGGGAGAAGAGATTAAAAGAGTTATCTTCTCCTTTTATTGAATTTCCGTTTTTTTTCATTTACCTATTTGTTTCATTTTCAAAATTCTTCCGTCAGTTATAATTACGGTAATTTAACTTTTTCATTTATTTGTTTAATCTTTTTTCTTTTCATGTTAAGTTCAATAATTAACTTTTAAGAGAAATATTAAAGCTTATATTAATTTCGATACCATTCATTTAGCTACCTATTTTTTCCTTGTGTGTATATTGGATACGTTTTTTGTCTGGTTTCACTATTTATTCCTGTTTTTAAATTTTTTTTTGCCTATAGTTAAAATTTAGTCTTATGTCTACATCTAGCTATTAATTCACTTCTCTTATTTAATAACTTATCAGGCCATTTATGAGTTAAAATATGTATTTTCTCTTCTAAGCACAAATTGCATCTACTGTCAAAACTATTTGGAGTAAGTTGAATTACCCTAATTATAACTGACGGAAGAATTTTAAAAATAAAATAAATAGCTAAACAAAAAAACGGAAATTCAATAAAACGAGGAGGTAACTCCTTAATCTCTTCTCACTCCCCCTCCACCCCACGTGTCTATTCTGTTTTATTTATCCATTGGATCTGAAGAAGTCCTATTATATTTTTCTTCATGTTTTTGGTTCACACCAGACACTGAAAAACAGGATGGAAATAAATTTATAATCCTAAATTAACCGGTCTTTGGTTTTTTCTTTAAAGAAATATTGCTCTGTAAAAAATTACATTGAGCTCTCCACCAGGAAAATTTAAATGTTCAGCTCCTGAATGATTTTCTTGTCCTGAAGGAATTACTCCCAACTCTGGTTTAACTGGACCGAATAATACTATATATATATGATAAAAATAAGAAAATGTTTCCTCAAGATGTACAATAGACAACAGTGACTTCGTCAGAAAAAAAAAAGATTTGCAACACAATGAATATTGAAAAAGTATTCAGTACGTACGTAGAGCCGATCGGAAACCGAATAAGTAACACAAACCTATTACCCATGTTTGACTGAAAAGGGTCTCTAGGGAAACTCTTTCAATATATATATATATATATATATATATATGTGTGTGTGTGTGTGTGTGTGTGTGTGTGTGTGTCGGTTTTTTTTACTAAAATAATATGTATAGTTTAGAATAAAAGAAGAATTTTTACATCCAACAAAATTTTATGGTAAATTCAATTCCTCAAATTTCTGTTTTTGTCCAGGTATGCACTGCTGATTCTTGGCATCTGCTCAATCTACCGTTTTTTTTTTCTCTCTTTCTTCTCAATCTGCTTCTTTCCCTGCCTATCAATCAGCTACTATATATATATATATATATATATATAGAGAGAGAGAGAGAGAGAGAGAGAGACGGAGAGAGGCTTACGTGGAGAATTGGTTAACATCGTAAGAAATGTAAATGATGACCTAAGTTCAAATCCGTGACGAGGCTCTTTGTTTTCCAAATTGTAGTAATATCCTTGGAAAAGTTTTAAATCCTATTACTGTCTTCCCAGTTTTTGCTAAATAATAGGTCAAACTCATCTCTTTAAAATTGGAATGGTAAACGGTCTGGGAGAAGGAAAATACTAAATTCAAACCTGTTAACCTCCCAAAGGGAGGTTAACTGGTTTGAAATGATTTTTTGTCACCTCATACCAGTTATAACACATCATACTGAGTTATATATATATATATATATATATATATATATATATCAGTGGCGACTCTAGCCTATTTTTGCTACTCGTGCCCCCCCACCCTCTGTCAACTTGAGTTCCCAACCCGTGGTCCGTGGACCCAAAGTAAGTCATCATAGTTGCTATTGCGTGATTCTCCATTGTATAGCACAGATTGACAAACGTACTTTACATGGTGTTTTTTTGTAAACAATCAAGATACTATATAATTTGTAGTCTTGTTAATACAGTAGATAAGATAATTTTTTTCCTTTCAAAAGTATAGAAGAAAAGAGAAGATATTCATTACTATAACGAAAAAAATATGTTTATTAGAATAAAGAAATTGATGAAAATATACACAGACACAGCTAGTAGTTTCAATTTCGCTTAAAATAAAGATTATTTGTTGAAAATGTATTCAAATAAACAAATTTTAGTTACAGAATGTAATATATGCAACATTCATTAAAGAAATAGAGATCTGTTTGTGAAAAAACGAATTAAAACACGCCGTTTAACCAACATTTACCATAGCGATGATGATGACGTCAGCGATGGCTATAATCTGCTATCCCTCTCTCTCTGTCTCTCTCGCTCTCTCTCGGTCCCTCTCCCTCTTCCCAAGACAGTTGTCAGTTGTGCTAATTTTTTTGAGTACGGTATCTGGCTTGCTTTTTCTATTGGCTACAGCCAAAAGCGAGATTTCGCTAACATTACTGTTATTATAAGGATCAAGTGCTGGGCACGGATTACGGGTGTTCAACATTATAGCCGATTTTATGGGATGTTTAATGAATCTGACGGTGGTCGGACAAAGACCATCCGTTCAAAACAGCATCGTTGTATTATTCCCAGATATATTTATGAACTTTTGGCTACTTAGTTATCGAAACTTGAATAGATACGTAATTTAATTGAGATCAGATTAAGTATGTTTGCTTGAAATTAATGGATGATTTTTAATCCATTTTGAATAACATTGACCGAGTTATTGGTCGTGCCGGGCAGGAGTAGCACTAGTCCCATCTCCGTCCCTGATATATATATATATATATCAACTCAGCAAACTGTTATTTGGCTATTATAAGTTTATTTCAGATGGTAATTCAATACAAGAAACCAGCTTATTTTATATTTTTTCAGTGGATTCTTTATTGGTTTACAAAGAGAATCACACACACACACACACACACACACACACACACACACACACACACACACACACACACACACACACACACACACACATATATATATATATATATATATATATATATATATATATTCTAGTCATATACATATATAATGATTAGAAAACAATATTTAGTTTACTAACTTTGCAATGACAAACATTTAGACGGTTCTATTTTTCCAATATTTCTTTCAAAAAGGATTTTTCTTATTATTATGACATTTTTAGATAACTTTTAAAATCTGTAAATATATACATGGAAATATTTTGGCTTCAGTCTGTTGATTTAAGCATATAATGAAACTGTATAGTTATCTGACACACAATACCCGAGGGGTTTCCAACAGAAAGGATAAGATTTGATTCATACTTTAAAAATAAGTTGTGTATAGATAGGATTTTTATCTTTTTTTATTCAAATTTCTATTCTCAAAATCAAGAATAAAATCACCAAAAAGAATTATTAAACAATATTATATAAAGAAACTATAACAATATAACTTCCACAAAAAGCCTGAATAGATACTATAGTGTGGGAACTAACAATATAATTACAAATCTTGATCTTTCAGATAAGTGTAAAAATATTATAAGAAATCCACGAAAAAGGACAATCTACAAGACATATAACTGTTCAGCAAAAAGTTGCTTTTAACATTTGTTTCATACATAAACAATTCGTTTAAAAACAAAATAAAAATTACCTACAATCTATTCGCTTACGACTTGTACACATAAACAAGTGATTTGGCATTAAATAGCCCACAAAGAATGATATGCCATTAAACAACAACCGCTCAAGTAGCCACTCAATCAGATTTTTATATCTAACAGCTTACGCAGTTGAGTGAAATAGGAGTGTCCGAAAATGACGTAAACGTTTTCGTATATATTATTCATATATTGTATCAACAAATACTCAAAATAATAAATATATTAGTGATATAATATATATGATATTTTTCTTTTTAGAATACCAGTACAATATCTAAACAGAGCTATTTAGGCCTTGCCCTGTCTGCTGGGGCTCAAGAATACACAGATTGCACTTCTGCAGACGGGTAAGACCCACAAACGAGTGGCCTAGTTATGATACTAAACAATTTGATGGTAAAGTTCCAATGATGCTAAAGCTTTGGGGAATGAGGAACACCCCTTCATTGTCATCACTCCCAGGTCCACACTGGTCTGTAATGGTAGCACCACATGAGGCCCTATCTAAAGGTCACATAAAACTAAAGTGCATACTAATGCTAAACTAAATTGTTTGTAATGGAACTGTTTTTGTATGCTAAACTGAATCATTTAAAATAGAACTGTTTTGACATTTAACTGTGTGTAAACAAAATTTATTCTTATAGGAAACTGGATTGTTTGAATTAGAACTGTTTGACTAAACTGAATAGCTTGAAACAGAAATCTTTTTGACAATTGAACAGTGTATTCATGCTAAACTGAATTGTTTGAGATGGAACTGATTATTTGTATAAAAAATGGATTTGGCATTAAATAACCTACAAATGTTGATATGCCATAAAGCCCAACCAACCAACCAACCAAACAGTTTAAGCCAGAAAATAATTACTTCATTTATTCACTTCAGTGTCCTTGCTGATTGATATTCGTGATATTGGTGTTGTAGCAAAATTGAATAGACTGGCAACATAGTTGTATAATTAGGATGCTTAAAACTTTTGACCTTATGACCAGGATACTATGTAGATTCTCTAATGTTTTCTTCTGTTATCTATAAATGTATAACTGGTATGTCTAACGGTTTGAAAAGTCAACGATGAGTCATTGGTAAAACCATTCACCAATTCATACTCGAACTCTTATATGTATACTTAATATTGTTATGTATATAAAGGGTTAAGTTTAATTTGTAAGTTACGCATGAATAATAAGTTAATTAAAACAATCTACTGTTATAAATGTTATTTCACATTTAGAAAGTTCCTTCTCCCCTTAGTTCTTATTAAAATCAGCAATTTTTTAAACGATTTTCACCAGTTTTATAAATGCAGTACATTGCAGTCTCCCGTTTGGTTGATATTTGTAGATACATTTATGATTTATTTCTAGAGTTGATTTCCAGAAATAGCAATCCAAGAAAGTAACACTACTTTATGTCTAATAGAGGTCTCTCTTAATTTTCACATTTCTCGCAAGTACTTGGGAATTTCCGGTGGCTTCGTTGTTAAAGCGCGGAACTGTTGTAAAAGAGTTCGAAGCCCAGTTAGTGTATTGTGTCCACTTTCTAACTTATACTTTTGGGAAAGGTATGAGCCTCATCATCCTAGCTATGGGTTAAATAGTAGCCCGAATGTTCTTTTACAGGAATGCTTGGTTTGGTTGGGTTTTATGGCATATCAACCTTTGTAGATTATTTAACGCCAAATCCATTTTTATGTAAATAATCAGTTCTATTTACAACAATTCAGTTTAGCATGAGTACACAGTTTAATTGTCAAAAACATTTCTATTTCAAACTATTCAAGCAGTTATATATAACAATTCAGTTTAGTGTAAGTATAGTTTCAAAGTCAAAAACAGTTTTATTTCAGATCATTCAGTTTTGCATAAGTACACAGTTTAGATGTCAAAACAGTTCTATTTCGAGCAATTCAGTGTAGCATTATTATGCAACTTTAATGTCAAAACAGTTCTATTTTAAACAATTCAGTTCCGCATAAGTACGCAGTTTAAATGCATGAAAACAGTAAACGCAAACCACCGTTTAGTTGTATTTAACTCATAGATAGGACCCTTATCAGGTGCTACCATTCCTGGCCAGAGTGGACCAGGGAGCGATGGCAATAAAGGGGTACTCTGCATTTCCTAAAACTCTAGCATTGCTGGAACCTCTGCATCAGATTGTTTAGTGTCATATCCAGGACACTCGTTGGAGGTGAGGTCTTAACCCTCTGCAGAGAATCAGTCGGTGTTTTCTACAGCCACAGCCGACCAGGCAATTACAGGAATGCGTTTGGTATTAAATAACCGTTTATGCCATTAAAAAAAAAGCAAACCAAACCAATCAACTATTGAAGGAAATGATACGCAAACACAAAGACATACACGATTCTTTTTTATGCTGAAAGTTTTACGTCTGTCTTGAGTAGAACAAAAAAGAAGCGACGTTTTTTCAAGTGTCACACATTATCAAAATGTGAGGGAATATCTGTGTAGCGTTCTTTAGGGTGTAATTGGTACACAGGTCGAATTAATAATGTGCTGCATTCGGCATTGTTTAGGTTTGAGTGTATTTTATTTGTTTGATTCTTTGTTGGAGTTTTAAGGTGTATCAACCTTCATAGGTTATTTAATGCCAAATCCATTTTTGTACATATAAACAGTTCTATCTCAAACAATTCAGTTTAGCATTAGCACAGAGTTTAATTGTTAAAAACATTTATATTTTATGCTTTTCCGTTTATTCAAACAGTTCTATTTTAAACAATTTAGTTTTGTATCAGAATAGTTTTTGTTCACATACAGCTAAATGTCAAAACACATCTATTTCGAACAATTCTCTTTCGCGTTTGTACAATTTCCATGTAAAAACTGTACTATTTCAAACTATTCAGTTTAGCACAAAAAAACAGTTCCATTTGGTTTTGCAGAAGAACGCCGATTAAATGTGAAAAAAGTCCTATTTCAAGCAATTCAGTTTTGCATAAGTACACAGTTTAGTTCTACTTCACCCATAGATAAGACCCAACCAAGTGCTACCACTCCAGGCCAAAGCGGACCTAGGAGCAATTGCAATGAATGAGTACACCACATTTCCCAAAGCTCCAGTATTACTGGAACCTCGCCATCAGATTTTTTAGTGTCATATCCAGAACACTGGTTGAAGAGGGGTCTTACTCCTCAGTAGAAAAGCAGTCGGTGTATTCTACAGCCCCAGCCAACAGGGCAATTCACAGAGTTAATTTTAAAGACAGTTCTATTTTAAATGATTCAGTTTAGTGTAAATACGCAGTTTTGTGTGTATTTTAAAGTTTAGGTTTTGAGTAATTTAACGAGAGCCCAAAATGAATGAAAGAAGAAAGTATAGTCAGATTGAAATAATTGACCAGGCATAAAAGAAGGGAAAAAAGAAGAAAGAAGCCGCAAGATTGAGAAGGGAATTGAATGAAATAAACAAAGATAAATACGAAGTGACTGAATGTAACTTACTGCCTTTCCCAAAGGTATTTGCCCGAAATTGAGCATAGTAGGACTACCGGAATTCGACCTTTTATATATCGAAGCCGCAGGCCAGCGTTATAGCCATTACACCTGAGGGACTTTCGGTAACTGAATATCGAAAAGAAAACTAGAAGATAACTGAAATCACGAGGCCGACTAGCCATTTTTTTCGGTCAGATAGATCATATTTTCCTCTGTTGATAGATAACAAATTGACTGGCTGATTGATTTTAATGGCATACCAACTCGTCTTCGGGTATCTTATGCCCAAAAGTTTAGGAATTAGTTATTTATTCATTTTTTTTTTTGTTAGACGGTTCAATCAAATACGAATACATTTTACCGACGGTTTTTTATCAATGGGTTTGGTTTGGTTTAGTTTGGTTTGGTTTTATGGCATTTTAACCGTTGATGGTTATTTAATGCCAAATTCTTTTTACACTTACGTATTAAATATATGGTTTATAAACATTTTAGATACACACAGTTAAAGGATTAAACAGTTCTATTTCTACCATTTCTATTTAGTATAAGTCCATAAAGTTAAACAGGTTGCAAAAATTGCTATGTGTCACTAACAATTCACTCAAACATCAGTCATTTGTTGACACACAGTTTAATGATCAAACGATTCTCTTTCTAACAATTCAATTTAGCGTAACTCGTTTGCTTGCTCACAGTTTAATTGTCAAACAGTTCTATTTGACCCATTGATAGGACCCTATTAGGTGCTACCACTCCGGTCAGAGTGGACATTAGAGCACTGGCAATGAATAGGTACTCCGCATTCACAATCAGATTTTTATTGCTATAATCCGGACACTTGTTAGAGCAGGGTCTTCCTTCTCAGCAGAGATGTAGTCGCTGTCTTTTACAGCCCCAGCTGACTGGGCTAGAAAGTTTATCTTAGCTAGTACTGCCACTCTGGATCAATGAATGGGTACTCCACACTTTAGACATTCTCTATCCGATGTAGTTTAGTGCTAAACACAGGACACATTGATATCAGTGTTCAAGTACGAATATAGATAATGTTTTCGTATATTGGATTTCCAAACAGTTATACATTTCCTCAATAGAGGAAATGGACTTGCCCGTGGTGTAATGGTTAACGTCGTAAGAGCTGGAGATGGCGACACGAGTTCAAATCCTAGACAAGACTGCCTGCATTTCACATAACACTAATACACTTGGACAAGTTATGAATCTAATTCGTCTCCGCCCCAGCTATGGGTAAATAGTAAGGCAGACTAAATAAAGATTACCATGATATACTATTTAATGAATACGAGTCCTCTTTCCGCTTTAGCCTTGCGCCAGACTAACCAAATTTCAGCCGACCTCAATAATAAAGAAGACATTTAAAAAAACCGGTAGAAAGGATGAGATTAGATTGAAAATACAGAAAAAATCGGAAGGTAAAAATAATCAAAGAAAATTAAACTTGAGTACAGGTAAATAGCAAGAAAACTAAAAAAAAAAAAAACTAAAAAAAAAAACAAACCAAAAAAAAACAAAGAAAAAACAATAAAAGACAAAAACAATGAAATGAAAGGAAAAGTAAAAGTAAATAAAGAGAAGTATTTGTCGACACAAAATGATTTCCTCTTGTGGTTCCAAGAAATACAGCCTAGATTTATCCAATGTAGAATGGATGCTTGTAAAGGAAACGATTTAGAAATACAAGAAAATGATACTTTTGGAGAAGAGAAAAATTGCTGTAATACCTTGAGTGTTTAGGGAAAGGCTCATTATTTCAAAGAGTTCAAAGAAAAACATTCGATGGAAGGAAAGGATCGCTTACGATGAATATCAAACAAAAATAAAACCCTATAAAATCAGATTAAAATTAACCTGAACTAAAATGTTTCAGGTGATTTGCATGTTAAGTTCTTTAAAATATCTAATTTTAATAAATCTAAACTCTAACTACATCACTCAGTATTTTCTCCAATTTTATGGCTTCTGACTCCCCATTAAATTTTTCATTATATATATATATATATATAAAGCGAGAAGGAGAGAGAGAGAGAGAGAGAGAGAGAGAGAACGAGATAGAGAGAGAAAGAGAGAGACTGAAAGAAAGAAGGAAGAACATTGCTCTAAATGATACCGTTTTAAGCCATTTCATTCCGTTGGAACCGTCGAATTTTAACTTCATTTTGACCCTTATAACCTTGTAGTCAATCTTTAACTGTGCATATTTAAAATCTCAAAGAAAATTGGCAGTGGAAAGGCTTATAACAAAGGGAAACTCTATTTGTGATGAATGAACACAAATGACTCCAGAATGATTTCGAGCTTAATTTGACCATTCTACCCTCTGTGTAGAGGAGTTAGGCCACTCTGATAGAACGTGCGCTCATGTTTGGAAAATACGCACGTAAACGCACACATGTTCAGACGTACACACACTTGCCCAGTCGGTTGCAGCTGTAGAATACACTGACTGCATCTCTGAAGAGGGGTAAGACTTCCCCAACGAGTGTCCTTAATATGACATTAAACAATCTGATGGTGAGGCTTTAGTAATGCTGGAACTTTAGGGAATGCGGAGAAACCCTTCGTAGTCATCGCTCCCAGGTCCACTCAAAACCGGTGTTGTAGCACCTGATAGGGCCCTATCTATGGATCAAATAGAACTAAACTGCGTACTTATGCTAAACTGAATTGCTTGAAATAGAACTGTTTTCTATACTAAACTGAAGTGTTTGAAATATAACCTTGTATGTTTAAAAATGGATATGGTATTAATAACCTACAATCGTTGATATGCCATAAAACCAACCAACCAACCAAACAAACAAACAAACAAACAAAGGTACACACACTCTCTGTCTTCTACTCTTCCCTCCTCTCTTTCTCTCTCTCTCTCTCTCTCTGGTTTATCTTGAGTGGAATATACGAAGAAATGTTATTGGTCAAATCCTGTTTATACAAAACCGTACGTAATCGTGAACCATTTCTTCAATTCAAATTATAAAATATTCAAGTATCAGTTGGAAGTTGTCACCTTTGTAAACTTGTCATTGACCACCAGTAGAGTCTGCGAAAAAGAAAATCCATTCTTCATTCTGGAAAAGCATCCAAACGCTTAATTTCTGTGTCTCTTTAAGAAACCATCTGATTCTCCCGATGATGTTGTCTAAATCTGATTGTGTAAGCAGCTGGACTTTTATTTGCATTCGTCTGTAAAATACTTAATTCTCCGTTCCACGGGGAACTGACAAATCCGTGATCCTCTAAATTAAAAGCTGTGTCTGGGGTTAGGGTTAGAGTTATTTACACAATAAAGGACTCTCTCTTTCTCTCTCTGTTGCTGATGCGTAAAATGATGTTCATATACACAAACGCAGTATCTGTGTTAATGTAGTCAGATAGATTGCGGGACGTTTTTCTTTTATAAATGTACAAGATGTTAGGAATTGAGCTGCGAAAGAAAGAGATAATGGATTGAGTTTCTTACTCGATAGATTGTCCTAATAATAAATATAAACTATTAAGATATTAACATATATCAATATGTAAAGGTTAGTATCTGTCCCCAGCAGCGTGTCACAAATTTATTTAGCCGTGGTTATTATCTGTTCAAATTCCTGTATTAACTATATATTTATAGTTTTGAGTATTTGTTATTGGTTTTAACTAGCAAATAAAAGCAAACTTTTAAAGCTTTTCAGTTTGATTATCAGTTGTAGTAGTTCTAGCAGAGTTAAGTTGAATGATTTTATTAATTCCTTGATTGATTTAACGGCATGCAAACCTCTCCCGGGTTATTTAATAACAAGAGTTAAGAGAATCACATACATTGCATGTTCATATTTACGTTTTTCCGTTGATTTTCCTTGAGAAACTTTTGCACACACTCGTATCGAATGTGATTAACTTTTAGACGGATCTATTTGAGCCACAAATGAGACACTAACAGGTATTTTCGCTTCAGTTCAGTATGAAACTTGAATTAATGTCAATAAAATAGTATTTCATACTTCCCAGATATCCAGAAAAGAAGCAGGTTAGTTTATCCACGATACCACTAGTTTTTCTTTGTGTGTTTTGTAGGGGAGTTACCCCTCTGCCGAAGATTCTGTTAGCGTATCCTTAGTTTGTTAAAGATCTTTGTGTATATCACTATGTAAAGGAAAAGTATATATACGCACTAATACGTAAGTGTAATGCAAGACTTAATAATCAGCATTTAGGAAAGTTATATTGTTCTATATTGACCTTCGACCTGGCCAAACATGCCATTTCAAAGTGATGCACCGGAAGGAAGTGACACATTTCGATGGCAGTTATGGGAAGAAATCGCGTAGGCGGGCTTGGCTGACAATATGGGACAAGGTAAAATCCCATGGTACTGTCATAGACTGATGCACCAGAAGAGAGTGACCTGTGAACTGCATGACAGTTATTTCCGCTTGATGACGATCAAACATGCTATTCCAAAGATTGAGTGGGCGATGGAATTATTATATAACTCGGTGAAGACAGGAAGTCAGTGAGTTTGGAGACCCGTTGGGGACAAGATGCGGTAGAGAAAGCCCGCACCCTGCAGAGTGGGCCCCAAGGCCTCCGGTTGAGCAGCATCAGGAGAACGGGAACGAAACACTGATGGCCATGAAAGTGGGGATCAATATGTTGCAGTTCTGTTCGGTCTCCAACTCCCTCTCACAGTAAAACCTTGAGTAACCCTTTTCGAACCCTTTCAATAAAGTGAGAGGTATATTTTTTTTAAAGAAGTCTTCGCTCGTCTTTAGTCATTGCGCCAATATGTATTCTGCATGCATCTGCATATGAATATACAACAATATCAGCTGATTTGTACCGCAAACAAGAATGATATATTTTGTAGAAATATTTAAGCAATACTGAAATTAAATGCATTCAGTCGGAATTAAAATATGTAAAATACCTGACATTCACTCAGTACAAATGAATGCGAAATGTAAGCAGCTGTAGAGAAATGAATATCAATTGCGTATAAATATTAGACTATATTGGTTTATAAGAATTAGATAGGCTCCAATTCAGAACAAAATGGATTAATTTGTTTATGATTCTAATTGAATAAAATATATATTCTGGGAGAGAAAAGAGTTTAAATATAGTTTTGGGTTATCAACCTTCTAATTTGCGTGGCGAATGACAATATATTGTTAACAAAAAGAAAAAAGAAATCCGCGTTCGGAATGAAGTTATTGACTGGACAAAAACTACAAAATTTTAAATCATCTGATACATTCTTTTTTGCACAAAAAGAACACTTTTTTTTGTATGGAATTTGTATGCAATTTTCCGCACAAATATATATATATATACATATTGAAATATTATCAGTCGGTTCATATATATATATATATATATATATTATTCAGATTATGTATAGCTGTCAATTTCATTTCGTATGTCAATAACTAATATGCAAAGCTTGACTCCATGTTTATATCTCGTTGTATGTCCTCTAATATACCCACACGCGCACGCACCCCCAACAATACACACACACACACAAACACACACACACACACACACACACATATATATATATATATAACGTGTGAATTGGCGAAAATACTATGCTCCATTTATGATTAAATTTATGAAAGAATATATTTAATTGAATTGACAGAAATCATCACAGACAAATATGAATAAAATCAATGTTACAGATATTATTATCGTTATTGTTTGTTCTAACCCAGGTTTCTTGTAGCCAATCTTAGAAAAATGACAGTATGTCTTCTCAAATCTTCAGCACTCAACTCAAATTTCCCGAATTGCAAAAAACAGTCATCGTCTGGTTAATCTCAATATTTCCCTAAATTTCCAGTTCGATTCTCACAGTTCTGGAACTGTTCCAAATATGCCGTGTATAATGTATGTTATAGTTTCATGTTCTACATAATCTCTTTTTCTTCTTCTTCTTCTTCTTCTTCTTCTTCTTCTTATTATTATTATTATTATTATTATTATTAATGATAATAATAATCCTAGTGAGATATTAAAACTGACGAGTGGTTCTTGACTGCAGTATGGGAGGCCAGCAAGCTTCCTCAGATCTTCAGGATTCAGTAAAGTATCCTACCTGATCTTAAGCACATTGAAGTCTTAATGTATCAATTCTTCCTCGGCTCCCCAGTTCACCGAGTATCTTTTCCATTTTTTAAAAAATTTCCTATTTTTAAAAGTGCTCCAACTATGATTGGTATCACTGTCACCTATGTGTTCAACATGTTTTCCTGTACTCTGATTTGGTCTTGGAATTCTTTCCGTTTTCCCTCTCGTTTATTTTCCTTCAGTATCCTGATAGAACGACTAAATCCACTATTGGCCTAATGAGTAGAGTTGGGGGGGTGACCTCGTGGCGTAATGGTTAAAGCGATGGACTGCGGAATCGTAGTAAGCAAGTTCGTATTTCAGTCGCGCTATTACGTTCACTTTCGGGCAAATACCCTTGGGAAAGGTATGAACCCCCTTATCCTCCCAGCTATGGGTTAAATAGTACCACTACTGTTCTTCTAGGGGAATGGCTTTGGCATTAAATAACCTACAAAGGTTGATATGCCATTAAACAAAGAAGCCAAACCAAATCTGTGTAAAGAGTTCGCCAATGGTCCAGATTCAATTTCAGGTATAGTCATACCAAAGACTGAAAAAATGGTACTTAATTCTGCTTTGCTTAACACTCAACATTATAAGGTACGGATCAAGGGTAAAGTAGAGCAATCCAGGAAATAGAGTAGCGCCCATCCCTACACTTCGATGTAATAGCTATTGAAAAAAGTGCCTTCGGTCACCCTCGATTATGGTCACCAACTTTGTTTTAAATACTCTACTGAGTAGAATTGAGTGTTTCGTTTGTTTCGCAAAGTTTTCATTTTCTAAAACAGATTCAGGTAAAAATATACTATTTTACTTCCCCGGCTTTTGCTGGGCCTTCTGGCATTCGTGTCGGATGGGGTATTGATCAATGGCAGATTCGAGGCCGAAAGGCCCCCAACATCGGTTGGGCCACCTTCGAGTGGGCGAGCTGCAACCTTTGTCACCTATGTATAACACAAGACCTGGCTGTCTAGTTCAAGCTATAACCCGGCATACGTGCCCGGATCCAGATTTGGATTCGTGAAACTGCTTGCCTCATTAGACCCACATTGCACTTAGTGTGTCGATAAGCAGCACAGACCAGCAAGGTTCGAGTCTAGGCTCATGCCCGACCTTCCCTTCCCCTAAATCCCCACTATAATCATTGACCTTGTGTCAGGTCCTGTCTGGTGGGAGGCAGCGACAAATATCTATATACTATTTTGCACAATACCGAGTGGCACATATTCCCACATGTAAAAACTTTTGCTCTTCTTTTGTGCAAGTTTGATGTATTGGCTATTTATTTGATTAACTGTTTCATTGCTATCAACAAATATCCAACACTTGCAATTATTCTTGGTAATATTAATTTTTTCTTTGACAAAATTATTTTTATCGAATGAATTTCTGCAACTATTGATAGAGATTCAGTTACCTCTTTAAGTTTTTCATATGACCCCATAACATCTGCAACTTCCTTTAGTTTGTTACATGAAGTATCCAAATAATTGTTCTTGTCAATTTTATTCTTAAGAACTTTTTTAGTTGTTATTTCCGTTACTGGTTACTGTAATGTCTTTCTTTTCTTTTGTTTACTTATTCTTTGAGTCCTTGTATTTATGCATTCGCACAGTTCTTAATGCTGACGTATGTTCTAACTCCTTCTTTTCTTGTCATGTAGAGTCTGCTGATATCATTTCTCAGCTCTTAGGTTTTGTAAATATTCATCAATTTCCTTGTTCGGTGGTTAATATTTCTTACTCTCCCTTTGGCTTAATCTTCTGAGGTGCTCCATTTTTGCTTTTCATTTTCTTCATTTGTATGAGAGAATCCGCTTCTAATATACACAGATTAAAGTATTTCGATGCTTTCCTGACTGAGAGTTCTTTTCCTTCCGTTGTTCCACCTTTCCTTTCTTTTAATCTAGACATCGTGAGTTTTTTTAATTGCAAATCCTGTTCTTGAAGATCGTAGCAGTTTATATTAGGATTCTAATTCTTTTCCTTCATGGCAAAATTCTTCATACAATTCATGGATACCCAGTAGTTTGTCTTTTCTTGCTACTTTGTAAATATGTTGCCTTCGATGCATTTGCCTCGTATATAATTCAGGGTCATTGCTAAAACAAACAGTAGAGACGATAGTGTGTTTTTCGATTCGTCTATCTTTTAGAATTTTTCTCTTCCAAATGCCGTTTCCACACTTCATTTTTACATTATTCTTATTAGGTTAACAACTTAATCAAAGTTTTAAAAAAATAAAGCATAGAAGGTGTCTCAAAATAGATGCAGCCCATTAATATGCTAACGATTTATTACTGAGAGAAGCGCAATGGTGGTCATTTGGAACACTTCCTGTAAAAAATACATCCTTTCAACCAGAGACATCAAATCAATGTTTATTTTTTTTGAATTGTTATCAGCTTCCAGGACATGCGAACTTTTTTCAATTTCTTGTCTCTGTAATAAATTATCATCACATTAATGGGTTGCATTTATTTTGAGACAGTTTTGAATGATTTTGTCTCCAAATAAGTTATGATCTAAAATATTTTTCCTCACTTGTCGAAGACATTGTGATCGAGGATGAATAGGTATAGTATACTTCAAATAGTATATATATACTTCATATAGTATATTTCAAATCTGAAACAAAAAGAACACAACCTTATTATTAGTATAGTTATTAGCAGTCACATAGGTCCTATGTATATTGAGACATCCTATATATATATATATATATATATATATATTGCAGTTCTTAATTTTTTAGCACTTTGTTAAATGATATGAAGTATTCCTGTCCAATACAAATAATAAAAACAATTTTTTTTTATTTGCTGAAAGAACTTGAGAATAATAGCAACGAGGGGTTTGTACACATTCCTGGGTATCCATGAATTATATGAAGAATTTTGCCATGGATGAAAATAATTAGAATCCTTATATAAACTGTTATGATCTTCAAGAATAGGATTTGCTATTAAAAAAACTCACGAAGTCTGATTACATTTCACATACCACTAATACCCTTGGGAAAGGTATGAATCCAATTATTCTCCCTCCAGCTATGGGTAAATAGTAGGGCAGACTAGGTTCTTCAGCCTTGGTTAGGCAACTCGTCTAGGAGTAGGAAAACTCTGAATTCAAACCTGTTAAACTTCGCTTAAAAATTGACCTTTTGTCATATCCTACCCGAGCGGAGGGGTTGGTAAATATGGTTTGTACACATTCCTCAACTTTCCTGAACTCGAGCCTCACCATCAGATGTTGTTGGGATAGTTATTTGAATTTTAAAAAAAAGTCTTAAAAGAAAAAGAACTCAACATTATTGTTAATAGAGTTATAAGCAGTCACATGGGTCCATTGACACACCCTATACTAATATCCGGTTTTGTAGGATCATGTCACGTGTATTATTGCAATCTATTCATGCCATCTACTCCTAATGGTTACCTCCTTTAGAATGTGCTAGTCGATATATAATAAGTCATTCGTGACTAAAGTTCATTTCCGACATCCTTTCTGTTCTTTAAGAAATGGCGTGCAGCTTTCAAGCGCTTAACATATTTCTTCTTCGTGCATAAAGTATCTTCCATATCAGTGGCAAAAACGCTTCATGTGATCTGAAGTTGCATGCGATGGTTCCTTTTTTGGGAGGTGACTATTACTTAATCAGTGGAATTTTCCTTTTTGTCATCAATGTAAGAATCATTGCCTTTTGTGAGCATTTAGTGTGCTAATCTTTTGCAGGTAAATGTTTATCCATAATCCATGTACAAGTATCTGATTGTGCTACTTTTGAGACTATGACTTTTAGTGGATCCAGATGTATTTTAGAATTGGTATGTTCCTTAATTCTGTGTAATTGATTTTTCGTATTGTTTAACAATTCAGCCTTCCTGCAGTGTTTTTTTTTTTTTTTTTATTCCTATGGGTTATTTCATTTGTTGTTCCTGAATTTTTTCATGCTTTCTATATTTACCGATTGGTCAAATTTATTTTTGCTATTGTGGAATGTCCCGTTTTCTTTCTTTTTTTTTTTTTTTTAGACCCTTTCCAGTAATTTATATTTTAGATCTCCAGTTAGATTTTGGTATTTCTTTTTACAGTTTTGAGCGTTTTATCAAGTTCAGGTGTTGTTAGATAAGACAGGTAAATTCATTTTGCTTGTCTCTTTGTTTCTTTTAGCAAAGATCAGATATAGTACCCTTGTTTACATCCGGTGGTTAACACTGAATCTCAAGATGGTTTTTAGGGAGTTTTAATGTTCATTTTCAATATGCGATTCCGATTTGTGCTGATAACATCGGTTAATGTTTTCTCCCCACAACTCTCTCTCTCTTTCTCTCTCTCTCTCTTTCTTTCTTTCTGTATACATATATATTGATAGAGTATGGTTAGAGTAGTCGTCAATGGTCTGGTAGAGCGGAGTTCAATCTAAAGTTAAATCAAAAAATGGTACTTGATGCTTCCTTGCTTTACCCTTAGTATTATACAGTACGAATCAAGAGTAAGTGGAGCAAACAAGGCCAAATAGTAGGGCCCTTCCCTACACCTTTGTGTTGTAGCTATTGAAAAAAGAGCTTTCAACGACGGTCGACCAAGTTACTTATATATATATATATATATATATGCTCCCTCGAGTGAGGAACTGCCGGCTGCCAAATACGCATAAAGCTGTTCTAATGAACTGAACACTCCGGTCGCCGATAGCATAAATGAAAAGAAATACATTCGCAAAAAATTTCTATCGCTTACACTGAGAATAGGGAAAGAAATCTCACTGACTAACGTCAGTCGGGTACGAATTCCAGCTTGAAGCATCTCGCGTGTCTAGTCACACTGAAGAGTTGTGATTCAAAAAAACAGTCTTTCTACGGATGACAATATATATATATATATATATATATATATATATATATATATATATATATATATATTCAAAGTGGAGTATAGTAAATCTGCAACCTGTTATTATCAAAAAAGCATTCTATACTTTAAAATCCAACGTAAAATGAAAATTTATCATCCGTATCTGGAAAGATCTAATCATATGTAGTATAAGATGAAATTGAAACTACAGAATAAAAAATAAATCTCCATACATATATTTACGGTAGTGTGTAATTATATGTAATAATATGCCAATATATTTACTGTTCTATTTGCATATTTTAGAACGTGTATGTTATTTTTGAATAATCTCGAGAATTCCAGGAAAATATATACTTCACTCTGATCCGAACAAAAATGCTGGTGAAGGAGAAATTGATCCACAGAGGCTTCGTTTTGATCCTCATAAGAGACTACACCCACAAGTGAGTAAGTACACCAATACACAAACACACACACATACACACATACACCTGTAAATAAGTAAAGTTGGCGACCGTAGTCAAGGGGTACCCGAAGGCTTCCTTTTTAATTGCTACTATGGTATGACTCGACCCGGGATTGAACCTCGGCTTCCCGGACCATTAGCAAACACTCTACTCATTAAGCCAATGTGTTGTATTTATACGACGTTAAAGTGTGAAGCCACAACAAAAATATTCAGCTATGCTCTTTTTTCTGGGTAAAGCTTAGAACTTTTTGAACGACTTTTATGTGTGCACACACACACACACACACACACACACACATATATATATATATATATATATATATAATGTTTTATCTACGATTTTTTCTGTTTATTTATCAGTAGTGAACCGAGTATTCTCCTTAAGGTCTTTTATCAACACGTTTCAATCGCACATTTTATTCGTCGCTTATTGATTGTCTCTTATTTAATTTGTTTTTTGATATATAAAGAAATTACTCGATCGTTTCTAGTAAATCTATTTGCGTCGATAAAAAATCTACCTGCTAGCTATGATACTTGTGCATTTACTATCTGCATTAATGCTTGCCTTGAAAACCAAGATAAAAAAATAACATTTCCTCCGTTGCGAAATGAACAACCCGTCTCATTTAGATGATTCATACTGTTCTGTCTTCCTGAAACCTATTAGTATATACCCCAAACTAAACTTCTTTATATATATACTCATGGTTTTCTATTCACAAACACACATACACACGCGCGCACCCATATAACAGGTTTTCTACTTACGTTGGTATGATGGTACAATAGTTACATCAAGAATCAAAAAAATAGGCTACCGTAGTGTTCCATCAATCTTATTATATAAAAGTGGAGTTTTGTCTATCTTATACGTTTGATTTATTTTTTGTTCCTCAGATAAATATAAATTTTCTATCTTTCAACGACGAAGCTGTACGGTACAGTGGGACGAGTATCGTATAGGCGATAAAGTGGACTGTTAACAACCATCGATACCTCTGCCGACAATATCCTAATTCATATCTACTCATGTTTTATCACCGATATCGAGCATTCTTTATTTATATAAATATCAATCATCATTATATATATATATTATATATATATATATATATCAAATTTCCTGTTTTCTACTTCATATTATTAAAATTAAAGAACATGAGATAAAAGTAACGAAGTAAGATTCTAATACCTTTAGTTGGTTGGTTGGTTGGTTTGAAGGGTTTTTATGGCATATCAACCTTTGTAGGTTATTCAACGCCAAATCCATTTTTATGTAAATAATCAGTTCTACTTCAAAACAATTCAGTTTAGCATAAGCAGACAGTTTAAATGTTAGAACAGTTTAAGTTTAAAAACATCCAGCTAATTCAGTTTAGGTATAATTATATATTTATATATATATATATATATATAAATGTGCATTACACATAATTAAATGTCAAAACAGTTTCATGTTAAACAATTTAGTTTAGTGAAGATGCTGTTTCAATGTCAAGAAACAGTTCTATTTCAAATAATTCAGTTTAGTATAAGCACGTAGTTTAAATGTAAGAACAGTTTAATTGTCAAAACATTTCTATTTCAAGCTATTCAGGTTAGTCAAGCAGTTCAGTTTAGCCTTAGTATGCCGTTAGTCCTATTTGATCCATAGATAGATCCCTATCAGGTGCTACCACGCCAAGCCAGAGTAGACGTGGGAGCAATGGGAGTGAAGAAGTACTCCGTATTCCCCAAAGCCCAAGCATTACTGGAACCTCACCATTAGATTGTTTAGTGTCATTACCAGGACACTCGTTGGAGGGGGTCTTAACCCTTTGCAGAGGTGTAAGTGTATTCTACAGCCTCAGCCGACTGGGCAATCTAATACCTTAAAGTCTTTATACTGCCCTGCTGGTCAACATTAGAGCACTTTTTGATCTATCAAATGCTTTTAAGAACATAGTTTTTACTAAATTGTTTATTTATTCATATATATATATATATATATATATATATATATATATATATGAAAAAAAAGTAAAAGTAAATTTGACGATCGTATATATATATATATATATATATATAATAGAAATATAAGGAAAGTTGGATAAATCAAACACTTAACTCAGATTTTGAAGTGTGATATTTCGTTCGGCTTTATTTCATTGAATTTCTAGAGAAACCGTTTTCTGAGATTTTCTACTTAAAATATGTGAGCAGATATGATAAGATTGTGGAGGGGTTACTGTTGTATCTAGAAAGAAAGAAAGAGTTTAAAGTCAGATGTATCAGTTTTCATTCAAGAATATTTGTTTTGAAAGTGGGGATAGATTTTAGGGAGCTGATAATAAAAAAGTAGGGAAGGGTTGTGTGAAAGAGGTTTCGGCATACCTTGTTTCATGGAAATATATTGACTATGATGTCATGTCGCAGGAATTTGTCTATATTGTGGTGTCTATGTGGTAATTTGGGTGAGGGAGGTAAAGCAATAAGGAAAAAGTATGGTGGCACTAAGTGGAAAAATATTTTTCTATTCATTTTCTATTTTGATTTTGTTTTCGTTTAGCTTGTTTTCGTTTAGCTTGATGTTCGGTAAAACCCAGGACGTTGTTTTATATGGTTTGTTTTGGAAATGACCGCAGATTCTAGAAGTTTTGGGGATTGTTTGCAGTTTATGGGTTATATTAAAGTGACTTGGCAAAAAAAGAATGTGTGTTTGAACTCTAACATGTGGGAGAAAAGAGCGTTTCGATCGTCATTTGTTTTGATTGATTGCCTGTGTTCGTAAATTCTTTTCTCTAGATTGCGTTGGATTTTGCCGATGTAATGTTTGTTGCAATATTTACATGATATGGAGTACATGCCTGCGTGAGAGGTGGTTTCGTTATTGGTCCGTTTTGTGATTTTGGTGAGGTTTTTAATAGTTTGTGATGTGGTTTTATATCATTGGTATTCCTAACTTAATGTGTCGTAGAGTGATATGTTACGTGTGTTAGTGGGTAGAGAGATCGGTCTATGGGTAATGGGGATACTGGGGTTGATTTTCATTGTTTTATTTGATGAGTGTATCTTAAGAGCTTTTTTTCTAGCATTTAATATGAAAATTTTATGACTTTTTATGCTTTTGATGGAATGTATTCAAATTCTTCATTAAGGTACTGTGGGCTACATATTCTTAGTGCTCTTAGATAAAGGCCTGTTATGAGGCCTGTTTTGATTTTGTTAATATTTGTGGTGGGAATAGAAATGTATGTAATCGTTTTTGTTCGGGGGTTTGCGGTAAATATATATATATATATATATATATATATATATATATATATATATATATATATATATATATATATATATATAGGCTTGCCAGTCATTGTTAATGAGTTTGATTTTTACTGGGTGCTGCATACGTTTAGCTTTGTGCTATGAACTAAATTAACCTAAACTCCGTAAATATTATATCTATCAATCTATCTATCTATCTATCTATCTATCTATCTATCTATCTCAGTCTGTTACAGTCAATACGCTTGCTCAGACATACACTATAAACGTACCCGCAGGACTCTATCTGCATCACACACACCCACACACACACACACACACACACACACACACATATATATATATATATATATATATTCTCTTTTTTTTTCTTAAAAAAACACCGGAGACCGGTTACTTTAGAATTATAAATTTATTTCCGTCCTGCTTTGTGTTTTTGATGTAAACCAAAAAACACGAAGAAAAATAAAACAGGACTTCTTCAGATCTTATGTTTTTTTTCTTAACGAAAGTATTGCTCTGTAATATTAATTGCATTGAGCTCTCTACCAGGAAAATTTAAATGTTCAGTTTTTGAATTATTTTCTTGTCCCACCTCTGGTTTAACTGGACCGAATAATACCTATAAACTTCTTGCATACATAGGCTAACAAATAAATCTGCTCTGTTTTATGTCATGAACTCTTTCCTTTTGTATATAAAATGAAGTGTTGGATATTAACAACTCCATTGAATTAACTAAGAGGATATATCCAACCACAGCTGCTTTGAATATCTGAATTGAAGAAATGATTATGAGTCTTAAAACCAGTATATCTGTTCTTCAAAGAATATTGGCAATGGGTCAAAGTTCAGAGATTCTTTCTTTATAGACGCAACCTAATTTTTAAATATTATTCAAATTGAAATAAAATTGCGCCCACTCTCATCCAATGCAGCAATATCTAAATGGATTCAACGAAGTAGATTCAAAATATTTCGGTTCCGTGAATTTCAGATGTTCACAGATACTTTAGCAATAACTGCTTGACACTTTAATTTCGATTCATACGAGGTCTGTCTGAAATGTTTCAGGATTTGGTGTTCTTGGTGAGCTATGGGCGAAAGAGGGATAAACCGATTGTATAATCATTTAACATGATATCTTATAACGGTAACCTTACCTTTCTACAACTGTATCATATTTTGACATGCTTTTGGTTATATCTTCTCTTTTTTAGGCCATTCAGGTAAGCGCTCTGAATAACGAGTAAACATGAAATTTATGTCCGGTTGGAAAAAACTCCGTCGCCTACAATTGAAATGCAAGTATATAGAGATAACACCTCGTCACGCACATTTGATTTTTCAATGACATAACGGAGTCAAATATGGTCACAATGAGGTTTTCCAGGTCTTGAGGAGCAGGAGGCCTTCAACAAGCTGCACTGGGATCGATATCAAGCAGGTAGGGGAGGTGGCGTGGGGACCATCATTTGATTGTTCGAATGATCGCAAATCAGATGGACAAGAAAAAGGACTGTGTTTGGAAAATCATCACCGAAGGTTTGGGTATATCAGATTAATTTTGGGACTGTGTGCTGAACATCCGTCAGTTCCCGTTCAACGAAAACGACCTCCCAGTTCACCTGCTCTTGTTCAGTGTGACATTTTTCTTTTTCTGAGCTCAAGCGAATCATCAAGGGTTCTTTTTTTGAAGGCGTGGAGGCCACCACGAGAAACGTAACATCGGAGCTGACGAGCATCCCAGATGAATCCTACCAACAGTGCATAGAATTGTTGCGAAGATTGCTTGGAGAGTGCATTAAACTCGAGGGGTAAAATATGACGGTGAAATTATATAGTTCGATCTTTGAAATTGAAATAAACTTTGTGACGCCAGTCCTGTTACTTTTCAGACACACCTTGTACTCCACAATCATTATTTTCCCTAAAAACAGAATTTTAAAAGTATATTCTCACTACATATCTGACAATAGATAACGAGAAACATGCGATGAATATGGAATAATTCTAATCAAAAAAACATAAACACTCTACTTTTTCTATCATTGCCGAGTGCTCTTTGTGGCTTATTTCTAAGCTCTTCTTACTTATTCAAAAGACGTAAAGATTTTCGTCAGATATTGGACAGCAAGTCATTTTATAGCCTTGAGTCAGACTAAAAAATGTAAAGTAAATAGGTAGAAAATCCCATTTTAGTAAACTTCTCTTCTTATTCTCGACACATTTCCGACTGCTATATTCATCTTGTTCGCTATACTCACAATTTTTCAGCTCAATTTCGTACTTAAAAACCTTCCAGAAAATCTGAACTTTGATTATATGAATCATGTTCCCAACCCGCTCTTCTTTGCCTTGGCGATATATCACATCGATAAATAGACTAATAGAGATATTCACCTTTTGTATTCAGACAACATACTACACGATTGGATCTGACATATGCAAGCATGGAGAAATATTAACTATGTGATTCTCACTAACTCCAGTGATGAAGCACACACACACACACATACACACACACACACACATATATATATATATATAACACTTTGAGGAGATGGCATTTTTAATAACACCTCTGAAGCCAATTATAAAGCTGAGATACACAGATAGCACCGTTATATTCTGTCGTTAGCAGGGAGAAGTTTAAATATTGCTGGACAATGTGAATTCAATAAGAACTTTAATACAATTCACTGTGCGAAAAGAAAGTAACAATTAACTGGCCTTTCCGGATGTATCATTAACTCGTGCAGAACAAGGGGAGAAAACATTTGTACATCGTTAATCAATCTTCGCCGGAAAATACCTTAACTTCAATTCCCATCATTCAAAAAGTGTAAAGGGATTATGTGGATTTAGAGGAAGTGCCCATCGTCGTAGGAAATGGACACGGCGACACGAGTTCAAAACCTGGACGAGGCTGATTGCATTTCACATAGCACTAATACACTTGGGAAAGGTATGAATTCAAATATTCTCCCTCCAGCTATGGATAAATAGTAGGGCAGACTGATTTTCTTCAGCCTTTGTGAGGCAACTAGTCTAGGAGAAGGAAAACTCTGAATTCAAACCTGTTAAATCCACAAAAAAATTGACCTTATGTCATATCCTGTCCGAGCGGAGTGGGTGGTAAATATGGTAAAGGGATTATCTGCTGCCTACGATACCGAATTAAAAAGATAGTGATCCAGATATATCCGCAAGAATTGATCATTATGGAAAATACCCTCCAAAACAACAATAACCCTGTAAGTACAAGATTGGCTCTTATCAACAAAGGTGATGATAGAGAGGATAATTAAAAAATACAATTATACTTTTTAGAGACATGCATTTGTGTAAATATCTACGTTAGAGGCCAACCCAGTTTTACCCCTCTGAAAAGACGCAGAGGGGTAAGACCTGCCCGAGGTGTGTTCTGGATATGACACTAAATCGCCTGATGGTGAAGCTCAAGTTCTATAGGTTTGGGGAATGTGGAGTGCTCCTTCATTATCATTACCCCAGGTCCATTATGGCCTGGGGTGGTAGCATCAGATGGGGTCTTATCTATGAGTCAAATAGAAATGTCTGACATTTAAACTTTGTGCAAGCAAATGACTTATGCTAAATTGTTAGAAATAGAGCCCTTTTGCCCTGAATTAGTGCTAAACACCAATACTTGTAAACACGTCAATCTATACAAAGAAATGATAAATATTGAATTGAATTATTATTATTAGAAAGCAGCAACTAAAACCATATAACTGTAGAGGAACAACACCAATACAAAGTGTAATATAATTGCGGAGGGATTTCCTTTTGTATATCTTGCCTTTCGGTTTAGTTAGGCTGAGAACCATTCGTTTAGCGCATGAGTTAGTTAAGTGTAACATTAACGCAGGTGTTCACACGCGCGCGGGGAGGATGTCTCATTCAGAGATGTCAAAATAAAAATCCCAGGCAGAAATTAGGACTACGGGATGTGAATGACGTCATGCACCGGAAGTTGGGGATTTGAGAAAAAGCAGTCAGTTGAGTTCCTGCCTCCGAACGAGAGAGTCGAGATTCAGAGCTGGGCGAGGCCAGACGAATTTGTGCACTACGGGCACCGTGCGTTAGTTGGGTTAAAAGCTGACGATGTAAAAGCAGTCAGCATAGAAAAATTATGTGTCTCTCTCTCCTCATGTTGAATTACCTTTAAACTCAAAAAGTTTCGTACCTGAACCAATTTCGTGTTTTCGGATTCCTATATATGTTTATGAACATTTTATGAACATTATGCATATTTACCAACCCCTCCGCTCGAGCAGGATATGACACAAGGTCAATTTTTAAGCGAAGTTTAACTGGTTTGAATTCAGAGTTTTCCTTCTCCTAGACTAGTTGCCTCACCAAGGCTGAAGAACCTAGTCTGTCCTACTCTTTACCCATAGCTGGAGGGAGAATAGTTAGATTCATACCTTTCCCAAGGGTATTAGTGCAATATGAAATACAATTAGTCAGATCCAGGATTTGAACTCGTGTCGCCGTGTCCATATCCTGCAACGATAACTATTACACCACGGGCACCTCCACACATTTTATGAACATTATGTCTATTTTACATATCTGTATATTTGGGTATGTTACAAAAGTAGTTCTAACTCATTTAAAAATGAAATTACCGACCAACTATTCACTTACAAATTATATTTGTATATCCATTTAAAAGACTGCAAGCAAATGACAAATGTTAAATTATTACTGCTACATAGCACTACTTGAAACCTTTTAACTGAGTACAAAAAAAAAGCTGAAGTCTGTTTAAAATGTTATCAACAAATATGTTTAGAAAACATGTATAACTAATATGTATGAATAGGCAGGAATTAGCCTTCATCATCATTATCATCATGTCGTGCCGCCAGCACGGATATCCCTGACCCTCTCTCGCCACTTCTCCCTATTAATCATCGCCTCTGGCAGGTCTTAAGGGTTACATCCTGTGTCCTCGCATAGCTGCTGTATGTAAGTTCGAGCTGGTCGTCCTGCTTTTACTTGGCCATATGTGGAGGTCCATTGGAGTACGTCACTTATGAGCTCGTCCTTGCTTCTCCAGGAGTGTCCTGCGTGTCTGGTTCGCCTAACTTGTATAGTTTTCGTGATGGGAGGCAAGTGGCCGTATAGTTGGTGTCTTGTGGGATGTTGTCTTGTTCAATATTACCCTCAATATTCTTGTGTAATTGCCGTCTCGTTTCTTCGCCAGTCGTTTAGTTAGTGTCCATTTTAATGCAGCCATATAGCAGTATCGATACAACCGCTGCCTGGAAAAACTGCGTTTCATTTTATCGGTCAGGTCTGATTTCTGTAGAATACACCGACTGCTTCTCTGCAGTGGGGTAAGACCCCTCTCCTAACGAGTGTCCTGGATATGGTACTAAACAATCTGATGGTGAAGTTCCAGCAATGCTAGAGCTTTGGGGAATGCGGAGTACCTCTTCATTGCCATCGCTCCCAGGTCCACTCTGGCCCGGAGTGGTAGCACCTGATAGGGACCTATCTATGGGTTAAATAGAACTAACAGCATACTTATGCTAAAATGAATTGAGTAAACTGAATAGCTTGAAATAGAAACGTTTTTGACAATTAAACCGTACTTACACTAATACTGCGTGCTTATGCTTAACTGAATTATTTCAAATAGAACTGTTTTTGACATTAAAACTGTATTTACACTTAACTGAATTATTACATATAACTGCTTGAATAGTTGGAAATATAAATGTTTTTGACGATTAAACTGTGTACTTATGCTAAACTGAACTGTTTTCAATAGAACAGATTATTTAAATAAAAATGGATTTGGTGTTAAATGACCTATATTGGTTGATATGCCATAAAACCAAACCAAACCAAACCAAAGGTCTGATTTCTATATGATCGAGAGCCTATCGATAGCTGTCCATGCTTTCGTTAGTCGTGTGTCGATGTCTTTAATAAGCAAAAACATGAGCCGTAAAACCTAAACAAACTCAACCAAACCAACCTATGTCAGAGGCATGTCGGTAAAGTGGTCTATATAAAATCACAACAGTATTCAGAAGCTGCCCAATACTTCGGAAGACATTTCTTCCGGGTTCAGCCATTATAAAAGATAATCAGACCAAGGATTGTGTGCATTCCGTCCGATACAACTGTGGCTGGGAATACTGAGGAGGATCATGCCATCCATCGAAAATAAAGTTGAAAGAACATTAAAAAAAGCCTTAGTCAGCAGAGAGAGGACAAAGTTAAGCATAGCTGATCATACATGGAGAGAAAAAGAAAATCATCAGCCACTAAGGGTTAAGTTCTAAATTCGCGGAAAGTTTACCAAGTACGACAAAAATCAGCTGGAAAAGGGAAGTCAGTTCAGCAGCTGAAATTTTGTGAGTATAGCAACTAAGATCAGTATAGAAGTTCACAGTGTGTAAAGAATCATGAAAATAAAGAATAATCTCAGACACAGAGACAGGTATTCTGTTCGCATGTGACTTTTTTAAACTTTTCCATGAAGAGTCAGCAAAATTTTCTCCTTTTCTGATAAATAATGTTGTACCAACATACGTAGGCCAGTTAATAAATAAAGATAATCTATCGATGTATTTATAGGAAACGATGCAATTTCCTTGTCAAGAGAATTTTCTGGAAAAAATGGATCAAAGTTGGCGCAAAGATCTCCAACAAACTCCCACGCAGATGTTAAAAAAAATATACAATTGAAAATGATTTTTTGGACCATAAGGAGGTCTCTAAAATACGCCCTCAAAGAATTTTCGAAAGTCAACGCGTTCGTGCGGGATCCACATTGATTCTATAAAAACACACAATTTTCCAGACAACACAGATCAGTTACTCAAACCTACCCGGAGTGATACGTATTAATAGTTTTCTCAGCGGCGGCACCTTGTTTGTTTGATCTTCAAACAACGGTGTCATTTTACGATTACAAGTTTGATAAAAACCTTATCCACGCTGCAGCCAGAACTAGCCTTTATGGCAGTGGCTTGATACACGAATCACTGTATACACTTCTACATTTCTGCTCCCAACAAAGAAATAAATTTCTTTATTTTTTGTTGCACTATGGTTAATATTGTCTTTTCATTCATTAACATTAGTACCCTACATATCTACGAGAGTTATTCAATAAATAAGGGGATCTTTTTTTTTTTTTTGAAAAAGCAAAATTTTTCTTTTCACATTTGTTCTATAAATGTATATTCTGCATTATTAGCAGTTGTCTCATTGCAATTTTTTTTTAATCTCTAAAATTATTTGTTTTCAGCAAATTCAAAATGGCGGTAAATCAAATACACTGGTCCAGGCTTGAAAATAGCTTAGTCATAAATGTTTTGTTCGCTGGGAAGTACAAACTATGAGAAATTTACAGAAGAATTTAATGAAGGTACTGAGAAGCATATTTTAGTTTAAAATGTTTACTAATTGAATTGTCTAAACATAGGTTTGTCACAACCAGTATGTGTTAGATTGAAACATGCTAGAGAAGGAAACATATTGATTCTCCGGGAAAGAAAAAAAATCAGGGTGAAGCAGTCAGTATAGGGGGTCATGCCGACTATCTTCTGAAAAAGGATCCCTCACAACTGATTTCTTTGAAAAAAGGTCAGCTGTTAACACTGGTTTGTTATTTGTTGAATGATGATCCTCATATATATATGTATATTCTCATATATTCCCAGGAGGAAATCCAAGGGGTAGGAATATCCAGTATGAGTGCTCAATAGTAACGGCTATTGATGTATAATCAATTTGGGAATAGTGGTACATCTACACTCAACGTGTAGAGTTAAATATATTTTACGTAAACACAAAAGGAAAAAAAATAACTTCCATGGTATCATTATAAATTTAAAATGATACCAAAAAATGAATTATTTTCCTTTTTGATTTTATATGATATATATATATATATATATATATATTACTGTGGAACGTTGACTAAATCAAACGAATGACTCCGATTTAGAACCGTGATATTTCGTTTGGAATAAAAAGAATGAAATATCACGATTATAAATCCAAAATTTCTACAATACTTAAGTATTGTAGAAATTTTGGTAAGGAACTGGTGATCCTGTTTCAGCGAATAGCAGCAGCCCCTTGGGGTCACGTGGCGTCCATTATAAAAAAAAAAGAGCCTCACAGGAGATTCTCTCTCTTTTCGTTCCACTACCAACACTGTTAGCACAGGTACTTTTCGTAGCAGTCCCTTGACGGTATACGTATTTGGTACCTTCCACCACCGGGACCCAAGAGCGACGAATGCACGTGCAGAGTTAAAAGGAACAGGACACACAGTTAAGTTTCAGCAGGCATTTTATCTGCAAACCAACTTACTTCACCCACTTTACCCACAAACCTTATCAAACCTACTATACCCTTCACAACTAACCTAACCATATTTTACATCTTGAACTCTTCCTTGAACTCTCTTTTGTGAACTCTTCCAATTCGTTGTTTATTCCATTTGGTGTAAAACCCCTGTTTATTGTTGTTGTTGTATATAAATTTTGTTGCATGTATAAGTCGTTCGTCCCTTTCTTCAAAGCTGTCACCAATTCTCTACTGCTGTTAAGTACGGTTTATTCTTTTACAAAACGTAGGAATAAAACGGGCTTTTCGGGGTTTATAAAAATCCCCACAGTATTTGATTTATACAGCTTTAAACAAATGTGTATCATACTGTCAGATTCACTACAATCTCTCATTTCCATATATATATATATATATATATATCATCATGCCGTGACGCTAGCACGGATATCCCTGACCCTCTCTCGCCACTTTTTCCTATCGTTCATCGCCTCTGGCAGGTCTTCAGGGCTACATCTCGTATCCTCACATAGCTGCTGTACGTATGTTCTAGCTGGTCGTCCTGCTTTTGCTCGGCCATATGTGGGGGTCCATAAGAGTACATCACTTATGAGCTCGTCTCTGCTTTTCCAGCAGTGTCCTGCGTGTCCGGTTCGTCTAACATGGATAGTTTTCCTGATGGGAGGCAAGTGGCCCTATAGTTGGTGCTTTGTTGGGTGTTGCGTCAGGACTTATTCAATATTGCTCGCAACTACCCTAAAGATTTCCCGTGCACAGCCATGAAGGGAATGTCTTTTTTAAAGGTTTTTTAATGATTCAAAGAAACTCGAGATTCGATATGAATATGTGTAGTGATGGTAACACTAGTGTCGGATCAATTCAGGAAAAGAAAAAGGGAACAAAAACAATGATTACCCAAAATAAAAAAATACCAGAATCCATTGGAAGAAACATTGTATTAAAATAAAACAAAAAAATCTTACCCCAGTTCATGGTATAATAACAATGCATCATTTCATAAAAGGCTACGACACAAGGAAGACAGGAGAAAGTGTCGATCGAAAAGATCAAATTGAAATAAAACCAATAAATCATTTTAGAATTGTACAGTGTGTTTTCTATTAAACTTGTTGATATCAATTTAAAAAACGGATTTTTTAAAAAAAAATTAGAATCTGCTTAGTCAACTTTCTTCTATGTCAATTTTGAAAAATAAGAACGGAAAACAGTTGAGTTGTGTTCGTCTCGAGATTTATATCATTTGTAAATAGAATGTTAAGAAAGAATTATGTGATTATCGAGAATTTACGATTGTGAGTGAAAAAAAAAATGGAAGTTTTTTTCAATCAATACTAAAAGATGAGATATGTTAAACAACAAAATTTATTATTCGGAAAAAGATATAAATAATATACCACTAAATGAAGGCAAGTTTTATATATATATCGAATTGTGGATTATAAGTAAAATAAACTGTCTAGCCGTGTAATAGTGACTCAGCACATTGCATTGATAGTGATAAAGAGAGAAAAAGCAGTGATTGTCCCGTTGTAGCGGGCGAGATATTTTAATTATCAGATATCGATCAAGAATGATCCGAAAATTAATTCCACAGTATTAGAGAGAAGCCATTTTTTCAATTTTTCTATCATTCTCTCGTCTCGTAACCTGGTTTGGTCACGGGATCTATATTCGAGTTGCGTGTCTTGGCCAGAAATAACCAGGCGGAGCCATCCTTTTCTGAGTCTATAATTGGTTGGAATCTCAGTATTCCTCCTCCAAGACCGTTTTCTCTACCAAGGTTAACGAGTCAGCCTGACCTACTACTTAATGATAGCTTGAGGGAAAATAATTGGATTCATACATTTCCCAAGGGTATTAGTTCTATGCGAAATGAAATCGCATCATTCAGCTTTTGAACTCACGAACACAAGTCCACTTCTGACCGAAGATTGGATTTTAGAAACAAGAATAATAGTAGGCTGTGTTGCAAGTTGAAGCTGGTTTGTACTTCATGTAAAAAACGTAAAGTTGGCGACCGTTGTCATGGGTGACCAGAAAGCTCCCTTTTTAATAGCTACAACACCAAGGTGTAGGGGAAGTCGCTACTCCTTTAACCCAGGTCGCCTGGTCCATTGTTGAACACTCTACCAACAAGGTCAATGAGCCGGTAAGCTCATATTTTACGTTTTCAGGCCAAATTAAATGTATTACTTATGAAATTAAATTTTTAGTCAATATTTTGAATATGTAGTTCTTAAAAAAAAAGGACATTCATGTGTCGTTTTTTTGAGAAAAAATAGCGAGAATATATTTAGAGCTGTGCAAAGGGTAATTTACAGAAAGATGAAATATCAGCTGAAATAATTTTAGCGAAATGAAGAAAACTATCGAGTTCATTTTCCTAGATAAAATTAGCAAAGGAAAATATCTATGTAGAAAAGAAGCATTGAATGTTTACGGTAGATATTCTTTCATTAATTTGTCTATGTTACTTAACTTCTGTGGTTACTGTTTGACCTTTACCAAAATTGAGACGACCTGACTAAACTTAGGTCCTTTTCCAAGCTAATCTATTTCGGGTTTCAACACAGATGTTGCTTAGTCATCTCTTCATTATATCATTTCAAGAGGATTGTAAAACCCCGGCGATGCCCACATTCTCTCCATGAAGTCACGGTTTTTGTTTGCTACGAAGTTAGAATTTACTTAGACCTTTTCTTTCCTAGTACAAAAAAACGCCGGAGCACAAACACACAGGCTTTTACACACATACGTACACGCAGACACACAGACACACAGACGCACGCTTGCACGGAAACATACAAGCTTAAAGGAACAGAAGAAATAAAAATAATCTTCGAATATATATATTTTTCTAAAAACAACAACATAATACATAGGAGAAATAGATGTTTTTTCTCTGTCTGGTTGAAAATGTGAAAAATTTATTTTAATTCCATTTCTTGTTGGATCTGAAGAAGTCCGATAATTTTTTTAGAGCATTGATTTATATCAATGCTTTTAACAGGATAGAAATAGATTTATTATCTTAATGTGACCAATTGTTGTTTGTTTTTTTTTTTGGAAGGAGAAAAAATTATTTGCTCTGTGGATTTTATTTACATTGAGCTCTTTACCAGGATTATTTAAATTTAATATTCTATTTTTGAATATTTTATTGGTCCTGATTGGAATTATTCCCAACTACGGATTTACTGGATTGAATGATATCTTATATATATATATATATATATATATATATATATATATATATATATATATATATATATATATATCAGTTTATAATTAATAAATTGAATAATTGTCCATTTAACTCGACTTACAAAATCATACATACATATATATATATATATTTTTTTAAGTCAAGTTTAATAGACAATTTTTCAATTTAATAAGTGTAAACTGATATATATATATATATATATATATATATATATATATATATATATATATAGAGAGAGAGAGAGAGAGAGAGAGAGAGAGAGAAAGACAGACAGACATATAGTGATATAAAAGAGATTGCAGAGAGTCGAATGATATATTGTTGTAGCTATGACACCTTTAAAGGGTGTCATAATAAAAAAAAATTGACCAAAGAGAAGTCCTCCATTTGCAAAAATATATGCAGAGGTACATACAGACGCATCCCCTCTCACTCACATAAACACACACACACATACACGCTCAAGCACAAACACAAACACAAATAAAAACAAACATGCACAAACACACAAAAAACAAGCACAAACACACAGAGCCTGATTAATCAGCCGCAAAGGATCTACGGAAATGTACTGATTCTTTTGTTAGCATTGTAGACTAGAGAATGTACAATATTTACTAATTCATTACCCATATGATAATCTGTATATACTGATGATAAGAGATAACATTAGTAAAAAGACTTCCCTTTTTCTTTTAATCTATGATATATAAAAAGGAGATTAAAATATTTTCAGAAAGCATTCATTTCTACTTGTATAAGTTTTTCTTCTTGAAAACGTGGCGCGTTTCTCATGAAAATGAATGCTCAATGTCAGACAAGATCAAAATTTTGAATCCTGACTTCAAGGCTGCAACCACAAGAGATTTGCTACAGAAAATTTCCCGATGGCCCCGCAACGTAAATGCATTCAATATTAATATCTTCTTGTAAAAGGTCATAAACATGTGGATTCATATTTGTTCGCATATATACACACACACACACACACACACACACACACACACACACACACACACGAATACATGTATATATATATATATATATATATATGTATAATAAAAAGTGAGAAATCACAGTCTTATGAGTAACTTTTAATGTGGAAAAAGGCAATCTTGAATCAACCTTTCTTTTGCTTCATGAAATCTTAAATTACAGTGAGAATACTGTAAGTATTTCTGTCCTTGTTTTTATTCCAGGAGGCTCACGGGTAATTATTAGCAACTATTTCTTTTTGGATTTCTTCTTCTTCTTCTTCTTCTTCTTCTTCTTCTTCTTCTTCTTCTTCTTCTTCTTCTTCTTCTTCTTCTTCTTCTTCTTCTTCTTCTTCTTCTTCTTCTTCTTCTAATTATCATTATTATGATAATAATTTATTATGATTGTTTTGTTTTAACATGTACAAAATCCTTTCTTATCAATAATAAGTCTATTTGGATGAAAAATTGCAGAGATAATTTTGACATTCCCATGGATTCTTATGACACTTCAGAAATTGTTAACTTGATCGCTACTCATCTATGGGACACTCTAGGTAGGATAATAGACCTCAAGCAAGTAGGCTTACATAGTCATGGCGGCATCATCTTTATCCCAGATTGTAATGGCCTCAAAACTTCAAAAATACATGAAAAAAATTTAAGAGCTTTCAAGTTCCTAGGATGTAAAACTGAAATATCATCTAACCTTAAAATAGTTAATTTCTTTGTCATTAACATTAATTTAACTAACAATACGTTTAAACCATTTTGAAAAGATGACCATACATCTGCTTACATTAATTTCCACTCAAACCACACCAGATCAATAATCCAATATATACCGAATGCGGTTAATATAAGGATTAGTAGATGACTTTCTGACAAAAAAATGTTTGGTGAAAATAAAAGAATATATAAATAGGCTCTAGAAAATAGTGAGTTCCAACAGAGGCTAGAATATCTGGAACAATTTTTATATAAAAATGTTACAGAACACTACAAAACCAATAACAACAGTAATAATGATATTTTTTATTATATATTTGAAGATAATGACAATAATATTAATTCTAATAATAAAAAAAAATCTAAGCACAGGAAAAAATGTTATCTGGTTTAACCCCCTCTTCTGTAAACTTTCCAGTATTAATATAGGGAAGTAATTCCTTAAGTTGATATATAAATATTTCGATAAAGACTTCTAACTGAATGAACTTTTTAATTGGAACACACAAAAATTACTCTTGCACGAATAATTTATCAAAATGATTTATAATCATATCAAGAATTTAATAGATAAATTGCTAATAGATAATCAGTGAACAAAAAATATTTTGTAATCGTAGAAATAAAGAAGATTGTCCCATGGTAGGCATGACGGTCTACCAAGCAATTATTTTAACCATGAAAAATAGTAAAGAAGAGAAGGTTAATACTGGAATCTCAGATGGAAATTAAAAACAGAGGTTCTAAATTCATAGACACTTTTTTTTCAACCCCCTGCTTAGAAACCAAACAGCTCTATCTAGGTGATGTTAGAGTTTGAGAGATGGTTAAGTGGAGATTTATTTAGAAATATTCTACTCCCGGAAGCTTCAACAGTAGATGTAACTTTTGGTTTGAAGGAAAAATACGCATTATAAAATATAGATTTACAAGATAAATGAACTAATTTTAAAATGCCGCCATAGGAAAAGATTTAAATTCGAACTAATCAGGTAGAAACAGCAGTCAATTGTTTCCGTATGTCGCTCGCAAGAATTCACCGGATTTTCTGCTCGTGGGAATTCAATTCACAGGATTTAAACTTATATGAAATCGATTAATCATAGATTGTGATAACAATTGGAGGATAAAATTAAAGGTAGGAGGTGCCTGTGGTGTAATGGTTATCATCGTATGAAATGGACACGGCGACATGAGTTCAAATCCTGGACGAGACTTATTGCATTTCACATTGTACTAATACTCTTAGGAAAGGTATGAATCCAATTATTCTCCCTCCAGCTATGGGTAAATTGTAGGGCAGACAGGGTTCTTCAGCCTTGGTGAGGCAACTAGTCTAGAAGAAGGAAAACTCTGAATTCAAACCTGTAAAACTCCGCTTAAAAATTGACCTTTTATCATATCCTGCCCGAGCGGAGGGGGTGTTGGTATATATGATAAAATTAAAGGTAGTTACCTTTTATTGTTAGCGACGTGATTATTTATGATTAGTTATTATTATAATGATATAAATTATTTTAACGATAACGATTTTAAAATGTATATCAAAATATCAAGAAATTAAATATAGATTAAGAAATTCATGCCCAAAAATTTAAACTAAATATAAGTTTGGTATTAGTAGTAATGTTTATCACCACATTTTCCTTTAAAAACAGATGAATAAAGTGTTTGTTTTTTTCTTAAAATATAACATGTAAATTTATTGACAAGATTTTAGCTGCTGAAGGTTCTATGAGTCTTGTTAAAAATATTTTTAGATACACAAAGATACATGACACAAGACGATGACATTACATCCAACACTGACATCCACTTCAAGCCCATATATTTTTGTCCCACCCCGCTTTCTTTTTTTCTTTCTTTCTTTTTAAACGAGTATAAATCCATTGAAATAATATTTTTTTAATGTTTTTCTCTCCATTGTATGATGGTTATTTGAAGAGGTTAATTTCAGTTATGAGTGGCCAGCTGAAATAAATTTGTTATACATGTTTAACGGTTTGTAAATATTTTTTTTAATTCTATGAATTTACACTGTTTGAAATTTATAAATTCATATATTTATTATCATACAATGGGCACTCCTAAAGATTAAGATATTCCTCTGATATAGTCTTAAATTGAATCATTTCCAACTCATCTTCTTTCAATATATATATATATATATATATATATATATATATATATATATATATATATATATTGAAAGAAGATGAGTTGGAAATGATTCAATTTAAGAATATATATATATATATAACCTGCTAAACTCTCTTTAAAATGACATTGTATCACATCCTGCTGGATGGAGCAGAATGGTTTTGTATCTTTTTTAAAACCTTTTTCTGTTTGGGCATCTATTAAATTCAAGCGCTCGATAATCAGTGTCCCAGAGTGTTCCAAAATTAACCAAATATAAAATTGCCCAGTCCGTTTAAGCTCTAGAATATAATGACAGCCCCTCTGCAGATGATTAAGCCCCCCACCCAAGAGAGTCCTGTGTTTGACACGAAGCGATTTGATGGTGAGATTCCAGTAATGCTAGAGCTTGAGGAAATGTGGAGTATCACTTCATTGCCATCGCTCACAGGTTCACTCTAGCACGGAGCGGTAGCACCTGATAGAGCCCTAACTATGGGTTGAGTAGAACTAAACTGCGTACTTATGCTAAACTGAATTATTTGAATAAGAACTGTTTCACTAAACTGAATAGCTTGAAATAGAATTTTTTTTAACAATTAAACTGTTTACTTACATTTAAACTGCGTACTTATGCTTAACTGAATTGTTTGAAATGGAACTGTTTTTGAGATTCGAACTGTACTTACACAAAACAATTGTTTAATATAGAACTGTTTTGACATTTGACTGTGTGTAAACAAAGTCTAGATTAATACTAAACTGAATTGTTTGAATTAGAGCTGTTTCACAATACTGAATAGCATTAAATAAAATGTTTTTTGAGAAAAAAACTGTGTACTTATGCTAAACTGAATTGTTTTAATTAGAACTGATTATTAGTTTAAAAATTGAGTCGGCATTAAATAACCTTAAATAAAGTTGATATGCCTTTAACCCAAACAAATAAACAAACAAACAACCAATCAAACAAACCAAATTTAAAAAGAAGTCAAGGAATATATGAACAGCAAAGAAAATATGAGTCAGTCTTTATTAGACAGGAAACGCCTGTCTCAAAATTAACACTAAGAACTCCGACCAACAGAATACGAAATAATTTTAAAAAATCAACTTGAATCGAAAAAGGCAAAAAAAAAAAAAATTGAGAAGAATTTTCTTGGATATCAACTTTCGGCAATTGTTCTTTTTTAGTTTATTTCTAATGTAAATATCCTGAGACTTTTCAAGAAAAGGATTCAATATAAACAAACATATCTATGCATTCCACTAATTTTGGCTATTCAAATGTTTGTAAAGAAAATAAAACTGTTGTAGAAGGGAATGTGTCACGAGTTGTTGACACAAATCTTACCAAACTAAGTGTGCGAGACTTGAATGCCTCGCTGATGAATCTTGTTCTTGTATTTACTAACTTTATCAATGGATTATTTATTTTCCTTATAAATCAGGTATTTTGTGTGGATTGGTTTGGTTTCGTTTTATGGCATATCAACAGTTGTAGGTTATTTAATGTCGAATTCATTTTTATACATATAAAGATGTTATACTCCAATCAATCATATATATATATATATATATATATATATATATATATATGCGTGTGTATATTTCGTCTCTGTCGTACATCGCTTCCAGCAGGTCTTCCAGGTTACATCCTGTGTCCGTACAGAGCTGTTGTAGATAAGTTCTAGCGGACCGACCAAAACTTGCTCGTCTGTGTGAAGGGGTCCATTGGAGAATGTCACTTATGAGTTCACCCTTACTTCTCTAGCAGTCTCCCGCATGTCTTGTTCGTCTAATTTGAACGGATTTCGAGATGTGTTTTTGGTGGCTGTATAGCTGCTGGAATGTTGCCTCCAGGATTTGTTTAGAGCATTCTCGTGCAATTGCTGTCTTGCTTTTTTTCCGTAAGCTAAGTCAGCGTCCATATAGTTAATCCGTATTGTAGTATTGACATAACCGCTTTGATAAATCAATATAGATACTTTCTGTCTACATACCTTTGTATCAATCCTTTCCTGTTGCCATATCAATGTTATTATATCTGACCTGAATTGATTAATAAAGCTTTCATAATCAATTAGTTCCCTAGTACATTCTACCCGATCGTGGGCCATCCTATTGCCAAAGCAATGTAACCAAGATTGGGCAGAAACTACAAAGGAACCAATTAATTATGGAATGATTATTTACCCATTCTGGCCATATATCATAGCGTCAATACAGCAACTTGAAAGGATAAATACAAAAATATCTAGATAAAAAATGTCTATATTGTTTAATCAAATCTGTATTAACGAAGGAATGATGCCCAGACACACACACATATATATATATATATATATATATATATATATATATATATATATATAATGCGATGTAACTCAAACAATTAAATTCAGCATCAGTCATTTGTTTGCACTCAGACGACTACTTGCGCAGTCGGCTGGGGGTGTAGAATACACTGACTGCTTCTCTACAGAGGGGTAAGACCCCCCACCAACGGGTGTCCTGGATATGACACTAAACAATCTGATGGTGAGGTTCCAGCAATGCTGGAGCTTTGGGGAATGTGGAGTACCCCTTTATTGCCATTGCTCCCATGTCCACTCTGGCCCGGAGTGGTAGCACCTGATAAGGGTCCTATCTATGGGTTAAATAGAACTAACAGCATTCTTATGCTAAAATGAATTGTTTGAGTAAACTGAATAGCTTGAAATAGAAATGTTTTTGACAATGAAACCGTAATTACATTTAAACTGCGTGCTTATGCTTAACTGAATTATTTGAAATAGAACTGGTTTTCGACATTAAAATTGTATTTACACTAAACTGAATTGTTACATATAACTTCTTGAATAGTTTGAAATAAATGTTTTTGACAATTAAACTGCGTACTTATGCTAAACTGAATTGTTTTTAAAAGAACAGATTATTTGCATAAAAATGGATTTGGCGTTAAATAACCTACAAAGGTTGATATGCCATAAAACCCAACAAACCAACAAACCAACCAGACGACTACTTTATTGGTAATATTTTAAAACAAGCCTGAGTTCATTTTTTTGCAAACAGTAAAGTGGTCTTAAGTATTCTTATCTAATGATAATAATTATTTTCAGTGCTAATCATTTGTTTCGACAGTTAAATACTATCACTTTTTGGTATTAACACTAATTTTGTTCAACATTAGTTTGCACGGAGATCAATTGCTTCAAGTGTTACTATGAAATGCAAAAAAATTAATTTAACATCAGTTATTTGTTTCCTCACAGTTACAGGGTCAAACAGTTCTATTTGACTCGTTGAGGGGTCCCTAACTCGTACTAACAGTCAGGACCAGAGTGGCTTTGTGAATTATAGTAAGTAAAAAGTTAAGTTGGAGACCATAGTCGAGGGTGACCAGAAGGCTATCTTTTCAATAGCTTCTACACCGAGATGTTACGGAGGCGCTACTCCTTTCCCTAGATTGCTCCACTTTACTCTTGATACGTACCTTATATTGCTGAGTGTTAAGAAAAGAAGTATCAAGAACTATTTTTAATGTCGTTGGTATGATACAACCTGGGATTGAACCCAGGTCACCCGGACCATTGGTGAACACTCTTCCTATCACAAAACTCCAGAACTGGAGCGTCACTATCAGATGCAGCTGAGTCATTTTCAGATTCTGTTTGGATTGGATGGGATCTTGTCCTTTGGCAAAGATGCAGTCGGCTTTTCCACAGAGCCAGCCGACTGGGCTTGTTTAGTAGGATTTTTTTTCACAGTTGTGTGATATCAAATACAGCAATTTAATATCAATTATCATATACTTTCAATTAAATATTTTTATATAATAATTATCTGATCCAATGATGGGACTAACTCTCCATCAAAGTGGACCTGGGAATATTGGTAACGAAGGAGTACTTCGTATTCCCCCAAAACACCAAAACTGGAGCCTGACAATTCCATACTGTCATACCGAGGACACATTTCTTGTGGGGGTTAGTCTTACCCATACAGGGGATACCGTCAGCCTATTGGAAGACCCACAGACTAGGGGACGAAATAATTTTGAGTAAAGAATTTTTTTTTACTGTTATATAAATTTATAATGTTCAGATTTTGTCAAATAGCGATGTTAAAAAAAGAGATATAATAAAAAAAGATCGTGTAGCTTCAAATGCTTATAAGCTTATCTTATCTAATATTTTTCGGGATTAGTATTTCGGTGGATTTTCCTCTAACGACTATTTTTGAAGTTTGAGTACATTCGGGTATTTCTAAAATCTTCCATGTACATATTTACCCAACCCTTTCGCATGAGTAGGTTGTGACTCAAGGTCAATTTTTTAAGTGGAGTTTAACAGGTTTGAATTCAGGTTTCCTTTTCTTAGACTGTGTGTCATACTAAGTTTAAATAACTTAATGTAACCGATTATTATACCAATGCCTGGTGGGATATTTATAGGATTACCACCTTTCTGAAATGTATTAGCTCTATATGAAATTCAAGTAGCCTCGTACAGGATTCGAACTAGGATCACTGTATCCATATCCTTCGACGATATATATTACAATACCAGCACCACCAAAATTTTCCATATACCAAAATAAAAAGAAAAGTAAAGTTGGCGACGTTAGTCGAGGGTGACCCGAAGGCTCCCTTTTGAATAGCTACTACACCCAGGTGTAGGTGATAGTGCTGATCCATTCCCTGGATTACTCATCTTTACTTTTGATCCGTACCTTATAATGCTGAGTGCTTGCTTAGCACTCAGCATTATAAGGTACGGATCAAAAGTAAAGAGGCAACGAGTAAAGTAAAGTAAAGGCAGCATCAAGTACCATTTTTTGAGTCCTTGGTATGACTTGACCTGGGACTGAACCCCAGTCTCCCGGACCATTGACAATCACTACTCATTAGGCCAGAAAAGCAGTTGTTTTGTATGTCTGTATTCATTTCGATGTGTTTCATCTCGTGTAATTATATTCAAATAGTGCTCTTTTCAGAATGTCCTTATGACAGGTATAGCCTATTGAAATTAAATCTCTCGTAATACTGTTTGGCATTGTCTACAGAGAGGCAGCAATGTTTAAGTTGCTTCACGCGCTGTAAATCATATAAGAGAGAAACGTCTCAAAGACCAGTAAATGAAAGGCCAAAATCTCGGTTAGATACATAGATGGGAGGGTATGTTTATCTGTGGCCGTGTATAGAGAACTTCCCCAACTTCCCCAGGCTCGATAACGCTTATCATATTTGAACAAAGGCTATAAATCACTTGATTGCAATCTGTTCCTACAGCTCATACGGAGCTTCGAAAGCGTAAAGTATTCACGCTAGAAGTGAGTCTAGCCCACAAAGGCAGCACAGCTTAAATACAATACAGAACTTTCCAATATAGGGCCAGATAATGAAAAGGCGAAAAACGTTTGCGTGGAAGCGGAGAGGTGGTTCTGGAAAAATGAAGGAAAGATCAAAAATGTCATATGACCGGAAGTTGTGCAGAACAACGGTAAACATGGCAATACACCAAGTTCTTATTACAGAGTAACTCTATTAGAAAACCATGGAATTCTTGGTAAAAACAAATATAAGTATATATTCTTAAATTAGCAGCTACAATAATGTGACATCAGTAAAACAAGCAAATAAAGCATAAAATGACCACACACACACACGCATATATATATATATATATATAGGTGTGTGTGTGTGAGAGAGAGAAACAATGAAAAAGTGTTTTAGACACACACACACTCTCTCTCTCTCTCACACACACACACACACACACACATATATATATATATATATATATATATATATATTTAAGTAAGAGAGGGTGATTATTGATTTTGAAAACATCAACAGCTCAACCACTTTAATAAACTAAATACCTTGTTACTGATAATTATATTATGTGTAATCTTATTTATCAACCCCTCCGGTCGGGCTGGATATGACACAAGGTCAATTTTTAAGCGGAGTTTGACAGGTTTAAATTCAGATTTTTTCTTCGCCTAGACCAGTTGCCTAACCAAGGCTGAAGAACACAGTCTGCCCTACTATTTACCCATAGCTGGAGGGAGAATAACTGGATTCATACCTTTCCCAAGGATATTAGTGCTATGTGAAATGCAATCAGTCTCGTCCAGGATTTGAACTCGTGTCGCCGTGTCCATTTCCTACGACGATAACCACTACACCACGGGCACCTTCTATTACATTATGTGTAATAGATGTTATATCCCATAGTAGATGTTATATCCCATAGTAGATGAATTTTTCGGGAAAAGAACATCATAGAGAGTATTAGCATTTTTTTAGCGTTTTTGTTGCTTTTATTTGGCTGATACAAAAAACCTTCAAAAGACAGTAAAATACGAGCTTTCTGTGATATATATTTTAAAAGTTAGACTACAAGACTATTGTTCACAGACAACTCCATACAACTAGCTTTGTGGCAAAATAGTATAAGCTTATTAATGACAACCATAGGCTATCATTGCAATTGCTCCCATGTACACTCTGACTCAATGGGGTTGTACTTACTAGGATTCTATATATGAATCAAATAGAACTGTTTGATCACTTTACAATAAGCAAACAAATGGCTGATGTTAAATTGATTTGTTAGTGTTACATATTGATGAATAAAATCATTAACTATATACTAATAAAACTTCTGGTTTTAGATATCATAACTTGAAACTATTCAAGCGTGTGCAAGTGAATAATTAATAATAAAGAGAATTATTCAAGTTACATAAGGAAATTTATAACAATTGTACTGTTTAAATTGATATGTTAGTACTGCTTAGCAATACTTGGAGATATTCAACTGTGTGCAAAGGATTAAAAAATCTGTAAAAATCATTAGTGTTCAATAGCCGTACTTGAAACTATTAAATGTGTGCAAACAAAAGAATTATTATGAGCAATACTTGAAATCACTCCACTGTAGTCAAATAAACGAATAGTATTGAAAGAATCATTAGTGTTGAAGATAATTAGTGTTGAAAAAAAATTATTAGTGTTAAACTGCAATATTTGAGAGCATTTAACAGTGTACGAAAAAACTTTAAGAATTATGAAAACTTGAAACTTCAGTGTGCGACAAATGATATCAGTCTTCACCTTGGTCTTTGCTTGAAGCCTTCTTGGATTGAAGACAGAGTCGTCAGTGAGGAATTGAATATCGACTCCATTATCCATGCGATTATATGCATTAAACCGCATCGCAGAAAACATGATACTAAAAATAGTAGGGGCCAGGACACATGTCTGCTAAACCACATTTGTTACGGGAAAGGCCACGGAGCTATCTCCATTGTCTTGCATTCTTGCATGCATGCCGTCATGAAATTGTCTAACGATGCTGATAAATATTTTGGGGAAGCTTATTTTGCCATGATTCTCTAAAGGCCGTCTCGGCTGACCGAGTCAAATGCCTTGGTCAGATCAACTTAAATCGAGTATAGGTCAGTGTTCTGATCCTGACACTTCCCTTGCAGCTGTCTTGCTGCAAACATGATTTCAACAGTCAGAAGTTCCTTACTGAAACCACATTGATTCTCCGGTAAGAATCCATGTTCGAGATGGTCCTTGAGGCGATTTAGAAGGGCTAGGATCTTGCCCGAAACCGAAAATAATGAGACTTCTTGGGGATCATCGAATGTCAGTCGGTTCCTTTTCAGTTTGTAAATATGGATGATGGAGGCGTCCTTGAGGTCCTGAAGTGGTTGTTCTTTCACTCATATCTGCTAAATAAGGATCAAAAGTTTATTTGTCAGCCCTGATCCACTCTCCTTATAGTTTTCCACTGGAATTGAGTCAGATCCGGGTGCTTTGCTGCTGGATAGTTGAGGGATAGTTATCTGAACTTTCCCCAGGGTTGGAGTGACATCGAGTGACTCGTTCACAGAGACTTGTGCCACTCGTTACATGACTTTGCTGTTGATGAAAGATGGCTTATTTAGCGCACCATCAAAATGCTCAACCCAGCCCTCCAGGACCTTGTTCTTCTCTGATATGAGCTTGGTTCCTTCTGCACTCAGAAGCGGAGACGAGCCGGCACTGGTGGGACCGTACACCTCCTTCAGACTGCTGTAAAATTTGTTCATGTCATTCTTGTCAACATAACCTTGGTTTTCATCAGCTTCAGCGCTCAGCCAGGAATCTTGCATTTCGCGCACCTTGATCTGAACGGTGCTGCAGATGCTTCTTAGAGCGTCCTTTTTAGTAGTGTACTGAGGGTCATGGAGGTGTGTCAGGTGGGCAGCGTGCCTTTTCCCAATGAGGCCCATGATCTCGGCATGGTTCTCATTAAACTAGTTTCTGTGTCTCCGGTAGATGGTCATAAATACTCCCAAGCTGTGACATATAGGTTGTCCCGTATAGTGTTCTACGCTGTTTCCACATCTTGCTCGTCCAAAAGGATTGTATCAAGTCCCTCATCTGAAGCCTCTACACAACTATTGCTTGGTTAGGGCGTCTTTTAGTTTCGTGATGTTCAGTAGCTTTGGTGCTTTTTTTGCCCTGTGGTTTTAGGCTGGACTCTGATGCTTAGTTTAGAAATGATTTGGCGATGATCAGTCCTTCATTCTGTACCTCACACAGACTTCGTGACTGTCACATCCCACCTATCTTTCCGTCTCACCATGACACAGTCGATCAGATGCCAGTCCTTAGAGCAGAGGTGCATCCTGGATATCATGTTGTGGGTAGGGAGACGGAATACAGTGTTGGTGATTATACTTAGTGCAGATCTGAAGAAGCAGTAGGCCGTTGCTGTTACATTTTCCTGTTCCGTGTTTACCCAGTTCTCCTTCCCAGAAGGCGCTGTCTGGTCCAACCAATTCTTGCATTAAACTCACCAAGAATGATGAGCTTGTCTGCAACGGGAGATAACATATTCAAAGTCTTCATTAAAGTTGTCTTTAGTCTCATCTGGGTTGGTCATGGTAGGAGCATAGGCGCTGATGATGGTAGCAAACTTTTTCCCGTGAGGAAGTGGAAGGCTTATAGTCATGAGAGGGCCATTAACCCTTTTCGAGAGGCAAGCTAACTTGCCTACGATTGAAATCTTGATAAAATTGCCCTCCCCGGCTTCGCGTTTATCATCGGGTGCACATCCGCTCCAGAAAAAGAATAGCCTGAACTCTTCTCAGTCAGTTCTCCCTTGCCTTCCATCCTGGTCTCAATGAGGGCGGCTATCTCGATTTTCTACCAGGCAAGTTCAGAAGCGATAAGAGCGGTACATCTATGAGGTCGATCTGCATCGTCCCGGTCAATAAGCGTGCCGGTGTTCCACGTAGCGATGTTCAGGGTTATATTATTGCTTTCTTGTTTCGACTGCATTAAGAGAGGTCCCCGCCGATTGCGGTAAGCTGGTCAAGGTGAAGTAGATCAGGCATTGTTTGGGGCTCTTTTTAAAGCCCGTTTCCCATGCTGAGGGGGTGAGCAGTACTGTCCGAGAGAGGGCTATTCAGGAAGTAAGATACTCAGACAGCTGCCAAACATTACCTCTGCTCCAATTACTAAAGAGCGACCATATAGCCTGAGTCACCCGTGTGCCGGTCTGCGGCTACGATTTTCAGTGAACCCACATCTGTCACTTCATTGCTAGCCCATCGCCACAGGACTTGAGGTAATAGGAAGGGATAATGATTGATTGATTGATTAGTTGTGCTTGACATTGTTTTAAAGTGTAGTAGGTTTGGGTAGAGCAAGCCCCACTTTCTCGTCACTGCTGCAAGACAAAGTCAAGATGGCTGAAGACCAGAGGGGATGCTGGAGCTACCGCCAAGTGATGAATACGCTAGCCAACCGCCTGCGGGATTCCACACCTGATCATCTGTCAGGGGTTACTCCCTTACACCGAGGGTACCCAGCTGCTGACATATACCTTCTGGATTTGATGACATGACTTGTATACGTAGACGTACATATTACCGAACGCTAGCCGTCGAAGTAAACGGGTCGAAATTTATTATTCAAAGTGGAAGTAGACTAATCGAAGTCCATTTATTATTATATCATTATTATTATTATTATTATTAGTTAAACAATGCCTATTTGACTGTTTAACTATCCCAACTCAACTACGAATACTATTGATATGGTCATGCGAAAAAGGTGATCGTTCGAATTCCAGACGCCTACTTAAGATTCAAATAACCGAACATAAAAAAAAAAACTCTTTGGCATGTAAAAAAACATTCTTGGATTATAGGTAAATTACAATTAAAATATATTTGAATACAATAGTTAAGATTTTAAAAAATAATTTGATTAAGTTATTTGTTGTCTATTACGAATCTGAAATAAAATGAATAGGTGAATAAAAGTAATACTACAGACTATTGCACCGAATTTATAATTAAGTTAAATATATTGCTAATTTTTACTTGCTCGGGTTATACTGGGAAATATTGCCTAATAGTAAATTACATTTGTTTTCAGAGGATTTTATGTACCAGCTTTTGATCTTGTATAATCAAAGTAATAAATTATTTGAACGTAATTAATATATACATGGCTTCGATCTAATTTTACATGAATAAAGTACATGACGCAAAGAATGAATATATTGACTGAAAAGTAAATAAAAATCACTACTTCCCTTATTTACTTTAAATGTCCCATTTTCTTAGAACGACTAAAAAGATGTCCGCACATTTCGACACACACACACACACACACACAGAGACACAGACACACAAACGCACACACACACACACACACACACACACACACACACACACACACACACTCATATATATATATATATTTAAACGTGATTTGGATTTAAATAACCTTATCTCAGCCAGCTAGGACTGTAGAATACACTAGCTGCATCTTTACGCAGGGATGAGACCCCCAATGAATGCCCTTGTTTAAGATTAAATAATCTGAAGGTGAGGTTCAATTCTTAGGAATTTGGGGAATAAGGGGAACCCCTTCAATGACATAGCCTCCAGGTTCACTCTGTTCAGGAGTGGTAGCCACTGATAGGGACTTTTTATGGTTCAAATATAAGCGTTTGACATGTAAACTGCGTGCAAACAAATGATATGCCCAATTGAATTCTTAGAAATAGAACTGTTTGATCATTTAACTGTGAGTAAACAAATATCTGAGGTTTAATCGAAATGTTAGTGATACATAGCAATAGTTAGAATCCTTTAACCTTGAGGAAACGAATGAGTAATGTTGAATAGAATTACTAGCGTGAAATAACAATAATTGAAATTCTAATTCCGTACCTACATTGAATTATTGGTATTACATAACAATACTTGGAACCATTTCACTGTATGCAAATGTATGAATAATATTAAAGAAATTAGTTAGTGTTAGCAGTATTTATAACAACTTCACTGTGTGAAAACAAATGTTTAGCGTTGAATTATTTATTAGCGCGAGATAATGATTGAAACCATTTAACTGTGTATAAATAATACCAATACTACTTACTGTGCTAATGTAACATATTGACCTTCGACCCAGCCGTCAATCAAGGAACAGGTGCACCCGGCCAAAGATATCGAAGATATCACCTTGACTTGTGGACGGGTTGAAATCTGTGCAATTGTGACGCCCAAGGGAAGCAGATGGATGTCAAACAATTATAAAACCCGGTGCCACAGACAGTTCGAGTTAGTTGGAGTCAGTTTGTTGGAGTTCGAGTTGCAGTTCGAGGCAGTGAGAACCAGCTCCCAGCAGAGGGCTTGGGCCATCAGGGACCCCGGTTGAGCAGCCCAGCAGAATGAGAAAAGAAGTGCTGCTATAGCCAGAGGAACTGGGGGTTAATATGTTGCTGTCTGTTCAGTCTCCAACTCACCTCTCACACACAACCCTGTCGCAACCCTTTCGAATAAAGTGTGTGTGGTATATTTTTCTAAAGAAGTGTGTTCGTTCGTCATTATTGTTGATTATGTTTCCACATATATATGCATACGTATAGTTGTATCATGGCTATGCAACACGAAGAAATTAGTTCTAACTCATGCAAAAATGAAATCACCAACAAAATATTTACTTAAAAATCATATGCATATCTATTTAACTGTGTGCAAACAAATGATTAATAGTAAATTGAATTATTCTTGTTAGACTGAAATACTTAAGTAATGGTGGAATATAATAACTGTAAAATATTTTCAATTTCAAATTTTAAAAAAAGTTATGTATTTTGATATTGTTAAGAGGTTTTTGTATCACCATATGCTATGGTGTGTTAACAGTAATTTAGTATTTTTCAGATCACTGCCCCTAAACTTCTTTGTATAACTCATCTAAGAATAATCTATGACTCCACTATATTGATAATATATATATATATATATATATATATATGTATATATATATATATATATATATATATATATATATGTGTGTGTGTGTGTGTGTGTGTGTGTGTGTGTGTGTGTGTGTGTTGTAAAACCGCTAACAACGATCCAAGACGAAGGAGAGATTTATTGAGAGGTCGACACTATAGCGTTTCGGTTCTACTGAATTCCCCCTCATGGTCCTGATGATTGTTAAGTAGAACCTAAACGCTATAGTGTCGACCTCTCAATAAATTTCTCCACACACACACACACACACATATATATGTGTATATATATATATATATATGTATGAGTGTATGTATGTGTTTATATATATATATATATATATATATTGATAATATGTATATATATATATATATATTTGAGTGTGTGTGTTAATATATTGATAATGTATATATATATACACATATATATATATATGTGTGTGTGTGTGTGTGTGTGTGTGTGTGTGCGTGCATGTGTGTGTGTGTGTATATGTGTGTGTGTGTGTGAATCTTCCAGTCATGCTGATTGCAAGGAGTTCCTTGCCTCTCTCTCTCTCCCTCCCTCCCTCTCTCTCTCTCTCTCTCGTCATCCGTCCCAATCATCCATCACTTCTGCCAGAAGCTCTAGACAGTTTGGTAAGCACTGGGTTGTCCATATGTAGGAGTACATATGCAAACTTCGCTTGTGAGTTCGTTCTTCCAAACAATTCATTTACAAATTATATATATATATATATATATATATATATATATATATATATATATATATATATATATATATATAAATATAACAGGATTTGACTTTAAATAACCTAAAGGGGATCTTATGCCATGAAACACCTAAATACCATGTCATTTTTGAGAAACAGTATAGATATATATATTACTAAGAGAACGAATCTATCTTTAATTATTTAAAAAAATCAAGATTAATAAGCAATAAATGCGGACATTAAAAGATATACTTTTTATTTTAATATCACCAAGAAGAAGATCACGTTTTTTGCATTCGTAATGCTTTTTGGTGATCGGTTTTTTGCAAACTTTCAAACAATATCAGATTCGCATCTACCGAGCTGACACATCTAAATCAGATTTCACAGGCCTTGATTATAAAATTAATCTTATTATAGCCCCTTAAGAACAACTGAGATCTGACATTTGTGAGATGAGAAATTCCTAGAGCCTGCCCAGCAGGTTCTTCACGAAAATAACAATGTTCACTTGCAAATGTGATCTAAATACAAGCCTGAAATGAAAGCTAACTTTTGTTACGTGTAAGGCATAAAAAGTGTTTCAATTTTCATCATATGTTGTAGGTTCTTGGCGCAAGATAAAACAGGAAAGTTTCTTCCCCCATTCAACATCTCCGTAAAGATAATTTATTTTTTGGTTTGTTCTTCTCTTTTTAATGATTTTCTTTACGTGCTTATCGAAGCTTTTCTCCTGAGAAAGGAAAGGAGTGGATGTTGTAGGTTATGTGTAAAGGTCTTTAAAACATATTCTAAAGGGTTGTTTTTTGTTTGATTTATTACTCAAGGTTAGTGTTGATATGATAGTATGCCTCTTCCTCTAGAAAACTCCGTTACAACGTCAAGGTAAATATTCCTTTCTATTCTGAAGTAGGTAATAGTTTGATTTGGTTTAGTTTCTTTGTTCAATAACATATCAGTCTTTGTAGGTTTTTAATGCTAATGGTTTCGTGAGTTATTTCATGCTAAAGCCATCCTTCTAGAAGAAAAGCAGTGATGCTATTTAACCCATAGCTGGAAAAATAAGGAGATTCATACCTTTCTCAATAGTATTTACCCGAAAAAGAACGTAACAGCGAGACTGGAGTTCGAACTCGTTTACTACGATTCCGCTGTCCAGCAGTTTAACAGTTACACTTCGAGAACACCCTTCCTTTAATGCTTAAGTCACACCTGTAGAAGAGTAGTAGTTGTATGATTTAGCCGATAGCTAGGCAGGTACATCGTTTGATTAGGGCATTTATCTGTAAGTGAACGTAATACCGCAATAGGAAATCGAACTTGCTTACAACGATGTCTTAGTCCAGCACGATAGACACTAACCCCCAGGGAACTAATAAACATTGAGAATGAAGTTGAGAAAAGTTTGATATTTTAAATCCCCAAGATGTTTTCGACTGAGGCAAATGATTTGTATAACTCCAAAGTACGGAAGAAGATATCGCTTTGGTGCCAAGATAAAAATGCAAATTTTATTCTAGGAAGCTGACCCCATCACCCAAATCTAAAAATTAAAGTAGTACAATATAATGCTATATCCTCCACGGTCGACTTTGCTTTATTCTAAGCTAAATTTGGTTTAGGTTATTTTGTTTATTATCATAAGCAACTTGATGTTTATTTATTGCCAAATATTGTTTATACATATGATTCGTAAGTGAAAAGTTTGTAGGTAGGTTTATTTTCAGATTAGTTAGACTTAATTCGTTAGAACGCAGTTGAATGGTTTGGAGTATTACGATATAATACTAATAATTCTATTTGTAATCAGTCATTTCTTTGCTCACCATTAACTGGTAACAAGTATTGCTAATTCTTGTAATGTTATTTGCTCATGGTTAAATAGTTTCAAGCATTGGTATTTAAAACCAATAATTCTTTCATTTGTACACAGTTAAATACTTCCACATATTGCTAAGTAATAACAATAATTCAATATAACATCTGTCGTTTGTTCAAATGATTTCAAATAAAGAAAATGAGTAAATATTATTACTTGACCTGAAGATGGGACCTTAACTGGCATTACCAATCCAGGTTAGAGTTGACCTGGGAGTAACGTCCCTGAATAGTCTCTCCACATTCCCCAAAGCTTAAGAATAGGAGATGGTTTAGTTCTATATCCAAGAAATTCACCAATGAAGCGGAGGCGGGTAATTCTTACATTTTTGTAGAGATGCCGTCGGCGAATTCTATAGCCCTTGACATTTAAACGGTTTCAATTATTGCTATGTGACATATATAATACAATGTTTGCACACAGGTAAATGGTTTCAAGTATTCCTATTAAACAAGGTTATTTCTATCAAGTATTAATCCTTTGTTTGCACACAATTAAATTGTTTTAAGCGTCTAACACTAATTGTTTGATTCACAAACAGTTAAATGATTTCAACCATTACTATGTAACACTAACAATTCAATTTACCAACAGTTTATAGTTTGAACTCGGTTAAATGGTTAAGCAGTTCTATTTGGTCCACGGAGGAAATCCTAACAGTTACTAGCATTCCGTTTCACAGTGCGCCAGGGAGTAATAGAAATTAAGTTGTTCTCTACATTCCAAGAAAATCCTAGACTGGATACTTACCATCTGATTGCTGTCATATATAGGACATTTTGCACAGTCGGCTGGGGCGGAAGTATACACCGACTACACCTTTGCAGAGGGGTACGGCCCCCACCCAACGTGTGTCCTGGATATGACACTAAACAATCTGATGGGGAGGTTCCAGTGATGCTTTGGTGAATGCGGAACACCCTTCATTGCTATCGCTCCCAGGCCCACTGTGGCCTGGAGTGGTAGCAATTGATAAGGCCCTATCTATGTGTTAAATAGGACTAAACTGCGTACTTATGCAAAACTGAATTGCTTTAAATAGGACTATTTTGACATGTAAACTACGTACTTATGCTACCCTGAATTGTTTGAAATAGAACTCGTTTTGACATTGAAACTGTAATATGCTAAATTAAAGTCTTTGAGCAATCGTTTTGACATTTAACTGTGTGTAAACAAAAACTATACTTTTACTAAACTAAATTGTTTATATTAGAACTGTTTGACTAAAGTTAATTGCTTGAAATAGAAATGTTGTTGAAAATTAAACTGTACTTATGGTAAACTAATTTGTTTGAAATAGAACTGTTTATTTGTATAAAAAGGGATTTGGTATTAAATAACCTTCAAAGGTTGATATGCCATAAACCCAAACAAACAATCAAACAAACAATATACTGGACATTCTTTGGGAGGAGTTCTTACTTCTCTTTAGAGATACAGATGGCGCATTCTACTATCTAAAGCAACTGGGCTAGCTAAGTTTGCTAAATCAACTATCTGTATTAGCATATACGAAACGGAATAACTTTTTCTTCATTAGTCAATTCGTAAAGTTCTGCGAGGATGAAACTCTACTATCTGTGAATATTACCTAGGATAAATTTGTCTTTCCCTCAAAGATCAGCAATACTCTATCCAGCTCTCCATTTTTAATCCAGTCCACTATTGTCAGGTGGTTCATCACAAGGAAAACTGATCTCTCTGCTAGAATAAAACAGTATTTCTTCCAATATCTAGCCGAGTTGCTACCACTCTGTAGATGCATCATGAGAATCTAACTAGGCGAATGGATAAAAAGCTAAAATAAGTATACACCAGAACACAGTATAACCCTACAAGTAGCTGTATGGCTACTTACCTCCCATCTCACAAACCATTCAAACGAATAAGACATGCTGGGCACTGCGGGAAAGTAAGGACGAAATCATAAGTGACATTCTTCTCTGGTCTTCTACTCATGAACAATCCACTGTTAGCCGACCAGCAAAGATCTACATCAGCTCTTGGCAGATATAGATAGTCTTGGGAACCTGCCAGGCCAGTCGGTTGGGGCTTGAGAATACGCTAGCTGCGCTTCTGTAGAACAGTAAGACTGTCCCAACGCTTGTTTCGGAGATTACACTAAACTGCATGTGATGGTGAGGCTCCAGTTCTGGAGCTTTGGGGAGTGTGAATTATCATTTTATTGCCATTACCCCTAGTTCCACTCTGATCTAGAGGGAACATATTTTTTATGGTTCTATGTATAAATCATCGAGTACTTTTTAATTATTTACAATACAGGAAACTATTTAACTGTGTGTACCCAAATAATTAACCTTAAATTGAATTATTTTGATAGCAATGCTTGAAACCATTAAAATGTGTGCAAAATAAAAGTATTAGCCCAACTAGAAACCATTTAAGTCTGTGCAAGCAAATCAGCTCTATATTGTTTAAAATGTTATATACAAACCATATATGTAATCCTAATTGGCCTTAAATAAACCACAAACTATAAAACACTACCAATCAACCCAGAGTAACCGACAAGAGTAATGGACGATAGGGAAGGATGAAAAGAGACAGTAAAAGGGTGCCATGATGTCAGGACGAGTTGGTGATGAATATGATATGTTAAACTACTGCAAATGAATCTCCGTCTTTACGTGGTTAATCATAGCGGAAAAAAGTAAAATACAGTTGAAGAGTGACGCTTTGGTGACATTGAGAAAACTGATCAATTTGTGTCCATACCGGAACGTAAAATCATGGGACAGCAGGTTAATCTGACCATGTTTATCTTCAAAACAGAAGCGAATATAATTGAATAGTGTTGTATTGTCTACTTTCTCAATACTTTGAAATGGAATCAATTTAATTACAAAATTTAATTTCTTTATGAAAATAGCCACCAATAATTTATAGCTTTTCTCATTTTGTGCTTATCTTAAGAAATTTCGAAATGCTATTCTCTTCGAAATAATTGTTTGTTTATGTATTCATTTATTTTATTTTATTTTATTTCATCTTATCTGTCATTTTTTAGATATTTGATAGATATTGAAAAGGTAAAGATTCTACGATTTGAATCTTGACCGAATTGCCTGAGAGGGATAATTTGATCTTTGCTTCGGCTGAAATATACAACACACTGATCCCAGGCAAAAGTGCGACTCCCTATGCGCATACTTTTGACCTTTTTACCGGAGTTCTGCATATATCTACTCAACCTTTTCACATCGTGTAACATGCGACGCAAGGTTTGATACAGAGTGAAGCTGATTAAAATTCAGAATTTTCCTTCTGGACTAAATACCATAGCAATGTTAAAAAGTCTAGCCTTCTCTACTATATATCCTGAAAAAGGAAGAGAATAGTTGGATTCATGCCTTCAAGAAATCAATTAGCTTGAAATGGAACGGAAACAACTTCGTCCAGAATTTGAAATTAGGTCGCCGTGTCCATTTGGTTAGACGATAACAATTTGGTCAAGGATGGAACGAGATAATTTTGTTGTCTTTTTAGTTTAATGGCATATAAACCTACATGGGTTATCTTGTGCTGAAGCCATTCTTCCAGAGGGTCATTTAAGTCATAGTAGAGGGGATAAGAGAGGTCATACATTTCTCTAGAGTATTAGTCTGAAAGTGCGCGTAATAGTACGACCAATGTTCAAATTCCCTTACTACAATGTTGCAGTTCAGATTCTTCTATTATCTGTATATAGAGTTAGGATTGATTATAAGACCCACTACCAATATAGTTGATAGTTTTCAAATGCTATTCATTCAGTGAACACGACTTGTTGTTGGCTAAGAAAATTAATATGTTCATAGAGTGCAGTAAGTAATTATAAACTTTTTGGATCATTTTGAAAAAAAAAGTACTTATGTTGTTGAATAAATTTACAGTTGAAAGTATAAACTCAAACTCCTTCTGCCAAGGTCATGTATGCTGGCCTCTACCGTATATAACATAATCCTCCTTCTCCAAACACGTATTTCTCGTCGACGCACAGCTCAGTTTAGAATGGTAAGGCGTTTATAATTTGAAAGTAGCCGGATAGTACAACTTCAGTCGTGAATTATCTTGGTTGATATTTCTTAAAATGTTGTGGTTCTTATAATCTAATGAAACGGATATTTCCTCAACGGATAAACCATGGTAATCTCTTCTGAAGAGGAATGATCGAAACAAGATGATTCAGACCATTCATCCTAAGGGCAATAATGCAAGTTAATTGAATATAAACAATTTAATAACAGTATATTAAGTCTCTGTCTCTCACAATACGAATCAATCCGTTCTCTTCGCAGATTACGCACCAACTGACTTAATAAATTAAAACTATGACATTATATACACGTCTCTACATAATCCAAATCAAATCGCACGCTAAAAACACATCCCACATCAGCTACTGTTCAAGTCAAGTTCAAGGGTCATTTTGTTTACAAGCAAGAATTCTTTTCTACTTCTGGGTTGATATCGCTAACCCAAAATGAAATTTCTAATATTGTCAAATCATATCAGGTTGTCACCGGCTGCCAGTTTCCCAATCCAACTATACAGATGACCTATTGCTATCCGGGGTTACAACCGTGTCTTTCAAAAATGAACTCTGCGAAAATTACAAAAAATCTAATTTTTACATCAATCCAATCCTGACCACTGTGAAGGAAATTATAATTGAAATATTCTCCAAAAACACAAGTAAACATTTTTACATTACAATCAGTTACGTTTCTCCAAAGTGTAATTATATTAGGGTGGGGGGCTTGTGGTGCAATAGTTAAAGCAATAGACTGCGGAATCGTAGTAAGTGCGTTCGAACTCCAGTCGTGCTATTATGTTCACTTTCGGACAAATACCCTAGGGAGAGAATGAACCTCCTTATCCTCCCAGCTATGGGATAAATAGTACCACTGCTTTTTTTTTTCCTAGAAAAATGGCTTTGGCATTAAATAACAAAAAAAAGGTTGATATGAAATTAAACTAGAGTCCTTCTCGGAGAATGGCGTTGGCATTAAATAACCTATAAAGGTTGATAAACCATTAAACAAAGAAACCAATTATATTATTTTTCCTTGATTTTTACTAAATTAACTTTAACAAAATTCTCGTTCTACCTAACAATTCCAATGTGCAAGAGCCACTTTGCCGGCAGAGATAAAAATAAGCTGACTATGAAGGGGTATAACAGCAACCCTAAAAAAAGTGGAGTTTTGAGTATGACTCTAAACTACATCTCTGTGAGAACATTTTGTGGATATTTGTGGAGTTGTGATTACCTCGTCATTGCCATTGATCGAAGGTTTACTCAAATCCTGAGTGGATGTACCAGTCAGGCTTCCATCTATGGGGCAAATAGATCTTTAAAATTATTGGTATGGTAAGGAACTGGTACAAGAAAAAGCCTCTCAAGAATCAACTACACAAAAAATGTAAATATGAATATACAATGAACGCGATTCCTTAACCTCGAGGCATACTATGACCATTGACGAATTTACATGCCGGTAAAACTAATCAATTAATTCCTATCCCTACAAAAGTTACTGATCGCAAATTTTTACAGTAACAAGTTTGAAACATCTCGCATTCTGCTTTTATATTTATATTTTTGAATTGGGATAACTGTGTCCAGCTAAGAATTTTGAAGAAATGTATTATAAATGGTTTGATTGTGGGTCATAGTAATCTCTCGATGGCTTTTTTTATTCTCATCTATCAAAGCCACCATTATAGATGAGCAGCAACAGTGCCCCGATCGAACGATTTCATCCTGGCTGTTGAACCGTAGGATTCATTCACTTAGGACCTGGTTTAGGCATTGCGTTGAACCGTCAGAGGGTTTATCCGCTCGTTTTTACGTTCACCGTGTAGCTTCCCATGGCTTTAGAAAATATTTCTTCTCTCTTACTTTCCCAACTGTCAATATTCAGTTTTAACTTACTTTTTAAATTTCATCGAAGTCTTTATTTATGGTTCTTTGCATCCTTATAGGAATTCTATTTTACGCTAACTTAGGTTTGTATTTTCTAATAAAGTCCAACAGTATTAGCTTCTCTTGACCAGGTTCAACTGTTACTTGGAATTACAGTCAATTGTCTTTGAATTTAAAACATAGATAGTATACAGCGGTAATTTTAAAAATCAGAAATAAAATCATTCATAAATTTATAAATAACAATATAGTAAAAGACAATAAATTACAAATCATCTTTTGAACTCGGCCCGACTTGGTGTGGATTTGCTTAGTATTTTCAAAGTAAGTTTAACACGGTCTGTGTCATCTAGGCTTCTGAGCTTTTCTTTTATACAGATATACGTGTTTCTAGTACTTGGTGGGGGAAGGGTCATTCCGTTATTCGTTTCCCCCTCCATATTTTCTTTTCTTTTCTTTTTCTCTAAATAATTCATCATCAACACGAAATTCCCAAAATTATTCTAACCTTACTCTAACTTTGGTTTTCAGTTTTTAATAAAGTCCAGGTTCTTGACCAGGTTCAACTGTTACTTGGAATTACAGTCAATTGGCTTTGCATTTAAAGCACAGATCGTATACAGCGGTGATTTTACAAACAAGCAAAAAAATCATTTATGCATTTTTAAATGACGATATAGTAAAAAGGCAATAAGTTACTAACCATTTTTTGAACACTGTCCATCTTGGAGTGGATATGCTTAGTATTTTCGAAGTACGTTTAACACGGTCTGTGTCGTCCAGGCTTCTGAATATTATTACTTTTAAACAGATATACGTGTTTCTTGAGCTGGGTGGGGAGAAAGGTCATTTAACACTAAGAAACAAATTGGATGGACAACAGGAGAAGATAAAAGCACATACTCCGAATATGAGAATTTCGTCAATTCCCACTTAGAAGCGGCAGCAGAATGCATACCAACTAAACCCAGAGTTTCATGGGAGATATTAGCGGTTAGAAAAAAAGAAAAATGCTTCCAAATGCAATAAAAAGAACCTAACCAATACCAAAACCCCGAAACTTAAAAAGGCACAAAATGGATTTGCTAACATATACCTAAAAGAACACACAGAATACATACAAATTCGTATTGATAAGTTTTGAGACTCGGTTGAAGATAGACAATCTTGGATAACATGGCAAACGGTATACGAAGTAATTCGAAGGAGGAGCATAGCAAAAGCTAAACTGAAAGCTACCGGCCAAGAAGAACGAATACAACTATGGAAATAACATTTCGAGAATTTACTCAGAAACCCTCCGAAAGTTATACATGAATCAATCACGAGAATTGTAAGTAATCAATTAGACATCAAACTATGACAGGTTACGCAAGAAGAACTTGACTTAGAGCTAAGAAAAATTAAAAACAGAAAAGCATGAAATACCCCTAGAAGTATGAAAGACCAGGCAATTCGACGACATACTACTCCGACACTGTAATGACGTATATAGTCAAAACACAATAGACGGATAGACAAAGGAATGCATCCTTCCCTTCCCTAAAAACGGTGACCTCAGATGAGTTAAGAACTACCAAGTTATAACGCTTACATCTATTGCAGCCAAGCTATACAATGCCCTACTGCGCAACCGCATAGAACCCAATATTGAGAACATACTTATGAAGAACTAAAATGGCTTTCAGAGAAATAGATCCATGACGTCACGAATTTTTGAATATCCGTCGAATTCTTGAAGGTGTACATGCAAAAAACCTTGAGGCAACAATATTATTTGTCGACTTCGCCAAGGCCTTTTGACTCCATACACAAAGAAAAGATGGAGCAAATACTACTCGCCTACGGCCTACCCAAAGAAAGTGCCGTAGCCAAACGCAAAAGTAGAAGTCCGCTCCCCGGATGGAGGCGTCCTTGAAGGATACACATTAGCCCCGTACCTGTTTTTCATCTGTCTAGATTTCGTGCTTAGAACGTCTATTGATAAAATGAAAGAGAACGGCTTCAAGCTGACAAAGAAAAGAAGCAGAAAATCTCCGCACATGCAATTACGAACGTGGACTACGCTGATGACAGCGCTTCTGACAAATATACCCGCCCAAGCAAAAACCCAGTCTGCTATATAGTCTGGAACGAGCAGCTGCAGGCGTAGGCCTCCATGTCAACGCACACAAGACGGAATAAACGTGTTTTAATCAAAGAGTCGACGTCTCCACACTAAACGGTAGTTCTCTGAAACTAGTATACAAATTCATCTATCTAGGAAGCAGTGTCTCATCAACCAAGACATACATCAACACGCAAATAGCAAAGGCATGGGCAGCTATCGATAGATTATTGGTCATATGAAAGTCAGGCTTGACCGAATAAATGAAACGCGGTTTTTCCAAGCAGTGGTCGTATCAATACTGCTGTATGGGTGCACTACATGGACGATAACAAAAAGTATGGAGAAAAAGCTTCACGGTAACTACAAGAGCAACATCAAACAAGTCCTGGAGACAGCACCCCACAAAGAAGCAGCTATACGGCCTCTCACCATCCATCGTGAAAAATATCCAAGTTAGATGAACCAGACATGCGGGGCACTGTTGGAGAAGTAGGGAAGAACTCATTAGTGACATACGTGGGCCCTTTCACATGGATGAGCACAGGTATGACGACCAGCTAGAAATATATACAACAACTCTGTGCCGATACAGGATATAGCCTTGAAGACCTACCGGAAGCGATGAACGCTAGGGAGGAGTGGAGGTTGAGGGTCAGGGAGATCCGCACTAGCGGCGTGACATGATGATGATGATGATATTATACATGCTAAATGGGTGATGCTCTATCCAAGAGATTCCTTGGAATTGGGACAAACATATGAAAAAATATTGGTTGGTTGTTTGGGTTTTATGGCATATCAACCTTTGTAGGTTATTTAATGCCAAATCTTTTTTTATACAAATAATCAGTTCTATTTCAAACAATTCTGTTTAGCATGGGTATATAGTTTCAATGTTAAAACCAGTTCTATTTCTAACTGTTCAGTTTAAGATAAATATGTAGTTTACATGTCAAAACAGTCCTATTTAAAGCATAATTACGCAGTTTAGTTCTATTTAACCCATAGATTGAGCCCTATCAATTGCTACCTTTCCGGACGAGACTGGACCTAGGAGCGATGGCAATGAAGGGGTACTCCGCAATTTCCACAGCCCCTGCATTACTGGAACCTCACCATCAGATTGTTTAGTGTCATATCCAGAACACTCATTGGTGGGTTCTTACCCCTCTGCAGAGAATCAGTCGGAGTATTCTACAGCCCCAGCCGATTAAGCATGAAAACAAATGAAAATAATTATGCAGTGTTTGTAAATCTATGACATCAACAAAAATTGAAAAAACAAATAGAAACTTAAATTTATCATGTGATATTTATGTAAATACCAATTATGAAATGAGATGTTTCTTTTTTTTATACCATGCGGTTTTTTTTATTAAATATCAAATTTCTTGTTCAAAAATGAGGACGTTGAAACATTTGTTGGTTGGTTGGTTGTGTTTTAGTTTATTATCAACACTTGTTGGTTATCTAATGCCAAATCTTGTTTCTACTTATATATTATTTACAAGATTTGTTAGCAAACAGTTTGTTGGTAACATTTTTAAACAAGCCTAAGGTCTTTTGTTTACACATAGTTATATGACTTCATGCATAACTATTTAATTCTAATAGTAATATTTGCACACAGTTAAATGTTTTCAAGTATCATAAATTATTAAACAGTTCTATTTAATCCAGAGATGGAACCCTAACCGCTACTGCGACTCCAGGTCAAAGTGGACCTAGAAGTAATGGTAATGAAGTGTTACTCGACACTCCTCAAACTTCAGAAATGAAGTCTGACCGTACGATGGTTTAGAGTCATATTCAGGACATTATTTTGGGGGCAGGGTCTTACCTCTCAGCAGAGATGCAGTCGTTGTATTCTACTGCCCCAGCTGACTGTGCTGACAGGTTCTCTAGGCAGTATCCAGTATCCGCATAGATTTAATGTAAGTGCTGCTGGTCGCCAAACATTGATGGTCCATGTGTAGGAATCCAGAGGGAGAAGTCACTTATGAGTACGTTCTTACTTCCATAGCCGTGCTCAGTTTGTCTTATTTGAGTGGTTTGTAAGATGAGAGTCATGTTACCATAAATACCTATGAAACAAATATCTTAATCAGAAAAAACTAAATGACAGCCAGCAAATATATTCAGATTATAAAACATTGCGACTTGGGAATGAAATATTTATGGCGCCCTTCCTATTTCGTTCAACGACAAAATTACTAAAATATGCAAAATATGCATCTTATAAAAAAAAATTGCATAGACTGTTAATCAATGTGCATTTCACACTTTATCTTGGTTTGTTTTTTTGAAAGATTCTTGAATGTGTTTTGCAAGAATAAATTAGTTCCGTAAATTTCACAGAAATATTCATTGCTAATATAAAGGAATAAAAGAATAATGTCTTAAATATATTCCGTTTCTCCTGCATAAGCTGATTGGAATATTATTAAATCATTTTTTCAAAAATTCATTCGTCCCAAGCAGGAATGTCATTTTCATTTATATTTTATTTCATTAGTCAACTTAAAAAGATTTATAATGAAGAAATTCTTACACACGTCTGTCGAATATTTTGTGTTTTGTTGGTGTCCGAAGATCAATGGCATATTGGGTGTCTCAGGAAACTTTTTCTTTTTTTGCCATAGATACCAATATAGCATCGGCCTTCAACAAAGAGTGTACGAGGTTAAACTCCACAATTAATTTGTGTCACTACTTAATATAGCCAAACAGAATAATTTAGAACCCTTATATATATATATATATATATATATATATGTGTGTGTGTGTGTGTGACAGAAATGTGTGTAAATGAGTGAATAAAAGACCAATCTACAAATAGAAAAGTATTTCTATAAATTCAGTGAAAAGTTAGTTGAAAAAAGAAATTAGGAAGACTTTTCTTGGGAGAAAAGAAAAACAGTTAAACACTAAATATTCTTCTATATTTCCTTTACAAGAAAGAAAAGTTAATGCATTTAAAATAGCAGTTAACGTTGTCTAAATCTAGTTGAGATATTTTGTGTGCGCAAGAGATTGCGGAAGTATCGATAAGCAAATAACTGCAAAAATAGGGACACAAAATTACAGCTTCTGAAGCCCATTTTTGCAAAAAAATTAACACTTTTATTAGTATGGAAATCAGTTGATTTTTCATATATGTATATATATATATGTGTGTGTGTGTGTGTGTGTGTGTGTACAATAATTATTTCGTGAGTCAGGAACTAACTTACGACAGTTTCGCCCAAACGGCTCATCAGGAAATGAATCCCGCCTCCCGGGATTAGGTACCCTGATGAGCCGTTTAGTAGGTTAGTTCCTGACTCTCGAAATAATTTTTGTAATTATTTTGCTCTACCTAGTATTGAGCACTATTTGTACTTATAGCTTAGCAGCATTTTACGGTGGTTTTTTTTTCTTTTGACCAACCGATTGCGTATCAATTGATTTTTTTCAATTGGTGTGATAAGGTAGGCCTTTTCTTTTTTTTCCGATAATTTTTTTTTCTTTTTTCCCCGGACAGTGATTCGTGATATATTTTTATCTCTGAATTCAGGCGTTTTTTTTTCTTTTTATCTTTCACCCTAAGTGCTTTTAGTCAGTATATATATATATATATATATATATATATATATATATATATATATATATATATAAAGTTGGACAAAAGTGATCAGATTATATTTCGTTCATGTTACTTTTTTTTCATTGATTTAGATTTGTTTCGACGTTAGGAACAATCTGATGTTGATATTCTAGGTCATGAGTTTTGGAGAACGAGAAATACCATTCCAATGACATTACTGTAAGGTCCACTAAGACCCAGAATATTGGTACCTGTTTGAGTATCATCTATGAATGAAATAGAACTATACTTAAAACCATTTAATTGTGTGCAAATAGAATTATTAGTGTTAGAATAGAGGTTTTCAAAGTGGGTGGTATCCCCGCTGGGAGGCGATATGAAGTTTCAGAGGGGCGCTGGCGAGTAAACAGTCGGATGGGGGCGTTGAAATTGTGAAGGGGACGTTAAAGCAATTACAATAAAATGTGGCGTTGGTGTTGGTAGAAAGACCGGAAAAATGGGGCAATTTAATCAAGCGTCCCCCCGTCGCTGCAACTAGACGTACGTCTCACGTCTGTATCCAGAACTCTCTTCGTAAGGGACAATTTTCCCCTGTTCACCGCTTTCCCCTTCGTTTACTTCGCATATCTCGCTGCGACGTTAAACTCCGTTACTTTTATTTCTCATTTCTTCTCCCCTTCTTAATTTCTCTTTCGGGTTGTCTTAAGCTCTGCTCTTGGGAGTTTATCCTCTCTTTATTAATTAATCCCAAACTCTCGTCATCGCTAAAGCTACGAGACTTATTCTTCTCGGCGGGACTTTCAACCATTCCACCAGACATTTTTGTTCCCGACAACACGCATTCTTCCCTTCTCGCTTCATTCACCCCTTCCACATGACTCTGGTATGTTTCATTTGCCTTATCTCACCATGTTTACTTCCTACTTGTAGCCTTCAATTTAAATATTATCAGAATATTATTCCTATTTGCCATGATACTTGTCTCGCTTTTACTCGCTGTATCACTTAGTAGTAAACTAAAATTCTACTTGTTACAGTCACCTTACTTTCCCTCCTTTCCTCTCTTTCTTCTTTGGCTTTCTCTTTCTCCCTTGAAATATCTACTTATTTCAGCCCCTTCGTCGCAGTGAAAACTTCTTTGTTCTGTTTTTTTTTCTTTTAGAGGTTTACCAGTCTCACGTTGGAATAAATTTCTCTTTCATAATTTTAGAATTAGTTAGTGTTCCTTTATGCGTGAGTCCGAGTTTATTCTGGCTGTCTAAGCAAGATGTTTATCAACATTTGGCGAGGGCAGCATACATACATGGCAATCCTAGGAGCATCGAAAAAGAAGTGTACGCAATACTCTGTGGAGTACTTGAAGTATGGATTTATACAATCACCGACCAATCCACAACAACTCACATGCTTGGTTTGTGAGAAAAAAAACTTTTCTAATGAAGCAATGAAGCCGTCTAGGCTCCTCGAACATTTACAGAACATCCATCCCGATAAATTTGGTAAAGCACTGGCGTTCTTTCATTCTCTTAGAAATCAATTTTTAAAGCGAAAAACAATGAATACATTTACTTCCTCATCGAAAAATTCAGATGACGGTCTGAAGGCTTCTTACACCACTTCTTTGCTGATAGCGAAAGCTGGCAAGCCCCACACTATTTGAAAAGAACGGATTCTGCCTGCAGTTAAAGAGGTTATTAAAACAGTCTTGCACAAATCTCCTGAACAAGTCATAAAATCCATTCCTCTCCGTGACAACTCAGTTTAACGAAGAGTAGACAAAATTGCTGAAAACGTCGAAGAGACCCTCAGTAAGATGTTGATGATAACTGAGTTCAGTTTGCAATTGGATGAATCCACTCTTCCGGGAAACGAATCGCTCCTTCTCGCATATGTAAGCTTCATCAAGGTGGGTCACAGTGTCAAGAATTATTATGTGCATCTCTCCTGGAAACAGATACCAAAGGAGAATCAGTGTATCGAGCTGTGGAGGACTATTTCCAGAAAAAAAGCATTCCACTTACGAACATCATATCATGTGCTACAGATGGCGCCCCGTCCAAGGTTGGTCGCAACCCTGGATTTCTAAGTTATTTGAAAGAAGTTATTCCAAAAGTCCTCACAGTTCACTGTGTGATCCATCGACAACACTTAGTGGCAAAGAATTTTAGTGAGAAGCTACATGAATCCTTAGCGACTGTGATTACTGCAGTTAACAAAATCAAAGCGAATGCTTTCAATTCTCGACTATTCCATCAGCTGTGTATTGAAAATGACAAAGATTTTCAATGCCTGCTTCTTCATACAGAAGTTAGGAGGTTGTCGAAAGGTTACAGTTTAAAAAGATTTACACACTGTTTAACAGTGTTCTGGATTTTTTCAAGAATCCAACTCTGAGCTTTACGGCAAACTGAAATCGAGTAAGACAGATATTGCTTACCTCACTGAAATGTTTTCCAAATTCAATGAAGTCAGTTTGCAGCTGCAAGGTGATGAGACTTCATTAATCAAAGCCAAGTCCGCCCTCTCGGCATTCCTCTCAAAATTACAGCTCTACAGCTTGATAAATGTATAAGCATAGTTATGGATGTATATATATATATATATATAGATCAATTGATTACTTGGAAAATGCCTAGGATATATATAATTATTGATTAAATCACGTGTTCTGCATTGTATAGGATAAAAATGTCCAGAGAAAAAAAAAGGAAATCTCACACACACACACACACACACACACACACATATATATATATATATATATATATATATATAACCATTCATACTTAAAACGACCCAGAAACACACAGACACAAAGAAAAAGAATAAAAAATAAAAAAAGAAGCCCATATAGTGACGCATTGGTACATATATCTGTTACCAGATTTGCATAATGATATATGAGAGTCGCTCAAAAGGTTCTAAACCACATCCAGATTTGAGATTTGTCGCAGACTTCTCACCTTTGTACGGGCCTAACCAGCATAAAAGTTCAGACAGAAATTTGAATTAGTCTTTCTAGTTTTATAAGAAATGGTTGAGTGTTGCCAAAAAACGTGTTTAGCAATGGCTCTTCTTTCTAGGTGAAGCTTAATGCTTTTTTAACAAACCTTTTATATGTGTTTGCACACACACACACACACACACACACACACACACACACACACACACACACACACACACATATATATATATATATATATATGTGTGTGTGTGTGTGTGTGTGTGATTGTGCATGTGGATTTTCATATCTAGGAATGCACATTCTAATCTATTCACCGATCTCAGTCTGTTAATACCTGTGTCATTTTCACTATCTCTATCTACTTACACACTCACTCTTTCACATACGCAAACGCACACACACGCATACATGTATATAATTCATCATGCCATATACTTTTTAAAAAGAACCCTACTATCGGTAAGAACTTTCTCGTTTTTTTCTGTTTAGTTCAAAATTGAATATAATTCAGAAAACGCAACTTTACTTGATAACACTCGCATTGATTGTGGTTTTTATATAAAACTGATACGTTTTAGCGATTTTTGCCTATGCGGCTAGGGCTGTAGAATACACCGGCTGTTTCTCTGTAAAGAGGAAAGACTCCTCCCTGCCAATAAATATGACACTAAATATGGACATCACACCAAAAAATCTGATGGTGAGGTTCAAGTGATGCTGGAGCGTGAGGAAATGTACAGTACACCTTCAACGGCATTGCTCCCTGGTCCACTCTGGTTCGGAGTGGTTGCACATGATAGGATCCTATCAATGGTTCAAACAGAACTAAATTGTGTACTTATGCTAAAGTGATTTGTTTCAAATAGAACAGTTTTTGACATTGAAACTACGTTCTTATGCCAAAGTGAATTATTTGAAATACAACTGTTTTGACTATTAACTGAACTGTTTTGACATTTACATGTTAGTAAACAAAAACTATACTTATACTAAACTGAGTTATCTGAAATTTAATTCGGCGTTAAATGACCTGAAAATGGCATTAAATAACCCAACCTGCATCTTAAAAAAACGTTTCCACTTGGCAGTAAAGATACAGAATTTCCGTCACTTGTTTGTAACTTAAATTCTGATATTCCCAAGGTATTGAGAAAAATAATACATATTACAGACATGCAGGCATACTGAGCGAGCGAGCGAGCTAGAAAGAGAGAGAAATTCAAAGAAATATACACGCATATACTTGCACACAAACACACAGACCCGTATCAATTGTAATTAACAAAACTCAGGTATATTTAAGCACAAATCAGATATATGAGACTCAATGACCTTACGTACATACACCCTCCCGCACATTCAATAACATACCTACACAATCATACGCGCACACACACTCACACACTCAAACATATATATATATATTCAGCGTCATCTGTCTGCACGGTGTTCCTTGACTATCTCACACTATCTGCCTATCATTCCTCGTTTCCTGCCGGTCCTCTAAACTGCATCCAGTGTCCGTACTAGACTGATGTATGAAAGTCTTTGCTAGACTACTAACCCTGCCAGCACCTATGTGAGAGTCTAGAATAGAACGTTGACAATAAGTTTGACTTTATTTCTCCAACAGTTCACAGTGTACCCTGTTTGACTTTGTTGAATGGTTTTTGTATGAGAAGCTGGGTAGTAATTTATTTTTCTATATTCATTAATAAAACTGCTCAATATCGGTGACAGAGCTTATATATCTAAGCCAGGAGGAGTTCTTGGTATAATCCTTACCGTCATTGGAAATTGACACGACGAAACAAGTTTAAACCCTTGATGAGACTGTTTGTATTTGATATATCGCTAATACATTTGTGAAAGTTATGAATCCATTCCTTTTTCTTACAGCAAAGAGGAAATTGTAGGGCAGACTGGGCTCTTCAACCGTGGCATAGCCACTGGTCTGAAAGGATAACTCTGAATTCCTGGGTCAGTCGGCTGGTGCTATAGAATACACCGACTGCATCTCTTCAGCGGGGTAAGATACTCACTTCAAGTGACATGGATATGACAGTAAACAATCTAATGGAAGGGCTTCAATCATGCTGGAGCCGTGGGGAATGTGGAGTACCCCTTTTTTCTCATCGCTCCCAGGTCTAATCTGGCCCGGAGTGACAGTACCGGATAGTGTCCTATCTCTCAGTCAAATATTATAGAACTAAACCATGTGGTTACGCTAAACCAAATTATTTGAAATTAAATGCTTTTGCGGGACATTGCTGGAGAAGCAGAGACGAACTCATAAGTTGTGTTCTTCTATGGACCCCGTCATATGGCCGAACAAAAGCAGGACGACCAGCTCGAAACTACCTACAGTAGCTCCGTGAGGATACGGCATGTAGCCCTGAGAATCTGCTAGAAGCGATGAACGATAAGGAGGAGGGGCGAGAGAGGGTCAGGGATATCCGTGCTGGCGGCACGACATGATGATGATGACATTAAACCTGACCATTGTCTTTATGAGTACAGTGTTCGCCAATGTTCCGGTAGACCGGCGTTCAATCTTCTGTCGAGTCATACGAAAGAATCCAAAAAATGGTACTTACGCAGCCTTGCTTAACACTCAGCATTATAAAGTAAGGATCAAGGGTAAAGTGGAGCAATCCAAGGAAGGGAAAAGCACCCTCCCCATATACATCGATGGTGTAGCTATTGAAAAGGGAGCCCTCGGGTCACCGTTGATTAAGGTCTACTTTACTTTTATTTACATTAACAGCGTGTAAACAATAAACTTAATTGTTTAAAGGAGAACTGCTTGAACTTTTAAATGACTGATTTTATTTTGTTTGTTAGTTTGTTGTTTTTTTTTAAAATGGCATATCAGCGTCCTTTGCTTATTTAATGCCAAATCTATTCTCCTAGAAGAACAGTAGGGGAAAAAATTAAGCCATAGCTAGGAGGATAAGGGGGTTCATACCTTTCCCAAGGGAATTTGTCCGAAAGTGAACGTAATAGCGCGACTGGTGTTCGCTTTTGCTTCGTAAGATTCCACAGTCCAGAGCTTTAACCATTACACCTCCTCAAATGCTTGATAATTAATTGAATTGTTAATGATACACAGCAATACTTGGAACGCTTTAACTTTGCTAAAATACTAAACTGAATTAGTCGAAAAAGAACTGTTTGACCGTTTAATTGTGCGTAAACAAAAGATTGTACTTATACTAAACTGAATTGCTTGATATTAAGTGAAACCATTTTGCTGTGTGCAAAATAAATCAACTCAGGCATTTTAAAAATGTTATTTCCGAAATGCGTTTAGAAATCATATGTTTGATATAGTTGAATAAGTGTGTTTTGGCATTAAATGACATAAAATTGTCGATGTGCCATGAAACCAAACCAAACCAAACACTAAATTCCAACCAGTTAAACTACGCTTAAAAAATAACCTTCAATCGCATCCTGTTCATGCTGACTGATGTATATATATTACTGTAAGTGCGAAATGACATGAACGACCGAAAGTAAACGCGTTTTTAAATAACACAAACTCCCCTAAAAATGAAGATGAAGGTACAATGTAATCTGGTTTTACTTGATCTGGCACACACACACACACACACACACACACATATATATATATATATATATATATATATATATGATTTTAAATACCCTATCCGGTGGCAAAAGCTGCTTGGTAGCGCCAGGAGAGGCAGTACCGTCTTAAGCTACCGAATGTGTTATCACCCCTGATTGGCGGCTGATGAGGGCAGGGTATCGCACGTGCTTTCACACGTTGTATGATAAAAATGATATACATATATTTTGGTTTGGTTTGATTTGGTTTTATGGTATATCAAAAATTATAGGTTATTTAATGTCAAATCCTGTTTAAACATATATATTAGAGAAATATATGATTTGTAAACACATTTTGCTACTAACTTTCTTAAAAGATTGTTAATGCTCTTTATTAGATGATATCAAATATTGCTATATCAGTCACAATTTAGAGATGCAGACGGTGTATTCTATAGCTCCAGCGGACTGGGCAATATATATATATATATATATATATATATATATATATATATATATATATATATATATATATATATACGTGGTGCATTCAATAAGCTTCCATAGTTTTTCGTACAGGCATTTAAAATTGTCGTAGACACTTGGAAATTCAGTATGTCATTGCTATACATATTATGAAATGACTGACCAATTCTTATGATTTCAGGTTCAAATTAACAGCTACAACAGGAATTATAATACACCCTACTAAAACCTGATTGCCACAGCTGGTGAATTGCAAAAATGCAATCTGAGACTTTACGAGAATGATATGCAATAAAATTCTGTTTTAAACTTGGAAAAAATGCCACAGAAATGGAATGCTTCAGACTGCTTTTCGACTATCTTGCATGAATCGAGCATCAGTTTTTGAGAGGCATAAGAGATTCTAGGAAGGCAAGTAGTCTGTGAGGGATGATGAGAGGTGTGGAAGGAGTAAGGAAGTCAAAAAACCAGAGTTGATTGGCCAAAAGGGTTAGGGTTATGGTTACTATGTTGAGGTTTTAAGGGAGTTCAATAAGAGATTCCGTCGGAAGCGGCCAGCACTCTTCAAATCGGGTCAGTGGTATTTCAACCAAGGCAATGAACCAGTCCACAACTCCATCCATGTCACTGACTATTTGACCAAGATGGGTATCAAGACAGTTCCTCAGCCTCCCTATTGTCCAGTCGTTGCTCCCAGTGACTTCTGGTTATTCCCTAAGCTCAGAGGCTGTCGTAATGAGACAATTGAGGAGATGAAAGAGGCTGTGACGAAGGTCATTGACACGCTCACACAAGAGGACTTCCATGGAGACTTCCAGAAGTTGTTGGAACGGTACAACAAGTGCATTGCAGCCGTAGGAGATTACTTCGAAGGGGACTAGAGCTTCATGTGTGTACTGTCAATAAAAGTGCCCATACGAAAAAAAAAGTCTCGAAACTTTTTTAATGATCCTCGTGTGTGTGTGTGTGTGTGTGTATAATTTATGATAGCATAGAAACAATAACTGATTCTTGGTGTCTGTTAGTTTCTCACCTTGTTATTAATTTGTAAGTTTGGAAAGCGTAAGTCCGTGGATAACCAACGTTAGAAACTAGCTGTCAATAAGCGCCGTTGAATCTATGTCTTCCCTAATCTATATATATATATATATATATACATCCACACACACACACACACACACACACACACACAAAAATATCACTCAGCCACACAGTAGATAAAGCAACAAATTTTGGCATAAACGAAAAAGTGAAATTGCTAAACACAGAACATCTTTGTCGACAAAGTAAAAAAAATATATATATTTTGACATCTTGATAGGAAGTTTTCTCAAAGCATGTACAACTAAATTAATTATTACATATTTACTTAATAAGATGAATAAAATCTTTTATAAGCATCACAGTAGCTTGAACAATGATGATATATTATTGAACCTTAAACGTTACAATAAAAAATCTACGTATAATATCAAAGAAAAGATCATAAAAATACTGAAATAAGAAATATTTAGTGGTCTGTATTTCTGAGATGAAACTTGATGATTTTTATCGTTCAGGATTTTCGTACAATTGTCTTCATTTTTCATTCACAACGTTTTGTCCAATGTCACTTAGAAAATTAGGGAACAAACACCTGTAACCGTTACGCTATATGTCCGACTGGATAGCTCAGAGTGAACTTTTGGGACATATGAACTTAATGTTCATACATCTCTATGAATTACTACTATTATGAACGATTTTTTTTACCTTAGATTTATTCGAGTTCGACAAGAAACACCTGAAGAAGGCCTAATGACATATCGGGCGAATATGTGAATATGACAAAAAAGATAGAGACATTGGTCCTAAAACCCCGAATGATAGAAATGAAATATTCAGTTTTGAAGTGAAGACTAATCTGAAACATTTGTAGTCATATTCAATCTAGACAAAAGAGTTTGTCAACCATATAGAAAACCCTATATGCCGCTTTATATAAGCAGTTGATCTGAAGACCCTCCGACTGTGTTTTAAAAAGCACCTCTCTCAGTGAGCCTCAGAGCGGAAACTCGAGAATTAACCGAGTTTTTGAACAGACCAAGGTAAGTTATAAAACAAACTTAAACGAAAGAGCATTAAAATGTTTGGTTACGCGATTTGAATTGGTTTCTTTATAAAGCATTACCGGTGCCAATACGTCATCATGTCGAAAGTTGTAGCAAAGCACAATACAACAAGAATGTTATTATAACGCTACGTCATCATGTCGAAAGTTGTAACATAGCACAATACAACAAGAATGTTATTATAACGCTACGTCATCATGTCGAAAGTTGTAACATAGCACAATACAACAAGAATGTTATTATAACGCTACGGCACCATGTCGAAAGTTGTAACATAGCACAATACAACAAGAATGTTAATATAACGCTACGTCATCATGTCGAAAGTTGTAACAAAGCACAATACAACAAGAATGTTATTATAACGCTACGTCATCATGTCGAAAGTTGTAACAAAGCACAATACAACAAGAATGTTATTATAACGCTACGGCACCATGTCGAAAGTTGTAACATAGCACAATACAACAAGAATGTTAATATAACGCTACGGCACCATGTCGAAAGTTGTAACATAGCACAATACAACAAGAATGTTATTATAACGCTACGTCATCATGTCGAAAGTTGTAACAGAGCACAATACAACAAGAATGTTATTATAACGCTACGTCATCATGTCGAAAGTTGTAACAAAGCACAATACAACAAGAATGTTATTATAACGCTACGTCATCATGTCGAAAGTTGTAACAAAGCACAATACAACAAGAATGTTATTATAACGCTACGGCACCATGTCGAAAGTTGTAACATAGCACAATACAACAAGAATGTTATTATAACGCTACGGCACCATGTCGAAAGTTGTAACATAGCACAATACAACAAGAATGTTAATATAACGCTACGTCATCATGTCGAAAGTTGTAACAAAGCACAATACAACAAGAATGTTAATATAACGCTACGTCATCATGTCGAAAGTTGTAACATAGCACAATACAACAAGAATGTTATTATAACGCTACGGCACCATGTCGAAAGTTGTAACATAGCACAATACAACAAGAATGTTATTATAACGCTACGTCATCATGTCGAAAGTTGTAACAGAGCACAATACAACAAGAATGTTAATATAACGCTACGGCACCATGTCGAAAGTTGTAACATAGCACAATACAACAAGAATGTTATTATAACGCTACGTCATCATGTCGAAAGTTGTAACATAGCACAATACAACAAGAATGTTATTATAACGCTACGGCACCATGTCGAAAGTTGTAACACAACACAAAACAAGAAACTAACGCACTGTTAGTTTCGGGATACGAAAGTTTATTGCAACAACTCTTTTCCCAGTAGTCACCGAAAAGAGAGAGATTAAGTGAAAGAATTACTTCAGCCAATTAGATACGTAGATAGAATGAGGAATTGGAGATTGGTCCTTTCACCACCGATCGACCACCTGTGCACGTTCGTCGTCGCTGCAGCCGACCCCTACCAGAATCCTTCTGCTCCGTCTGTTTCTGGTCTTTTTGACTGGTTAATTCTAAATATTGTGTCTGCGAAATCTTTTTTTATCTTCTTAAAATCATTCCCTAACTAATATTTTAACCACAGGTAACCACAAAACCCCCAAACATTTCAGTGGCATATCATTGGTAAGTATCAGCTAAATGTTTATCTTAATATAATGCTTACAGCTGAACAAACCTTTCACGCTAATTTTGACATGATTGACATCTGTTTAAAAAACAAGAGCTATGCACATCGTGACCTTTCCAAATCGAAAACCTGCGACTACGAACACAAAATTCAGAAAGAAAACAATTTATCAATAAAATGATTAACTAAAATCACTAATTATTTTACATTTAACCTTCGTAGATTATTTAATGCCAAAGCCATCCCAGCACAAGAACATTACTGGTTCTAATTAAATAAATTGTTTGGGGAGATAAGGGTTTCATACATTTTCTGTGTAGTATTTGTCTGAAAGTGAACGAAACTGCTCGAAAGGAGTTCGAACTCGCTTATTATGATGTCACAGTCTAGAACGTTAGCCATTACGCTGCGTTTACTTTTCGTGGATATAGCGGAACTACTCATATCCAATGAAAAATGAAGTCTGAAGGAGTTATATTTATAATTTGGTTGAACTCCCACTTCAATAACGCAGTCGGGAAAAGTTTTTGAATTTGTTCAATGAACATATACTTTAAAAATACTGAGAGAGTCGCTGTGGTGTAATGGCTCAAGTGTTAGAATGCAGTCTAAAAGTAAATGAGTTCTAACTAATACCCTTGGGAAAGATATAAAACCCCTGATCATCACCAGCAATGGATTTCTTTGTTTAATGCCACATCAACCGTTTGGGGCTATTTAATGACACTGTTAGCATTGTAGAAAAACAATAGTGCCACTATTTAGCCTATAGCCGTGGGGATAAGAGGCTTTACACCTTTCCTGAAGGTATTAATCCGAAAGTGTACGTAAGAGCTTGAATGGAAATTGAACTCGGCTACAACTATGTCCTAGTCAAGCACGTTAGTCACGATGCCACCCTCTATGAATGAATAATATGTGGCAGGAGCTATATCACCCCGAAATAATCATGATGATAATACTATTAATAAAGGTAGATATACTGTAAAACAGAAAACGCCAAGGCGTCTTCGAATAACAAAGATGCTGATAAATCCGTAAAAACTTTGAAATATTAATATTGCAGATTTTATTTAGAAAACGAAATACAATCTTTTGTAAGCGAACAAAATATATCAGATTATTAATAGAAAATAGAATTAAGAATATCTTAAGAATGTTAATTTTATCGATAAACAAGACATGGATCTATGTAAAGTTTACCAAAATTGCTCAGATCTATTAATATATAAACGTAGAACAATGACAATAAGGTCAAGGTACCGAAAGATGAAACGAATGTGAAACTTTTGTATTTTTGAAGTGTGTCGGGAAATGGGTCGACCCTAGTAAAGGAGTAATCGGGCAGTTAAGTTAAGTCGGGTTAGAGACAGTCGGAGAGTTGATTTGGAGACTCGAAGAGGAGAGGAAGCGACGTCTGAGATTTGAGCAAAGCGTCCGCTAACATGTGCTATTGATATAAGTACGAAGAAGCGAATTACTTCCTCCAACAACTAAGACTATTATTGTTGCTATTATTACTACCACTGAGAACAGATACGTCGAGAAAGCAACGGTAATAAAAAGGGTTAAAATGTAGCCACTACTCCTCTTTAACGAATCTACACGGAGTATTTTTTCGTTTTGTTCATTATTGTTCATTTACAAGAGACATTCAACTTTTTGCCGAGAAAATTGTATTTATTATATGTATTGTTGATGTTATATATATATAAACTTTTATCCCTCTGAAATCGAATCGTCTTGGTCATATTTATTTTCTGTTAACCCGATGCTCACCAAACAAGCTTGCAGGTGGACAAATGGAGAGCTTTCGGAATTCTACGACCCGATAACTACTCGCCGGGATCAAACATCCCATCGTGGCTGGTGAGTGAAATCGAATCGACATTTGAAACCGGAGACTTAGGTTAAACCTGAAATACTGGACCATACAGGACCAATGGCCGGTTTTGTGGATGACGTCAGCCCAGTGAAGTTAGGATACAATGCTACATGGAGACCTTTACCAGAAATGGCGTTAAAATTAACATCATGCGAGAGGATTGGCGTTACAAAAAGCATATGGCCAAAATGCGTAAAATAATTCTAGACCGTGATAAAATAATCATAAAAAACAAAGTAATAAGACGTGTCATGCATGTAACTGTTGCAGAAAGAATGTATGATCATTGGATGCTGAATATTTGATTAATAATAGCATGTTCATGGTTTTAAGTTATTATCTATTTAACTTTTTTAATGATATTGTTGCGTATGTATGCGTATGCGAGAGAGAGAGAGAGAGAGAGAAATAGAGAGAGAGAGAGAGAGAGTGAGAGAAGAACAGAAAAAGGCAGAGAGAGAGAGAGAGAGAAAGGCCATTTTCTTAGTTTAACTTACATGAAGTACAAGTTTAGAGACAAGGGGCATTCACAATTAAAATTATTAGTAATTGTCTGCCAAACAAAATCACTCACTATATATATATATATATATATATATGTTCGTGTCTGTGTATGTCAGTCTGTATGTCAGCAAGTAGAGATAACCCTTTAAGTCAAAAGTTATTTAATGCAACTATATCACTCCTGGTGGTAAGTCAGTTCAATTTAGATGCTTTCGTCACTGCAGTGGTACGGTACTCTCAGTAGATCAAACCTGCGTCAATTCACTTTGACCAGAGGAATCCTTTCTTTCAGTAATATAAACTTACTCAGGATATGATTGACACAGTTGGGAGTTAACTGGTTGCACTCACCAATTACTATAATTATTCTCAACGGCGCAGATATTTCTGTTTAATCTTTGAGCAACCACAATGATTCCATATGATAAAGTCCTCCGAAATGTACATCTACTTGTTGAAATTTATCGTCTTCCTATCCCCAATGAGTTTTGAAAGTTCAGTGATGATTAGGAAGTGGTGGCATATACGAGGATCATTCAAAAAGTTCTAAACCTTGGCCAGATTTTAAATTTGTCGTACACTCCTCATCACTGAATGGGCTTGACCTACACATAATTTAAGAGAAATATCCGAATTAGTTTTCAAGCTTTAAACAGATATGGTAGTGTGTTGCCACAACAAAGATGTTTAACTATAGCTTTTCTTTCTTGGTATGTCTTAGGACTTTTGGAACCAACCATGTGTATGTTCAAGAAATCCACTGTTTATCTTAATATCATTTTTTAATCAAAGCATTGAAAAATTATTTAGACAGAAAAGAATTATAGTTGAGAAAGAAACTTTTTCATGATAAACCTGTTCACTGGAATGTAAACGAGTGGGATAGAAACTATGTCCTAAAAACTGCTTCCTTATCTTACAATCTCATCAGTTTACTGAGATTGATGGATGTCTAGTCTAACGAGAGAAAAATATAAAGAAACAGAGATAGCAAAAACAGGAATATAGATAAAACCATTCCCATAGATTCTGCATCAATATGCATTTCGGTAAATTCATATTTTGTTTATCTTAGTGTGGTTTTGTGGTGTAATTGCTGCCGTCGTACGAAATGGACACGACAACCCGAGTTCAAAACCTAGACGAGGCTGTTTACATTTCCAAGAACACTATGATCAGCAATAAATGTATGAATCCACTTATTCAATGGGTAAATAATAGTGTAGAGTGGGCTATTTATCTAAAAGAAGGAACGTTCTGGTTGGTTAGTTGGTTGGTTGGTTGGGTTTGTGAGTTTTATTGCATATCAACCTTTGTTGGTTATTTAACGCCAAATCCATTTTAATACAAATAGTCAGTTCTATGTCAAATAATCCAGTCTAGCATCAGTACACAGTTTAATTGTCAAAACATTTCTAATTTAAACCATTCAGTTAATTCAAACAGTTATTATTCAGCAAATTTTGTTTACACACAGTTAAATGTCAAAACAGTTCTATATATAACAAGTCAGTTTAGTGTAAGTACAGTTTTAATGTCAAAAACAGTCCCATTAAAAAAAATCAGTTTAGCATAAGCACGTAGTTTAAATGTAAGTAAGGTTTAATTGTCAAAAACATTTCTATTTCAAGCTATTCGATTTAGTCAAACAGTTCTAGTTCAAACAATTCAGTTTTGCATAAGTATGCAGGCAGTATAAATCTTTATATTTACTTTTCCACTTTTGAGCAGTACGTCCAAGCCCCCCTGAGTTGCTTCAAATGCCAAAAATATGAACACCACAGGGAAGCCTGTAGAAGACGTCAGACATGTGCGAAATTATTACGAGAGTTGCTATGTAACAATAAAAATTTAACATCAGTCATTTGTTTGCACACATTTGAATAGATACGTATGATATGTAAGAGATTAACAATAAAAAAAAATGATTGAGCTTATAAGTTTGCCCACAGTTAAGTGGTTTCATGTATGGTAGTTTTTTTTATTATTTCTTCAAGATTAAGGCTAGAAACTACGCGGTCTGTGTCGCTATCCATACTTTCTATACTATACGTCCTTTATCCTATTTACCCAACCCCTCCGCACGGCCAGGATATGACACAAGGTCAATTTCTAAGCGCAGTTTAACAGGTTTGAATTCAGAGTTTTCCTTCTCCTAGACTAGTTGCCTAACCAAGGCTGAACAACCTGGTCTGTCCTACTATTTACCCATAGCTGGAGGGAGAATAAATGGATTCATACCTTTCCCAAGGGTATTAGTCCTATGTGAAATGCAATCAGTCTCGTCCATGATTTGAACTCGTGTGGCCATGTCCATTTCCTACGACGATAACAATTACACCACGGGCACCTCCACGTCCTTTATACGTCTATACATCCATTATAGGAGTTTTTTTGGTTGTCGAGCATTGGATTGTTTGGTTCTTATAGGCTACTTTTTTGTTGAGGGTATTTTCAATGTACTTCCTGGTCTTTCTATATTCACTTTGGTGTTCATCTGTATTTTTTCAGTTTAGCTAATGTGGAGTTGTTATTTTTATTTCAGTCCTTCAGAGCTTATGGGAGACAAGTTTTTTAGTCTATGATTAATGCCTTTAGGTGGATGGATAGGTGATTTATGTAACGTCTGTTTTGATAGAGATTTTGCACTTTTATGAGTAGTTCATGTTGGAGTGATAGATCCTACGAGTGTTTTTGTTTGGACTACAATATTGGATCTCGCCCCATTCCCAACTTGTTGCTGAGCTGGTGCTTGGTAAAATTCGACCGAGTGTAGTTTTTTTAGGTGCTCCAGAAACATTGGCCAATCATTGGCTTCCAACTTGATCAATTTCTCTACGAGTGTTCTATATCTGTTGTCATTGGTTCTATCCGCCCTCTTTGCAACAGAGGTGTAGATGCTTTCTCCCATATAGCTACCAACAGTTCTCCTTGCTTTCAGGAAGGAAACATTCCACTTGTTTTTCAACTTAATTATTTCTTCTTCTTTTTGGTTAATAGCGCAAGATCTTGCGTAAACCGGATGATCTTGTTGGCAGTTTGCACATGTAATTTCTTTCATGCAAGCTTCTTCCACATGGTCTGGGTCCTTTTCACAGCATTTCGCACATGCCTGACGTCTTCTACAGGCTTCCCTGTGGTGTTCATATTTTTGGCATTTGAAGCAACTCAGGGGAGCTGGAACGTACTGCTCAACTCTCTCAAGACAATAGACGATCTTATTCTCGTTAGGAGTACGGGGCTTATTAAATTTTAGGATGTAAGTGTTGGTCTGAATTCGTTGTTCGCCTTTTCTGATGGAGATTCTTCTTATATTTGTAACTCCCTGTATTCCCTGGGCTGATGCTATCTCGTCTTCTGTAGCCAATGCCAACTCTCTACTCCTGATAACTCCCTTGGAAGTGTTGAATAACTTGCAGGTAGGCTCTACATTTTGTCGTATGAAAGGTATTTATTTTTAATATGTTTTCTGCCTACCTCCGGTGGTCTACCTCGACAAGCAAGTTGCCATTCCTTGTTTTCTTAACAGTTTTAGTATTACACCTTGCAGATATTACTGTTTCTACGAGGAAAGGCGAGAATTTGGCTTAGCAGACCCCTTCAAGAGATTCAATAACAATAAATCTGGGGAAGTATGCCGCCTCATTCTCAGGGTCTGATTCTGAGGGGTTTCGTTTAGATTTTTTGTTTGAAGACGCCATATATGCAGTATATTTTCACTGGCCCTGCACTCCACTACTCACCACGGAGTCCAACTTGTGTTGGGAATAAACCAAGGGGATAACCCATTCGCCTTGGTTGAGACGGGGATACACAATCAGTATACACGGGTTTGTTTTGAGGGTAGGCTTCCGAGCCGTTGCCAATTTCAAGTTCTCAGCACTGGTCAATTTCCTATTCTCAACACAATTGACCGTCAGCCACCACCTTCTAGCACGTAACAGATAAGGGTTGGGAACTTCCCAGTGCAGATTTGAAAGTACAGTCGGGATAAAATATATAAGTGCTAGGGCTTGACATGACCAGCCTATTGATCGGATTGAGCCTATTAAATCGCCCGTCAGACCAAGTAAGGGGTCAAAGTGGTGTGCTGCAAGCCACTGACCACTCTGTTGTTGGATCAATGACTGCTCAACCACTAGGGATCCATCCAAGCGCCTTACGGGTCACCACCCACGGCCAAGAGGTAGCCTTTTTGGGAGGTCCTTACCCCCTCTGCAGAGGTGCAGTCAGCGTATTCTACAGCCCCAGCCGACAGTGCGGGGAACATTCTGAATTTCAGTTAAACTCTTCTTAGATAGTGTACATGTGTCGCATCCTGCCCGTGCGGAGGGGTTGGGCTAATATATAAATTTTTAGAAATGTAGATCAATGTTGGATCAAGTACATTATAGCAATTTAACTCGGTGTTCAGCCAATATCAATCGATTATTTTGTAAAATTTCTCTCAGTATCATTTGATAGTCACAGTTTTGTCTCTGAAGAACTAAGTGGTAAATAAGATATATTATTTTCGAAAGATGGTGGGAATCATATTTCGGGGAGAAGTTTGGTTCGAAAAATGAACCTATTCCAAAGAATCAAAGAACTTCCCGGAAGAATATCAGATAAAATTAGATCTGTACGCTTTGCTCTCCATGAGGATTACTATTCTGTCCTTTTCAGTATCTATGCTCCAATCATAGGTTCCGCAAAAGAAGAAGTTAACCTATCTTATTCTGAGCTAAAAGATATCATGGAGATAATGTTGAGGGTCAAAACTGTCCGCCTGTTTAATTTCAAACACAGAACTCTGTGAGACAGATAAATATCTTCTAAAGCAGATACAAAAATATTTGTGAAGAATTTATTTTGTAAACTCTGTGACAATAAACAATCAGCAGTTCGAACGAAGCTAAAAAGAGATACAACTCACATCCAAAAGAGTCTAAGAAAAATGCAAAACTTTCTATCAAAATCCACATAAGCTGAAATACAAGCTTTGGAAGTACGTGACAATGGGTGCATGGTCAAAAATCATCATCTATAAATTCAAGGAATCACTTTTAATTACAAAACAAGCCCGCATAAATAGGAAACGTTGAAGAGATCCCAACGAGTATCTTCTGAACAGATCATCTGATATTGATATTTTGTGGAGGAGTTAGATCAAAAAGTACTTGATGATATCCCAAATCTTCTTAAAGAAATAAGCAAAACTGTTAGTGAAATGAAGAATAGAAAACCTCCAGAAATTGATGGCAATGGTTCGGAAGTCATAAATGGTGTGACCCAAAGCTTATTAAAATATCATCATCATCATCATGTCGCGCCGCCTGCGCGGATATCCCTGACCGTCTCTCGCCATTTCTCCCTATCATTCATCGCCTCCGGCAGGTCTTCAGGGTTACATCCCGTGTCCTCACACAGCTGCTGTATGTAGGTTCGTGCTGGTCGTCCCCACTCTTGCACATCCTTGTGCGGGGGGTCCACAGGAGTACATCGCTTATGAGCTCGTCCTTGCTTCTCCAGCAGTGTCCTGCGTGTCTGGTTCGTCGAACTTGTATAGTTTTTGTGATGGGGGGCAAGTGTCCGTATAGTTGGAGTCTCGTGGGGTGTTGTCGCCAGGACTCTTTTAATACTGCTCTCAACATTCTTGTATAATTTCCGTCCAGCCTCCTTTCCAGCCGCTTCGTAAGCGTCCATGTGGTGCATCCATATAGCAGTATCGACACAACCGCTGCCTGGAAGAAACTGCGTTTCATTTTATCAGTTAGGTCCGACTTCCATATGATCGAGAGCCTATCGATAGCTGTCCATGCCTTCGTCAGTCGTGTGTCGATGTCTTTCTCGGTTGATGAGACGCTGCTTCCTAGGTAGGTGAATTTGTCGACTAGTTTCAGAGGGGCTCCGTCTAGTGTGGCAATGTTGCCCGTTTGGTTGTAACACATGTTTCCGTCTGGTTTAAATTTGCCCCTTTGAAGTGGCAGGATATGCTTTGTTCAGGAAAAGTCACAAAGATTGTTTTAATAATAATAGGGGACATTCTTGCCGAGAAAATATCTATCTGGATCCTTGAAAACCATTCCGAAGAAAATATTGAACAATTGTTCCTGGTGCAAAATATGGATTTCGTTTTGAATGCATCGATAGAAAAATGATATTCTCTGCATGTCAACAACAGGAGTTCAATCATGACCACTGTTTTTAATTGACAAGACAAAAGCATACGACAAGGTAAACAGTGAGATACTTTAGAATTATCTGTTCGTGGTAAGTATTACAAAATATGGTAGGTCCAAGTTATAAATAGAATTTCTTGGGAAGGAGAGAGAGAAGAAAAAATGAGGAAGAAGAAAAAGAATATAAAAAGAAAGAAATAGAATATAAAAGAAATTAAATAGAAATTAAATAGAATATAAAAAGAATAAAAAAAGAAAGAAATAGAATATAAAAACTGAGCAACTGGGTTAACTGGACAAAGAGAAACAACATGTCATGAGAAGAGAAAGAGTGCAGACACAGACCTTGAATTTTCCTTCTGGTTTTCTGTTGTAGTTCTAACGTGCTGGTCCACTGGCTTCGTCTCCACTGCTGCATGTATGGTGTGCTGTATGGTGTATCAGTGCTCATCCTAAAATGGGGTCTGAAAATTTCAACTATCTTCACATTGTCCTAACTAGCATTCCCCTCTCGTCTTTAGTTCATGGCGTCTTGCAACCAACTAACTTTCAAACTCGAGTCGTCCCCCGACTTCCGCCTTGTCTCGGAGGGAGGAACCTATCATTTCCAGTGGTTCCACACCTGTGCAGAACATTTGGGACACTTGTTTTTTTTTCAAGTCATTTTTAATTGCCATTTTTAATTACCATAGTAATTCACCAGTGACTGGCTCACCAACAATAAGTGGTTTTACTTGACTCACTCAGACTCTGTCAGTCTATGGAATAGGCGGCTGACCTGAGTGAGTCAAGTAAAACCACTTATTGTTGGTGAGCCAGTCACTGGTGAATTACTATGGTAATTAAAAATGGCAATTAAAAATGACTTGAAAAAAAAACAAGTGTCCCAAATGTTCTGCACAGGTGTGGAACCACTGGAAATGATAGGTTCCTCCCTCCGAGACAAGGCGGAAGTCGGGGGACGACTCGAGTTTGAAAGTTAGTTAGCTGCAAGACGCCATGAACTAAAGACGAGAGGGATTGCTAGTTAGGACAATGTGAAGATAGTTGAAATTTTCAGACCCCATTTTAGGATGGGCACTGATACACCATACAGCACACCATACAGGCAGCAGTGGAGACGAAGCCAGTGGACCAGCACGTTAGAACTACAACAGAAAGCCAGAAGGAAAATTCAAGGTCTGTGTCTGCACTCTTTCTCTTCTCATGACATGTTGTTTCTCTTTGTCCAGTTAACCCAGTTGCTCAGTTTTTATATTCAATTTCTTTCTTCCGAAACTTTTCCATTAGTGAACTAAGGCAGAGTTTCGTATGTTCATCACTTTTCTCACGCTGAAGTTCTCACAGGCACAGACTACCACTTGAGAAATAGCAATGCACGCACAAACCCGTTTGCAATGTGTGTTGTATAGCCGTAATACAAATACAAGCGGAAACATAATCAATGATAATGAACGAACGAAACATTTCTTTATAAATATATATCTCTAAATTTAATCTCGAAAAGGGTCCATAGGTCTTTGTTAGTCGAGATATAGATGGAGAGACATATACTCAGAGAGAGGACTTCTTCCCATATCTTCTTACGGGTTCCAGGGGGTGCCAACGCTTGCATCCTCTTGCAAGCTGAGACATCTCTGATCGACTGCGTGTCCCTCGCTCGGCTCTATGTCTCAACTCCAATGGCAGAAGCTCAATTTTCTGCTTGCAGGATCCAATCTCAATTTCTCAACTGACGTTATTTTTAAAATCCTCAAATTCTCAGCCCATCACTTCTAGGCATGACGTCATCCCCACTCTAGCCTCATTTCCAGTCTGGGGTTTATTATGATATTAGTGATTGTCATATCCTTTGTGCGCAAGCGTAAACTGCACCGATTGACTACACACTGGAACTCTTAACCCGAATAGATCAAAGCCCAACGAAAATGAATGATAAAATATAATTTATGAAAAATGATTAAAATAAAAGAAAGAAAGGAAAAAGAAAAAAAAAATCCAAAACACCTCAAATGTAGTCTAACACGTGCTAAAGACGAAAGCCATAAAAGAGTTGACTCCTCCTCTCTCTTTCTTTCTCTCTCTCTCTGTGTCTCTCTCTCTCTCTCTCTCTCTCTCTGTCCACCACTAGATGACCATGATATAGGAGTGGAACCTTTAATATAAATACTATTAAAATTAGTAATAATTTAATCCTTCATTTGTTGAAATAGTATGCGTACGTTTGGAAGTGATTCCGTTTCCAGAAGATTTTTCACAGAGGTCAGTAAATTTATTCTACTAAACTATTCATTTAAAAATGCACATTTGATTTAAAATAGTAATGTCTTGAATCTCGGCTGTATTATGTGTTGTTTAAATGAAGAATGAAGACTTATGCGACTTAATTTTCAGGAAAAACTTTACTTTAGGAAGACGAACTTCTAAATTTGCTAAAGAAAACCCCCCAAAATGCCCCTCCCCCCTGAAAAGAAAGGAAAAAGAAAAAAAAATCCAAAACACCTCAAATGTAGTCTAACACGTGCTAAAGACGAAAGCCATAAAAGAGTTGACTCCTCCTCTCTCTTTCTTTCTCTCTCTCTCTCTGTCCACCACTAGATGACCATGTAATATACCCCAAAATTTCTTTGAATTTTAACATCCAGCAGTCCTGGACTTTAACTAAGTTAAAACTTAAGATAAAAAAAAGAAAATTTTTTTTTTTTTTTTAACTACCACGTACACATGGGAAGCAGCATGATGTACGTGTGAGTCTTGCGGCTTAACGCTCAAGATTGTCAGTTCGATCGGGGAACTACTGCTGCTCATCTATAAGAGTGGCTTCTATAGATGAGAACAAAAACAGCCATCGAAAGATAACCATGACTCGTACTCAAACCAGATCCATAAACCGCATCGCTCTTCGCGCGGGTAAAAAAGGGGCGCGTCCTGCTGAGGTTGGAGCCCTGGCCTCAGTGTTCGAAAAATCAGCTACAGAGCTCAAACTCAAACAAAAACTACTAAAATGCAAACAAACAATACAGATAGCGACATTTAACGTGAGAACCCTAAATAGAATAGGTCAACTATCAGAGCTAACTGCATCAGCCGTAGAACATAAGATAGATATAATTTGCATACAAGAGCACCGATACACGCACACCGAAGATATCAAGTATCACGAAACTGGTAATGGATGGATGCTGGTGACTGTATCCGCATGGAAAAACTCTGTCAATGCATCGGTAGGAGGGGTGGGAATACTTCTAGGACCAAGAGCGTTAAAAACACTGAACAGCATTGAGAGAATACAACCTAGGATGATGGCCGCAACGTTTAATGGCAACCCCAAAGCAACAATTATCTCCTGCTACAGCCCTACCAATGTTAGCGAAGAAAACGAAATAGCCACCTTCTACGAAGATCTATCCTCCCTAGTACGTAGCATTCCGAAACACAACCTGCTAGTCATTGGCGGAGATATGAATGCACAAATCGGGAAAAACAGACACAACAAATACAGCCTACACTGTGCGTCTAACAGGAATGGACAGCATTTAATAGATTTCATGATAGAAAATAGATTAACATGCCTCAATACAAACTTTCAAAAAAGGGAGGGGAAATTATGGACCTACACATACGCGAATAAGAGTAAAGCACAGATAGACTACGTCCTTATAAACAGAAAATGGAAAAACAGTGCGATGAATTGCGAGGCATACTCCTCTTTCGAGGGTGTGTCCTCCGATCATCGAATAGTTACGGCCAAAGTACGACTAAGCCTAAGAAAAAACGCCACACGTAAAGCGACGACCAAGCACTATGACTGGGCCCTACTCAACAACAGAGATATTAGAGATAAGTATGCATTAGAATTAAGAAACAGATTCGAAGCACTACAAGAGAAGGCAGAAATAGGCACCCCAAATGACGAATATGAAAATTTTGTAGAAGCACACCTGGAGGCGGCAGAAAAGTGTATTCCAACAAAGCCTAGAACTAAATATAGAGTCCCTTGGGAAACGCTAGCGGCTAGAGAAAAACGTGCACTTGTGAAGACTGCCTCCAAAAGCTATCGAAAGAACCCAACAAACACAAATGCACGAAAACTAGAAAAGGCACAACATCAATTAACAGGAATACACCTAAAAGAACAGGCAGAATACGTACAAAATCAGATAGATAAGATTAGAGACTCGGTGGAAGATAGGCAATCCAGGATAGCCTGGCAAACAATAAACGAAGTAAGTGGAAGGAAGAGCACAGCCAAAGCAAAATTGAAAGCTGCAATCCAAAAAGAAAGAGTAAAACTGTGGGAACAGCATTTCAAAAATCTACTAGGAAACCCACCGGAAATAACGGATGAACCGATCACCAGAATTATTAGTAAGCAATTAGACGTAAAACTAGGTCCTTTCACCAAAGAAGAACTAGACTCGGTTCTCAGAAGAATTAAAAATAGGAAAGCGGCGGGGCTAGACGAGATCCCCCCAGAAGTGTGGAAGACGAGACAATTCGACGATATACTGCTCCGGCAATGCAACGCAGTCTATAGTCAAAAGAGGATAGAACGATGGACGAAGGGAAGCATCCTTCCATTCCCTAAAAAAGGCGACCTCGGACTAGCCAAGAACTACCGAGGGATAACACTTACATCCATAGCAGCCAAAATCTACAATGCCCTACTACGAAACCGCATAGAACCCAAAATAGACAACATCCTTAGGAAAAACCAAAATGGCTTCCGGAGAAATAGATCCACAACCTCACAAATACTGACCATCCGTAGAATCCTGGAAGGCGTTCGGGCAAAAAACTTACAGGCGACATTACTATTTGTCGACTTTACCAAGGCATTCGATTCCATACACAGAGGGAAGATGGAGCAAATCCTACTAGCATACGGCCTACCAAAAGAAACCGTAGCAGCGATAATGATTCTCTACAGAAACACCAAAGTGAAAGTACGTTCACCAGATGGAGACACGGAATACTTCGACATAGTTGCAGGAGTACTACAAGGAGACACACTAGCCCCGTACCTCTTTATCATCTGTCTAGACTATGTGCTTAGGACTTCGATCGACAAAATCAGAGAAAATGGCTTCCAGCTGACTAAGAGAAGAAGTAAAAGGTACCCCGCAAAAACAATCACGGACGCCGACTACGCTGATGACTTGGCGTTACTAGCGAATACGCCTAATCAAGCAGAGACATTACTGCATAGTCTGGAACGAGCCGCAGCTGGCATTGGCCTCCATGTCAATGCAAACAAAACCGAATATATGTGTTACAACCAAACGGGCAACATTGCCACACTAGACGGAGCCTCTCTGAAACTAGTCGACAAATTCACCTACCTAGGAAGCAGCGTCTCATCAACCGAGAAAGACATCGACACAAGACTGACGAAAGCATGGACAGCTATCGATAGGCTCTCGATCATATGGAAGTCGGACCTAACTGATAAAATGAAACGCAGTTTCTTCCAGGCAGCGGTTGTGTCGATACTGCTATATGGATGCACCACATGGACGCTTACGAAGCGGCTGGAGAGGAGGCTGGACGGAAATTATACAAGAATGTTGAGAGCAGTATTAAACAAGTCCTGGCGACAACACCACACGAGACTCCAACTATACGGACACTTGCCCCCCATCACAAAAACTATACAAGTTCGACGAACCAGACACGCAGGACACTGCTGGAGAAGCAAGGACGAGCTGATAAGCGATGTACTCCTGTGGACCCCCACACATGGATGTGCAAGAGTGGGACGACCAGCACGAACTTACATACAGCAGCTATGTGAGGACACGGGATGTAACCCTGAAGACCTGCCGGAGGCGATGAATGATAGGGAGAAATGGCGAGAGACGGTCAGGGATATCCGCGCAGGCGGCGCGACATGATGATGATGATGATAACACGTGGATGTACAAATAGCTATGCGTAGACATTGTGGTACAATTTGGTGCAGTAATATTACAACCGTCTATTTGTGGTACCAGCGTCGATTTGTTATCGTTATGGTCATAAGTGTATTTTCTAACTTCTCTTGCACCAATTCATTCTATTCTTCTTTTGCTGGGAAGATAACAACAACAAAGACACCAATTTAGTCATCTGTAAACAGTTCTTTATTTCTAGAAGACACATTTTAACCCTATGACATTTACAGGGAATTGAGAAAACAGGTGGAAATAGTAAACGTTCTCTTCAAACACTTACTCTGCAACTGATTAGCTGTTCAAACTATTTTCTAAATTTACAACCGTTTTGGTCTCTCGGTTGAAATTATCCAATTGGAGCCGTGGTCTTAATTTGACCTCGAGTTCAATAGCTCTCAATCATACCGTGACCAACGGTATTTTCCTTGATTCTAACATTTCTTGACCTTAATTAAATTAACCACATACTAGTCAATAAAAGATTTCAATAATTCATTTCTAAAAAATGGATAGAGGTTGGAAAATTGATATATCTACAGAAAACGTAGCCAGGTATTAATCGTAAAACTGAGGGAAGCCAAAGTGGTACGAGGATCATTAAATAAATTTCCAGACTTTTTCGGATGGGCACTTTTATTGATAGTACATGCATGAAACTCTAGTCCCCTTCGAAGTAATCTCCTCCAGTTGTAACGCACTTGTTGTACCGTTCCAACAACATCTGGAAGGCCCTATGGAAGTCCTCTTGTGTAAGTGTGTCAATGACTTTCGTCACAGCCTCTTTCATCTCCTCAATTGTCTTTTAACGACAACTTAGGGAATAAGCAAAAGTCACTGGGAGCAAGGTCTGGACTTTAGGGAAGCTGAGGAACTGTCTTGATGCCCATCTTTCTCAAATAGTCTGTGACAAGGATGGTGTTATTGACTGGTGCATTGTCCTGGTGGAAATGCCACTGACCCAATTTGGAGAGTGCTAGCCTCTTCCGACGGAATCTCTTCCTGAACTCCCTTAAAACCTCAACATAGTAAACCTAATCCTAAGCCTTTGGCCAAACAACTCTGGTCTATTAACTTCCTTACTCCTTCCACATCTTTCATCATCCCTCAGGGACTCCCTGCTTTCCTTGAATCTCTTATGCCTCTCAAAAACCGATGCTCGATTCATCCAAGATGGTCGAAAAGCAATCTGAAGCGTTCCATACGATTCTGTGGCATTTTTTCCAAGTTTAAAACAGAATTTTATTGCATATCGTTCTTATAAAGTGTCCTCACGTCCAGATTGCATTTTTGAAATTCACCAGCTGTGACAATCAGCTTCATTGATGTATAGCAATAACATAGTGAATTTTCAAGAATCTACGACAATTTTAAGTGCCTGTATAAAAAAAATTCTGGAGACTTATTGAATGTCCCTCGTATAAATTCATCGATCAAATTTAGTGCGTATCAGCAACGCACTCTTTCAGATCTGTTGTATGTCACTGTTGATGTACATTTATAGCCAAAAATTCTTAGAAAGATTCCAATAATACTGTTAAAGTAGAATATTAAACGTAGAAAAAAACTCTTTTACACCAGACATTGAAAGTTCTGCAATATATGGCATCCTATGCATGGAAAATAAGCCTATCAAATATGCTCTGCGATGGTCCAAACATCTTTTACGAATGGATGATAATCATATTTCAAACAAATATTTTAGGGTGGAATGTCTACTGTAATAGTCACTAATGTAATTAAGGTCTGTTTGAAAAAAAGTAACATGTATATTTGTAGAGGCCTGGAAGGAACACGTACATGACAGAACTTCTTTGAAGAATAACGCATCTAAATCAAGGAAACAGTAAACATAACCGAATGAAGTACTAAAAACTGAAACTACAAGCTTTTAAAGGTGAAATACTGATAAAAGTTCAGCTCACTTGAAAAATCTGTGCGATATTCTGTCTTTTGATGGCAGGATTTGTCGGTTAATCGAGACAGCATAGACATATCAAAGTCATATACAACTATTTTGGTAAATGACACGAAATGTCTCAAATATTCGAGCTGGGAAATGAAATGGAGGCCAAAAAATGCAAAAGTATTATTAGCTCCTTTTCTCAATTTCCCATTGAGTTTTTAAAACAATTTCTGTTTTAGAAGTCACCTGAGAGCGCACAACCTCTGAAATTAATGGATTTAATTTTGTAACTGAAAAACAGGACGCTTATTTGCTCGACTACGAATTGACTGTCATGGGGACAATGATGAAGACGATGATAGATACACACACATACGTTTATACACACACACACACACACACACACACACACACACACACACACACACATATATATATATATATATATATGCGTGTGTGTGTGTGAATGTGTGGGAAAAGCAGCTTTCAACGAACACAATGTATGAGTTATTCATCTTAATTTCTACGATTAAGCTTGGTAATTTTTATCGCTGAGAGTATTCAGAATTATTACTTAAACTCCACACTTATATCGACAATGTATAAACAAATACCGAAGAGATTCAGTTCGAAGTTTTTTGTGGGCTCCCGTGTTTGACATGAAACACCTGAAGTGGGCCAAATGGCACATAAGCCGAGACGTTTTAAATATACCAATAAACATGAAGAAAAAAGTTCGAATACCCTGAGAGATAAATACAACATGTGTGATTAAAAGTTTAAGATGTAAATGTATGAATAGCCAACTAATATTATTTTTTAGAGCGGCTTGTATACGGCCAGCCATACTTTAAATATGAGGATATATGTGCTACAGATCCTCCCAAAAACGTTCATCAGGTTCAGGTATTAACGCTAAATAAAGAATTCAATGTGAGTTTATTCCCGGATTGAATTGTTTCTTTCTTTCTGTGTAGAGCTAACCCGTGGTTTGTACAATTTTGAGCAAAGCCGGCGTCCGATGGATGTTAAGAAAATGGCAAAACGTCGGGGAAATGCATCGTTAAGCTGGCTTGACTAGCCGGGTCACTGATCGGTACTGCCACATTTGAAGTATTAGTTCATTCTTCGATGTTTTGCCACTCTTTTCAAAATGATTTCAGAATAGTCAGAATATAAAGAGATAAAGGATTCTTCCAGTTTAGAACACTTCAAGAGTTCCAACAGAATTTCTTCAAGACAATTTTTTGGTTCACTTTGTAAAAAGATGACTAGGGGTGTCCTCGTGAGATTAAAGCGGTGGACTGCGGAATCGTAGTAGACAATTCTAGATTACAGTTTGCATGGATTTTTCTAAATGTCTCTTTCTCTCTCCACTCCAATCGTGCAATTAAGTTCACTTTCGGTCAAATACCTTTGGGAAAGCTATGAACTCCCTTATCCTCCCAGCTGTGGGTTAAATAGTACCACTACTGTTCTGCTAGAAAGATGGATCTGGCATTAAATAACCCAAGAAGGTTAATGAAAAAGATATAATATTTTTAGTTATCTCAACGATAATTTAATGCCATCGATTGATTTGGGATCAGATTGTCAATTCCCGAGAAGGCTTTTCTAGCAGTCCAATTATTTGTATCTATTTTTCTTCAACATTCACTCAATAAGAGTATATTTTCATAGAATAACGTAGTCGATTATCATACTTGGAAGCATTAAAATTAGTTCTAACTTTTACCTCGTGTTATCTGTTCGGTTCTCAAGTAACATAAGAAAAATTCTAAAATACTATTTCCGTATGTCATAAGATTTCGGATATTAGTATCAAGTCGCTCGGCTTGCATGGATTTTTCTGAATCTTTCTTTCTCTCTCTCCACTCATCCCTATCATTTATCGCTTCAAGCAGGTCTTCCAGACAACATCTAGTGTCCGTATAGAGCTGTTTTAGGTAAGTTCTAGTTGGTCTGCCAAAAGTAGCATATTCTTGTGAAGGGGTCTATGGGAAAATGTCACTTAAGAGTTCGCCCATGCTTCTCTTTTTTGTCTTACTTGGTTGGATGGTATACGTAAAGTTGACGACCTTAGTCGAGGGTGACCCAAAGGCTCCCTTTTCAATAGCTACCACATCGAGGTGTAGGGAGGACGCTATTCCATTCCAAGGATTGCTCCACTTTACCTTTTATCCTTTCCTTATATTGTTCAGTGTTAAGAAAGGCGGCATCAAGTACAATTTTTGAGTCTTTGGTATGACTCGACCTGGGATTGAACCTCAGTCTCCCGGATTATGAGTCCAATAGCTATACGTTCATGTCATCTCGCTTAGAAAATCAGCATCAAAAATCTTGGTTTTTACTTAGATTCAAACTGATTAGAAAAAAATGTCAGCCGTGACTGAAAAAAGAAATCAATAAGAAAATACAGAAATTTAATAAAATAGATTAAGAACTCAGAAACTGCCTATTTTATCGGACAAAGTTGTTTTATGTTGAAGATGGATATGGAAATCTTCAAAGATGAAAAAAAGAAAATATCAAAACATAAAGAGAAAATGAATAATTCAAAATATTATAATGCTTAAAATAATGAAAGTACTTCCCTTTAAAGCATAAGAGAATAGTAATCAGCTAAGAATAATCTCGTGAATGTGAAATTGTATGATAAAATTTCCCCAGGTGAAGGTATTTACCATTTATTATGAATGAACCTGGGTTTAAGGAATGACGGCTTCTAATATGCATATCATTAATTCCAATTAATAAAAAAAAAAACAGAAGCGTGTCAGCAGTGAATCGACCAAAAACTTTGATTGACTGAGTGAGTTGGCTGCAGGACATCATGATGAAAAGACAGTAGTTGGAGCCCGGACGTGCATTGGTTTGGACAGACCCTGCGAGGAAGCACATATTAGAACCACGAGAGAAAACGTGGGATATAATTCAGAGTCGGTATCTCTCCTTTCTCTTCTCGAGACATGTTGCTTCTCTGATGCAGTCGACTCAGTTTTCATACCCTGTTTCACTTTTCCCGACGACTACTTAAAAAGGGTAGTAGCGAACCAACGTTGATATTAACAAATCAATACGGGGTTTTTGAATGTCAGTCACTTTTTTTCTCGGCGAGGTTATCACGACGTTCGACTGATACTGGAGACGTAGAAGTAGTATAAACGTCTACTGAGACCACACCAGCACGAAATTCCATTAGAACACCGTAGCGTTGCAAGTGGTAATTTACTAAGCTTTTTTTTTTGCTTAGATGTGGCACAAGGCCATATGAAAGGGACACCCAATGAGACTCGAACTCACTCGTGTAGGTTTGCTAGTCGAGCTTGCTAACCATTACGCCACCAAAGGCGCCTCCGTAGCGTTGCAAGTGTTTATTTAGGTTATGTAATGATATAACCACACATTTCGTGCTTAACGGTACACTTTTCAGAGGTTATTTGTCCAACAGTAGACGTAATAGAGAGACTAAAGTTCGAATAGGCTTACTTCTAAGCCGCAGTTCAGTACTTTATCCATTACGCAATGGGAACCCCCCTCTTAAAATTGTAAGTGGAAGTGCCCGTGCTATTATGCTCCAAGGAAATTTTCGGTGAAAAATAGTTCTGTTTATGTATGTTTACTCAACCTATCGACGCTCTTAGCGTAACGGTTATCGTCGTAAGAAATGGAATCACTGATCCGAATTCAAATCACGGATGAGGCTGTTTTACTTTGCTCTGAAGCTCATGAAAAAGGCATGAACTCATCTGTTCCCATACAACCATGCTATGTGTGAATAGTATATATATCTGGGATCATGAAACTTGATCAGTCGACTAGTCTAGGAGAAGAAAAGACCCTGAATTCAAACTAGCTTTATTCAGCTTAATAATTGACTTCATGTCCCAGTCTGTCCGTGGGGACGATGGTCGGTAAATACATACTCAACGTTTTAGGTTTGGTTTCTTTAATTGCATATCAATCTTCGTTGGTTATATAATGCCTAGGCTTCCCTTGAAGATAGATAGTTGTGGTCAGGGAAATGAGGGTTCGTACCTTTTTAAAGGGTATTAGTCGTAAGGTAAACGTAATACCGTGACTGGAGTTCGAACTTGCTTAATTCGAGGTCACAATTCAACACTTATGTTATTGCGTCCCTAGAACCCTTCTTCAAAGTTTACTGCTTACTGACCTCCTTTAAACACAAAACCATAAAGTGTATTTCATTAACGTGATTCTAAAGCTGATCATTTATTAAGTTGGCCACATACTATGGTATTGCAGTATTTTATTCTAGTATCGTCACAACAACCCCACTGATATTCTTCCGAGATAAGCCCTTGATTCCAAGGGAGCTGATGGTCATGTGATGGATAATATGATGCATCATATTGTACATTTTCGTTGCAACTGTTGTCAAATTTCAAGTTCCAAGACAAAAATAAGTAAACAAATAAATAAAACAGTAATGCATCATTTCTTTCTGTAAGAATTGAAAGAGTTGAACTGTGCCTGAATGTAGTTGTAACTAGTTATTCATATCTTTCCATCTCTGGTCCTATCAATCATCTCGATGTATGTTGTCGATTTAGATATACATTGTCGTGAGTAATCTGTATTTTCACCCTGGAATTGAAAGAAAAACATAATTTCCGCGGGAGATTTGCAAGATAAGCAGACTTACCCCATCTGACTGATTGCCACAACTAATTTTTTTTATTTATTGTTTTTTTTAATTTATCCAACATCGATTCTCTCAAGTGGTTGTGTGTTTGAGGAATCAAAGCTTGTTAAATGTGAACTTAGATTATGTTGGTAAAGTCTGCGATAAAGCTTTCTATTGGCATATATATAGCTACTTGTAAATTAATACATAACTCTTTATATTTTGATGGACTGTGACATTGAAGTTAGGGAGTTCGAACCCAAGTTGTGTTATTACATTCGTTTTTGGACTAATACGCAAGAGAAATGTATAAGCCGTTATCTACCAAAAAATTGGTTAAATAAAACTCCTACTGCCTGTCTACAGGAGTAGATTTGGTACTGAATAAAACTCGAAGGGTGATATTCCATTGAACGAAAAAAAAGCAAACAAATACATTGGAGAGGTACTATTTACCAACCCCTCCGCTCAGGCAGGATATGACACAAGGTCAATTTTTTAAGCGGAGATTAACAGGTTTGAATTCAGAGTTTTCCTTCTCCTAGACTAGTTGCCTCACCAAGGCTGAAGAACCTAGTCCGTCCTACTATTTATCCATAGCTGGAGGGAGAATAAGGGGTTTCATACCTTTCCCAAGGGTATTTGCCCGAAAGTGAACGTAATAGCGCGACTGGAGTACGAACTCGCGTACTACGATTCCGCAGTTCATCGCTTTAACCATTACACCACGAGGACACCCCCCATTGGAGAGGTAAACTCGTAGCGTTGTGGCTAATGTACAAAACTGCGAAATCGTATTAAGTGGGTTCGAACCCCGTCTGCTCTCTTATGTTTTCTTGGGAAATAATACACTAGGAGAAGATACGCCCACACTAATACCCTTTGGAAAGGTAAGTCCCCACTAATACCTCCAACTACAAGATAAATATTATCACATATGTTCTTCTAAATGAGTGATTTGGCTTTAAATAACCCATGATAGTTAATATACCATTAAACAGTCTCTCTCTCTCTCTCTATATATATATATATATATATATATATTATCATCCACAGACAGATCTGTTTCGTTCTATCAGAAATCATCAGTGTAGCTAGGCAGTATCTTCCCGTAGCTGGGATAGAAACCCGGTTGACTCAAACGCCAAGCCAAAGCTTCTAACCATTCAGCTACGAGGAGATATTAGCTGCGAAGTAAATTTTAAACGGTTATGAATCCCAATTACTATTGTTTACATACATCTGTTCAACGGTAGCCGAGACCTCAATTCAAACGAAGAGGCTTGCAATAGACGCTAATGGCAACACGATTACTTCTTCGCCAGAGAACTCAACCCCACGGGGGTAGGGGAGTATGAAAAAGTCCCAAAGTTTTATTCATGATGAGACTAAAAGCATAAAAAGCAAAGAAAAACGGCGACAACCTAGCTTACTGGTTTCGTTCCTCACCGAACAGAGCTAAATCGAGAAAAATATCGTATAAAATAATAAAGAAAACAAAATATGGCAATATCAAGGATAGGGAAAATATTGTACTGGGAACTATATCGAAATAATATCATGTCCTTGCAGACATTCCCTCTGTTTACAGAAAGACGGTCAACCAGACAAAATATAAATTGTCTCGAAAAGTTTCTGATGAAATGAAGAGTATAACTTGCTCAGTATATAGAAAAAGTCCACACTAAACTTCTCAGCTCAGTCACAATTATTCATAAGGTGTTCTGAAATTGAAGACTCATATGTATTCCGAAGATAATCAGTTTGGCCACCAATAAAGTTGCGTATTTTCGTAGGTAAAATTGAAATATATATACGAGGTGCATACGAGAGGGTTCCAGTCTTTTTCTATGGGCATTTAAAATTGTCGTAGACTCTTGAAAATCCACTATGCTTTGCTATATATCTTATGAGATGACTAATTTTTATGATTTCAGGTTCAAATGAACAGCTACAGCAGGAATTGGAATACACCCGACTAAAGCCTTATTGTCACAGCTGGTGAATTTCAAAAATGCTATCTGGACGTGAGGACCCTTTATAAGAACGATATGCAATAAAATTCTGTTTTAAACTTGGAAAAATCCATAACTCCGTCCTTGTCACAGACTGTTTGACCAAGATGGGCATCAAGACAGTTCCTCAGCCTCCCTATAGTCGAGACCTTGCTCCCTGTGACTTTTGGTTATTCCGTAAGCTCAGAGACTGTCGTTAAAAGACAATTGAGGAGATGAGAGAGGCTGTGACGTAGGTCATTGTCACGCTCACACAAGAGGACTTCCCTGGGGCCTTCCAGAAGATGTTGGAACCGTACAACAAGTGCATTGCAGCCGGAGGAAATTACTTCGAGTTTCATGTGTGTACTATCAATAAAAGTGCCCATACGAAAAAAAGTCTCGAAACTTATCGTGTGCACCTCGTATATATATATATATATATAGTTCATCTAATAAGTTTTTTCACTGCTGCTATTAATCGATTTGTACACTTTGAATTTTGAAAGTCTTATCTTTCTTCGTTTTTATTAATAAAACTGATATATATATATATATATATATATATATATATATATATATATATATATATATATATATATATATCTGTTTTACAGAACACTATTTATCAATCAATGGTTAAAAATTTCGCTGTCATAGATATTAAAAGATTATGGTTTTTAATTTTGTTGTGATAACACTAAACATTTAATCAGTCATTTTTCCACCGTAAAAGAGGTTATAATAAATGCATAGGAATAAACTCGACGAATATGTTAGTATTTTAGCAAAAAATAAATAAATGAATGATTACTAAATTATCACATTTGGAATAATTGAAAGAAAATATTTTGTCTATAAACCATTTCCAAAAAATCTGGGATTTAAGATACTGATATTTATTAAATTTGTTATTAATCAAATTAGTCGTTATCAAATTTGCTGACGTTTGAATGGTGTTTATTAAATTCGATGTAAGTTGAATTAGCTGTTAATTAAATTTGTTGTTAATTATTTTTAAAATATATTTTTAGTTTATTAAATTTATTTTACATTTCATAGTTAAGTTATTTAGTTGTCAATTAAATTTATTGACGTTTGAAAGATGTCAAGTGAATCCGTAATAAACTAGATTTTCAATTTTATGTTTTATTAATTAGAAATCCTTACATTTGATAATTGTTAATTATATGTGTTACTAATTAAATTTGTAGTTAATTAAATGTGTTGGTAATAAAATTTGTAGACATTTGAAAGCTTTTAATCTGATTTGTTATTAAAATATTTTGACGTTTCTCAGTTGTAAATTAAATTTTTAATGTTTATTAAATTTCTTGTAAATAAAATGTGTTGCTTATTAAATTGGGTTTTCATTCATTTTCTTGAATTTTGGAAGTTGTGAATTAAATTTAGAGAAAATTGAATTTGCAGTTCATTATAAATCTTGACATTTGACACTTGTTAATTAAATTAGTTGTTTGATAAATTCATTGTCAATTAATTTTGTTGACGTTTGACGGTTGGTAAATGAATTAGTTGTTTATCAACTTAATTATTTATAAAGTTTCCTGTTGATTTAGTTTGTTGAGAAGTGAATTTATTGGTTATTAAATTGGTGGTTAATCTATTTTGTTGCCTGTTGTTAATAAAATTTGGATTTATCTAATTTTTTTCACGTTTTTGTAAAAATCAGAACATTTCTGTTAAAAGAAAAAAAAATCATGATATTTTGTAATTACATACATACAGTTTGGTTTCAGTTTTAATGGCATATCAATCGGTGTTGGTTACTTAATGCCAAAGTCATTCTTGTAGAAGAACAATAGTGTTAATTAACGTATAATTTGAATGGAGATGAGAGCTTTCATGCATTTCCCTAGGTTTGTATTTAGGAAGATAAAACAGTACCGCTATTAGGATTCTAACTCACTTAATACGATGTAGCAGTCCAGCGCCCTAACCACTACACCACTGGGAATTCCGCCACATGACTACAGTTCTTCTATTTTCAATTCAAAATAATGTAACTTATTGATCTGAAGTATTTCATAAAATTATCAATTTGTCAATCACTCTCCTAGTTGCTTTTTATTTAACTTTCTTCTGGAGAATAATTGCGAGTATTAATATAGGTTGTCCTATTATCACATTGAGGAGAGAAAATGACAGTCAACAAGCAATATTCATTCAACGACAACACAATCCTAACTTTATATATATATATATATATATATATATATATATATATATAAGAATGCTGCAAGCAATATTGAACAAGTCCTGGCGACAACACCCCACGAGACACCAACTTTACGGCCACTTGCCTCCCATCACGAAAACTATACAAGTTAGACGAACCAGACACGCAGGACACTGCTGGAGAAGCAAGGACGAGCTCGTAAGTGATTGACTCCTATGGACCCCCACATATGGTCAAGCAAAAGCAGGACGACCAGCTCGAACTTACATACAGCAGCTATGTGAAGACACAGGATGTAACCCTGAAGACCTGCCGGAGGCGATGAATGATAGGGAGAAGTGGCGAGAGATGGTCAGGGATATCCGTGCTGGCGGCATGACATGATGATATATATATATATATGCATTCGTGTGTGTGTGTGTGTGTGTGCGTGTGAGTATGCGTGTGCGTGTGTTTCCTGTTGCGTCATTATAATGAACAAAGACACGGATTCCTTTGATCTCTTTCTCTTTTTCTTTTTCTCCCTCTATCTCCCTTTCTATTTGTCTATCTATTCGGATCGGTTTTCGTTGTTGTCAAGTATTCTAGATGGTATCTAGTGTCAACCCAAAGCAGATCCATGTAAGTTTTTACTGGTCGCCTAACTTTAGTGTGACCAAGTGTAGAATTCTGCAGTTAAAATTCGGTTTTGAGTTTATCCTTTCTTCTTCAGCAGGCCTTAGCATGTTAACCTAATCTTACTTGGATGATATTTAAAACGAAAGGTAATTACAGTCTTTATCTTGTCTTGTGCTGCTCCCAATATTTGTTTAAAACAGCTTTATGTACTTCCCATCTAGTTTTTTTTTTTTTTCATGCGTTTCATTAAACTCTAACTAGTACTTCCATACATCCGTATTGACACGGTTACAGCTTGAAAGTATTCCCGTTTCTTTTCATCTGAAAGATCAGATTAACATATGACAATAGAAGACCATGCTTTTCCTATGTGCATATTGAAATTACATTCAGTAGATGAGACATAGCTACCGAGGTAAATGAATTGGCCTATTGATTTCAGAGATTTGCCATTTAATGAGGAGTTAGCACAATTTTGATTAAAACACAAGTCTTTTTTTTATCTGTGTTCACCAAGAGACCAAAGCCTCTTGCTGCCAATTCCAGGTTTTCAACAGAGATTCAGCTTGATCTGGTGTAATACAATGAAGCACAAGATCATCAGCGTAGTCTACATAGTTCTTTTTGCATGTCGTCTGCTTCTTGTTCTTTTATGAGATTTCTTAACATTCATAGTGCTTAATCTAGACAAATTACTAATAGAAATGGTGCTAATGTATCTCCTGGCAAAACTCCATTGACAATGTCTAAGGAATAAGTGTCACCATAACTTGAGCCAACCGTTACTCTCGTGCTTTTGTAGAGGATCATTATCATATTTACCAACCTCTCCGCTCGGGCAGGTCAATTTTTAAGCGGGGTTTAACAGGTTTGAATTCAGATTTTTTCTTCTCCTAGACTTGTTGCCTTACCAAGGCTGAAGAACCTAGTCTGCCCTACTATTTACACATAGCTGGAGGGAGAATAACTGGATTCATACCTTTCCCAAGTGCTATGTGAAATGCCATCAGTATCGTCCAGGATTTGAAATCGTATCGCCGTGTCCATTTCCTACCACGATAACCATTACATCACGGGCACCTCCTGTAGAGGATCATTATAACGACAACAGTTTCTTAGGTAAAACCATACGCTAGGAGAATTTACAACACCTTTCCTCTGTTTATGGAAACGAATACACCGGAAATATCTACAAACAAAAAAGCTGCCTTGAAATTTTTTGAACGTACTTGTTCTAGATTAGTCAAAAGATGAGTTATGTGATCGAAAAAAAGGATATCATATTTTCTTGTCTTCCATACTACAAGGTAAATTCTATTTAACCTTATAGTTTTTTCGCTTTTAATTTTTTTCAGATCTTTATCACAATTCGCATTCTCAAGTTTACTGTCTAATTGGTAATGCATTTTTTTTTCGGATGGTTTGTCTGAGATTTCAGGAGGGTTTTTAAAAGATTTTTAAAATGTTGTCAACGTTTCTGAAGTCTTTATTCTAGGTTGACGGCTTTTACTTATGATCTTAAGGGGGTCCCTTATACACGAATACACAGATTGTTTTTCAGGAAGAAAATAACTGGAATGCTAAATAAAATAAAAAAAATTTAAAAGATATACTTCACTCAGTTGGCCTTAAAAATTCTTATGGTAGCTTTTTAATAAAAGTAGGTTATTTAGTAAAAAAATATCTACGTATTTTATAGTTCATGTAAAAGTAGAAAGTAAATTTGGTGACCGTAGTCGAGGGTGATCCGAAGGCTCCGTTTTCAATAGCTACTACACCAAGGTGAAGGGGTGGGTGCTACGCCTTTCCCTGCATTGATTCACTCTACTCTCATATACCTTATAATACAGAGTGTTAAACAAGGCCGCATCAAGTACCATTTTTTGAGTCTTTGGTATGACTAGTAATGGGATTAAAACCTGGTCTCCCAGGCCATTGATAATTCGATTACTTACTGTTTTCTCAGTCTGTTAACTATTGACCGATACTCTTGCAGAATTTGTCTCGTTAAATTATTAATGAGAAAGACATATTAAATCTGACGCTGAAAAGACAAAATCCCTGTGATTCATCAGAATTAATCGAACCTAATCCTATTATACACAGATATAATCAAATTAAAATCCTTGCCTTTTGGTAATTGTACTCTCTGACCTTCTCCAAATGTCTAACGTAGCCGTTAAGCTTCTGGGAAATGATCCAATCTAAAGGGTAGATGTTTATCATGATCATCATCACATCACGCCATCAGCACGAATATCACTGACCCTCTCTCGCCACCCCTCCCTATCGTCGATTGCTTCCGGCAGATCTTCTGGGTTACATCCCGTATCGGTGCAGAACTGCTTTATGTAAGTTCGAGATGGCCGTCCTGCCTTTGCGTGTCCATGTGAAGGGGTCCACAGGAGTACATCACTCATGAGCTCGTACCTACTTCTCCAGCAGTGTCCCGCATGTCTGTTTCGTCTCATTTTGATTGTTTTTGTGATGGGTGGTAGGTGGTCGTACAACTGCTGCTATGTGGGGTGCTGCCTCCAGGACTTGTTCAGTACTACATTATTGTGTAGTTGCAGTCAAGTTTTTTCTCCATACGTTTAGTTAGTGTCCATTTAGTGCATCCATATGGCAGTATTGACACGGCCGCTGCTTGGAATAAACTACGATATTCATACTCTGAATTTACTGATTGTTACACACAGTTAAAGAAGACCCAAGAGTACATCAAACAACATTTTGTTATCATAAAAAAACAACAACTAATCTTAGCCCATTGGTGTATTATGAGAATTTTTCATTTTGAAATCAAAATTAAAATCCTTTTCTCAAGCATTGTGACATAACAACTATATTGCATGGCGGAAATTCATCGGGGTTTAAAATATTGTCTAGAAGGTTGGATTAATTACGATATAAAAGACGAACATTATACATCGAAATTCGAAGCACAACAAGAAAGCATGCACGTTAGCATGCAACATTTCGTAAGCAAATAGGAACGCTATGAATAAAATTGATTATCTGTCAAGAGACACAAAATACGTGTAAATGTTGCTGATTTCCTTTCTTTTCTGAAAATAAAAGAAATCTTATATTGGATTTTCTTTAGGTGTTTGTATAGACAAATATGATAACTTTGTTGACACCGTATAATGTAAAACTGGGTCTGTGAATAATGTCTTTTTCAGAGCGTCGATATCGAGCAAAGCATCGAAGTATAAAGGATATTCAATCCCCATACAATAACTTAGTTGATAAATTTGTGCAGATTCACCTAATTCAAACGACACATATATTTCACCAAGGATTTGATTGAATTGAATAAATGTAGAGTTGCCGAAACCACAAAACTGAATATTACTTTGCATCTGATATTTAAGCAGACATTTTGATTCAACATTTTTCAGAGTCGATATGATAAGTTTATGGTGACCAACGCATTTGGTTTGGTTTCGTTGCTTGAGTTTTGTGGCATATCAACCTTTGAAGGTTATTTACCACCACATCCGTTTTTATACAAATAGCCAGTTCTATTCCAAATAACTCAGTTTAGCATGAGTACACAATTTAATCGTCAAACACATTTCTATTTCAAGCTATTCAGTTCAGTCGAATAATTCTAATTCCAACAATTCAGCTTAGTATAAGTATATATTTTCTCCACGCACAGTTAAATGTCAAAACAGTTCTATGTCAAGCAGTTCCATTTAGTATAAGTATATAGTTTAATTGTCGAAAACGTTTCTATTTCAAGCAATTCAATTTACTTCAACAATTCTTATTCAAACAATTCAGTTTTTTAGAAGTATAGATTTTGTTTACACACAGCTAAATGTCAATACCATTCTATATTAAACAATTCAGTTTAGCTTAAGTACAATTCCTTTTCAAACAATTCAGTTTAGCATAAGTACGCAGTTTAAATGTAAGTCACAGTTTAATGGACAAAAACATTTCCATTATTAGCTATTCAATTTAGTAAAACACTTCTAATTCAAACAATTTAGTTTTGTATGCAGTTTCGTTCTATTTAACCCATAGATAGGACCCTATCAGGTGCTACCATTCCAGGCCACAGTGGACCTGGGAATAATGGCAATGAAGGGGTGCTCCGCATTGCCCAAAGCTCCAGCATCACTGGAACCTCACCATCAGATTGCTCTGTGTCATATCAAGGATATTCGTTGGAGGGGGGTTCTTACCCCTCTGCAGAGGTGCAGTCGATGTATTCTATATCCCCAGCCGATATCAAAACAGTTTTATTTCACATAATTCCATTTAGCGTAAGTACACAGTTTAAATGTCAAAGGTTCTATTTCGAGCAATGCAGTTTAGCATAAGTAAACAGTTTAAATCACAAAACAATTCTATTTTAAACAACCCAATTTAGCATATGTGACAATACCCATTCGGCCCTCCGTACTTATCAACTTCTTGTAACGATTCTGTCTTAGCCGGTGATTGATCTAGTGGTTCCGATAGGGGTATCACACATTTCTTTATGGCCACAAGAAATACAACCGAGGGAGTGGGAGAAAAAGAACAAAGAACAAACGAACAATAAAGGCTTAGGTGAACTCAAAGTGCAAGAAAGGGAGTTCTGTAACACTGCATTCCCTGTGCATCTACAGACTAACGCTAGCGTGTAATTCTAGCGAAATTTCTACAAAGCTACAAGGAATGCAAACTCATCCTGACTGGCCTTCCCTCACTGCTTCCTTCTGCTGTCCGTTGTCCACTGCCCTTCTGCGTCACCCTTCGCCAACTGCATTCTCTGAGTGCCTTTTTCCAACTCTCTGACTGGCGTTCCATTGCCCACTTCGAGTCGCGTCGAAGATTTCGAGCTCCGGCCTTTGTTTGGTTTCGCACAATAAAAAACCCCAAAAATATCGTCTGCTTGGCGCACCCGCTTCATAGTGTCACACATAAATACGCAGCTTAAACGTCAAAAACAGTAAATTCAAACCACGGTTTAGTTCTATTTAACCAATAGATGGCCCCTTTATCAGGGGCTACCACGCCGAACTAGGGCAGTGGTATATTGCATTCGCCAAATCTCCAGCATAACTGGAATCTCACCATCAGATTGTTTAGTGTCATATCTTGGACAATCATGAAGGCGGTCTTTTTTCTTTTTGTTGGTTTCTTATTTAAAATTATGATAGAAATGGAATTGAATGTCTTGAAAGTAATTTCGCATTGTGTAATAATTAAAAAGTAGAGGTAGCTGGCCATTGTTCGCGAGTATGATCCTCACTGAGTGTCCAATATTTCTGGCATTGTTTTAAACTAAGTTTAGTAAATAAAACAAATATAATGGTATATTATACACTCAAAACGTATGTTATTTGTAATAAGAGGGTTCGTGGTTTTCCCAAGTGTATTCGTCTTAAAGTTAATAATGATAACAGGCAGTTAATTATTCCATAGTAATTATCTCAAGGAAAATAGTGTTATAATTTTAAAATACTTCCCATTATACATTTTCAATTGATAGATACATTTTATAATTAGTTTATGACTTTAAATTAATGGAAGCCGAAATGCATCTCTAAGAAAAATTAAGTCTTACTTTGTTTTCTAGTTATTTTCAACTTGATAGGCATACACCTCTACCTCTAACCAGTTATAGATAAATAGCAAGGCATATTCGGTTATTTGGCCTTGGTAGTCCAACTAGTCTTGGAAATGAAAAACTCTGACTTTAAATCAGCTTTATACCGATTAATAATTGACCTTCAACTACATCCTGCCTTTGGGTAAAAGAATCTAACTTATACATAAAAGTCACTGTTTGTAAGCTGAATAACTGATAGCCTTTGTCCTTCAGGAATTATTGATCTAACAGAAAAATGAAAAATATGTACAAAAATCGATGCTTTTTTATGTCTTCAGAAATTCAAATGCTTTTTTTAAGAATCAATCTTTTTCGCTTGTTCACACAAACAATAAAGCAGCCCTGAAAATTTAATGCTCTACAAAAAGCAACAAATAAATATTAATGCAGTTTTCTACTGCTGGGTCTAAACAATAACGTGGAACACGTATATATATAAAAATATAGTCTTATCTTTTTATTTGTCGATGGTGACGCTTGTGTGGAGCAGTAGGGTAATCGAAGTGAGAGTTCGCGCGCACGGAGGGGCCGTCGGAAGGCAGAACTGCTATTGGGATCTGCTTCAGTTCCAAATTATCGACCTTATATAGTCTTATTACTCCCACGTGACCACAAATAAATGATAATATAATTTTCTACCGCTGGGTTCTAACAATAACGTGGAAAACGTATTTATATATAAATTTCGTCTAATCTTTTTATTTGTCGATGGTGACGCTTGTGTGGAGCAGTAGGGTAATCGAAGTGAGAGTTCGCGCGTACGGTACTTGATGCCGCCTGGCTCAGCAATCAGCACTATAAGGTGATGATCAAGGGTAAAGTGGAGCAATCCAGGGAAAGGAGTAGCACCCTCCTCTACACCACTGTGTAGTAACTATAGAATAGGGAGCCTTTGGGTAACCCTCGACTAGAGTCGCCAACTTACTTTTATATGAACTGGTCGACTAATTTCAGAGCTTGATTAAAACAATCGACAGATGGCTTCAAAATACAGTAAATTATCTTGAGTTAGACATTTTCCTGTCAATCGTTTTGTACAGGCCCCATAAACAATCAGTAAACATCCAGTAAATAATCAATTAACCTACTGTTACAGAATTAAAGTCATAGTTTTGTACAAGTCAGTCGAGGTGAAAAGATTTATGAGGTCATATTTTTTTCTTTTTAAAGGTTCACAATCTGCCCATCATAAAGTATTTACCCTACCTTGGTTAACCAAAAGTCATCGAGACGCTTTAAATTCAACTTTTAGTAAAATCTGTACCCACTCAAACACACACTCGTACACATACTCACACAAACCAACACACATGCACTCATATTTACCAACCGAATCGTACGAGCAGGTTGTAACACAAGATCAATTTTTAAGCGGAAATTAACAGGTTTGAATTCAAAGTTGTAACCTTTCTCAGATCAGTTGCTATATCAAGGTTAAAGAGCATAGTCTGACCTACTACCTGGCCATAGCTGAAGGGAGAATAGTAGGATTCATACATTTAATAATCTGACTAAGATTATATATATATATATATAAGATACGAAGGTCCACGAAGAGATTTGTATTTTTTGAATTTACTTATTTTGTTCTTACATACGTGCTATATATATATATATATGTATGTTTCCAGCTTGTTTCTTTTGTCAGAGAACATGTGTGGCACAAGGTTTTTTAAATGGGGTACTCAATCAGACTTCAACTCACTCCTGTTTCCAATATAAATGATTCTTGTCTGGTCACACTTGTTTTTATAAGGGTTTTGTACCTCTTTCCTGGAGTGTGTTTACTTTGTTTTGCTTTACCCTTCTTTGATATTTGATATCTTTGTAGTTGTGAGCTTGTGTGTATGTGTGCGTGTTTGTTGGAGTGGTTTTTGGTTTCACTAACGGCTTTTTTTGTATCATGGGGTGTTTTGTGGTTTTCAAATTTACTGGTAGCTCTTCATTAAATTTGCTGTTTAAGATTTTCTCTTATACAATAACTATCAGTTGTCAATTAATCAGAACTGTTTCCCTAGAGTCAGTTGTTTTTTTGCTTTTATTTCTTGTAGTTATTTTACATTATGAACAGAAGTGTAAGGAATGTTAATAATTGTTACAGGAGTATATACATATATATATATAGAGAGAGATTTTGTTATATTTATAAAGAAAAAACTTAAGTATGATAAGAGCGCGTGAATCTAAGGTAGGATATAATAATAATAATAATAATAATAATAATAATAATAATAATAATAATGCACAAACGAACACTTGTCCTAGAAAATAACACACATAAACTCCAATGGGACTTTGACATAAACACGGATCACTGAATCTCGGCCAGAAGACCAGACCTAATAATAATAGACAACAACAAAAAAGAAAAAAGAAAACTTGTAAAATTATCGATTTTGCTTCCCGGCTGACCACTGAATAAAACTGAAAGAATGTGAAAAGAAGGAAAAGTACCTCGACCTTGCTGGGGAATTGGAAAAACAGAGGAACATGCAAGTGATAATTATACCAATTGTAATTGGTGCTTTTGTTTCTGTAACTAAAGGGTTACTAAAGGGACCGGAGGACTTGGAAGTTGGTGGACGAGTGGAGACCATCCAAACTACAGCATTATTGAGAACGGCTAGAATACTGAGGAGAGTCCTGGAGACTTGAAGAGACTTGCTGTCACTCAAACTCTTGTGGAAGACCATCAGCGTCAGTTGATGTGAAAAAACTATAAAAATAAGATCAATAACAATAATACCCCGATTAACTCGGAGCTTCACTTAAAAAAGTACCAAATTGGAAAACCTGCACCTTACCTTTATCGGCTTTCACTCTGGTCGGGTTGAACCGGCTTCCTCCCGAGCAAGTACAGCATCTTGAACCATTGCAGTCCACGTTCACCGATCCTGAGCCAGGTCACACGAAATGGTGAGCCAATCGCGATTCCATCACCGAAGACTAAATAGTTGGGGGCCTCATATTGCTGCTAGGTCATCCTTGATTGTGCTAGCCTACGTCTTCAGCTGCCCACCGACACGTTTTCGCCAGTTAGGAAGAGAAAAAGGGAGAAGTACATCGTGGATGAGCTCTCCTTCTGAGCGTCGAGCTGCGTTTCCGAACCATCGGAGACGACGCTGGAGCAGGACGGGTGGAAAAGGACGGAGGTTCAGGCGACGACGTAGAGTAGTTATGGGCACACAATCGATTCGGCAGCATCGTAGAATGTAACGAAGGCAATCGTTGTTGAACACTTCAAGATTTCGTAGGTCAACCGCTCGAAGTGGCCAGGGATCGCCCGGACTTGATAGATGCGCCCTTTTGTAGCTGTGAATATCTCTCGTCGCCCTCATAGTAACCACTTGAGACGAACGAATGCGGACATTACAACTCCTATACGGTGCATCATCTCAGCAGCACCTTGCCCCGACGGCATAATTGTTGAGATGAGATAGACAAAAGACTGCACGTCCTCCAGATTGACCCCGTCCAGTGTCAATGGCATCCAATTGATTGGATCAACCAGAGATGGCATAACTTTGGTTTTCGAGGCATTTATGGTCATACCCACACCCCTGGCTGCAGCTTGAGTACGGTTGAGCGCCGCCTGGACATCATCACAATTTGATCCGACCAAGACGATGTCTTCCACGTAGGCCAGATCAGAAACCTAGACATTCCGACCAACTTCAAATTGGAAAACGACAGAGCATGATAGCATACACGGATGCAAGTTTTTAAAAATTCACTTTCATTCACGACAGACTGGCTATCGAAATGCTAACAAAAAAACAGACAAACGCGAATGTATGAACAAGCAAAAGTCCACCCTGATCCAGAAAGACCACAATGAAGGAACCGTCTCCGATAACTACAGACCTTTAACGTGCCTACCAATTATATGAAAAAATACTAACGGCAAAATCAGCTGAGAGATTTATATTTCGCTAATGGGCTGAGAACTATTCTCCGAGGAACAGAAAGGATGTCACAAGTGAAACAGACGAACAGGAGACCTACAATAAATTGATCGACACATCACTAAGGAAAGCAAAACGAGACGTTAAAATTTAGCTATGGCGTGATTTGACTACAAAAAATCATGCGATATGGTTCCACAAAAATGGATTATAGACTGTCTCGAAATGTACAAAATATCCCATGTATTCGTAAAGGTTACTGAGAACACGATGAAAACTGGAGAGTGGAATTGACATTAGGAGATAAAAGCTTTGATGAGGTGAAAATCCAGTGAGGAATCTTCCATGGTGATGGGCTATCACCTTTACTATTTGAAATAGCTATGGTGCAACTAAATCAGATACTTAGGAAATGTACAGAGTGATGCAAATTTCATAAATCGCAAAAAAGGCAACATGGACGACATCAAATTGTTTGCCAAAAATTAAAAAGATTTGTAAACCTTGATACAGCCAATGAGGATATAAAGTGACAATAGAGGGATGGGGTTTGACATTGAAGAATGTACTATGCTAATATTGAAAAGCGGAAAATGACAAATGACAGAAGGAATAGAAGTACCAAATTAAAGAAAAATCAGAACGCTTGGAGAAAAGGAAATATATAAATACTTGGGGATATTGGAAGCGGGAACCATCAAATAACCGGAGATAAAAAAATAAAAATGAAAAACTCAGAAGAATGAGAAACAATTCGAAACAAAACTACATAGCAGAGGTCTCCTCAAAGGGATAAATACCAGGGTTGTCATACCCGTATGATACTTGGAATCATTATTTAAGTGGACAAGAAAAGATCTCCAAGAAATGGACCAGAGAACAAGAAAACTCATGACGATTCATAAGGCTGGCCATCCTAAAGATTATGTAGACAGAATCTATATGTCTCGGAAAGGAGGAAGAGGACTCGCTAGCATTGAAGACAACATCGGTATATTAATAAGATGAATGGAAGACGACATAAAAACGAACAAAGAAAGATTGATTATAACGACATGAAAGAGCACAAACAAAAAAATAAATAGAAAACAAAAATAGGTTGAGAAACAACTGTATAGACATTTCTAGCGACAAGCAAGTAAAATATTATAATAGAAGACATAGATATGGCTATGAAAGATAAAACCTTATAGAGAAATTGGAGATCCTCAAATAGTAGTACAAAATAACTCCGTAAAGACAAACTATTTTAAAGCAAAAATAAATAAGAAGGAACAAGATAGCAAGCGTATGTTATATGGTGATAGAGACGAAACAATGAATCATATAATAAGCAAATATAGTAAATTATCGCCAGAAAGGATAATGCTTGATACGACAGAGTGGGAACTTGTGGATAATCAGAGGATGAATCGAGACTATCCAAACTACAGCATTGAGAAGAGTCCTGGAATCCTGAGGAGACTTGGTATCCTTTAGACTTCTGTGAATGACCATCAACTTACAATAGTGCAAATAACACAAAAGGACTATGATAATGATAATAATATTAATCATCATGACCATCATGATTATCATCATCATCATGTCATGCCGCTAGTACGGGTATCCCTGATCCTCTCTCTCCACTTCTCCCTATCGTTCATCGCCTCTGGCAGGTCTTCAGGGCTACATCCCGTATCCTCACATAGCTGCTGAATGTATGTTCGAGCTGGTCGTCCTGCTTTTGCCCAGCCATATGTGGGGGTCCAAAGGAATACATCATTTATGAGTTCGTCCCTGCTTCTCCAGCTGTGTTCTGCATGTCTGATTCGTTTAACTTGGATAGTTTTTGTGATGGGAGGCAGGTGGCCGTATAGTGGTGCCTCGTGGGGTGTTGCTGCCAGCACTTGTTCAGTTTCCCCCTTGCGAAGCAGTAGACCTTCCCCAAATTATATTCAAATTCATTAATAACTACGCAGTAAAGCAGAACAGAAGGAAGGAAAACTCGCTTGTGCCAGCAGAAAAATAGTTTCAATATTGGTTAGTATGTATTTAAGTCCTATTAATTTAAAATGCCGAAAATTTTTCAAAATTGTATGCTGTTTTATTTTTTGTAAAATATTGCTTGAACTCTGTGTTTGAAATGTAAAGACACTTTTACCGTAAACCCAAATTGAATATATGACTATGTCCAAATTGTCAGCATACACGGCAAAAAGTTTCGAATCTTTTCTAAAAGTTTAAAATTCTTACTGCCCCAACCCCCACAAGCGTAGTTTAAAAGAAAACTAAACAGCCTAAAAGTCCCAACCTAAAAGAATAAATAAATTTAGAAATCACAAAATTAATTTCTTAAAAAACTATGCAGTATAAAGTTGATTGCTCTTCCCAAAATTCTTTATAAACTAGACCACCATATCTATCATGCCCAACACAATAGTAATTATGGTTAGTATTCACCAAGTTCATATCACTTTATCTGATGATCAAATAAGTAAGAAACTGAGAGTTACCAAGCGCCGTTGATTCTGTGTCTACACCATCGTAATATATATATATATATATATATATATATATATATATATATTGTCATCCACAGATCAGATATAATGTTTTCTTGTATCACAACTCTTCAGTGTGGTTACACCTGCGAGATGCTCTAAGTCAAGATCGAAACCTTGCCGTCCTTACATCAGTCGAATATCTTACCCCAGAGCTATCATCATTCTTAATGTATGCAAAGGAATTTCTTACATATACCTTTTTACATACATACGTTATCGGCTAACGGAGTGCTTAATTCATATGAAGAGCTACTGCTTTTCAGCATATGTGGCAACTGGCAAATTCTCCACTCGAGTGCTAAACCCTCGGGGAGAATATATATATATATATATATATATATATATATATATATATATATATATAAATTCTTAATTTATGGATGGTGTTATTAATAATTAATGATATTAAGAGAAAATCATAAAGTGACAGATAAAATTGTCCAACAGATTGTCATAATCATTGGAATTAATATATCCCTTTCAAGGAATTACATTTACAAATTATAAGTAATACAGATGGATGGGTTAGACTGAATGTGGCCAATTAAATATAATTCCGGAGAGAAATGAAAGTTCTCCGTCATTCTGTATGTTGAAACAGACTTTGCACAAAATGCCCACATGATAGATAGATAGATAGATAGATAGAGAGACAGACAAGGAGACTGATATTGCGTATATGTGTGTGAATGTTTGAGCAGTATATGGAGAAGTGTGAGAAGGAATGAAATAGAGTGAATAAGAAGAGAGAAGAAAAGAGGAAAGACGAGTGAGAGGGAGGAATTGCGATGTGAATCATCGAAGCAAAGACGGTAACTCACAATCTGCTGTAAATCTGATTAATCGCCCTGTCTCTGTTAATTCCAATAACATTTATGAATTCCTAATTGAATATTCCTCATTCATTAAAGAGTTGGTGCCCTTAAATATCTGTCTTTGACGAAAAAAAAAAACACTCTTACATACAAAAATCTTCTCAGCCAAGTTAAAGAAAAAGGAAATAAACCTTTCTCTTTAATATTTTTAAATTGAAGACGCTTTCCTAATTGGGATAATTAGATTTAATTCATTTTGGTTTTGTTTGGTTTAATGGCATATCAACCACTCTTGGTTATTTTATGCCAAATTCTGTTTTTCATATCTATAAAATATATATTTGATATGTAAACACATTTTGTAGATAAATATCAAATGATAAAACAGTATAATCTTTGACGATTCAGTTCAGCATAAGTCAAGGAAGTTAAATGGTTGCAAGTATTGCTATGTATCACTAACAATAAAATCAAACATCAGTCATTTGTTTATACACAGTTAAATTTTAAAGCACTTCTATTTCAGGCAATTCACTTTAGCTTAAGTCACTTGCTTGCACTCAGTTTAAATGACCTATAGATAAGACCCTATAAGCTTCTACCACTCCAGGCCAAGGTGGACCTGGGAACGATGTCAATGGAGGGGTACTCCGCATTCTCCATATATCGAGCATTACTGGAACCTCACCATCAGATTATTTAATGTCATACCAGGACACTCGATGGAGGGGTCTTTCCCCACTACAGAGATGCAGTCGGTGTATTTTACGGCCCTAGTCGTTTTAAATCCTAGGAAAATTTACTAAAGTATTTTGTCCTTAAGTTGAGAAATGTACTTATCCAAACCTTCAGCACAAGTAGGACGTGAACATGGCTACTTTTTTGCGAGTTTTGACAGGTTTGCATTCAGAGTATTTTAATTTTCCAAGACCAGTTGCCATACTGTTGTAATCCTTACATAACAGACGCCCTCCTTTATAAATACACGTCAACAGAGCGTCAGAGGGAGTTGACCAGACCCACGTGATAGAATCATGTGTGATACCACCATCGTAGTGGACAGATAGACACTACCACCCTGGACTCTCAGCTTCCTATTAACTAACTACTACTAAACCAGGCTCACTTGTATCTTGTTTCTTTTACTTGGATATATATGTTTTTCTATCTACATTTTTGCCAGCATCACAACACATACCAAGGTTAAAGAGCCTAGTCTGCTTTTCTCTTTACTCAGAGCTGATGTAGCTGGAGGGAGAATAGCGGATTCAAACCTTTACCGAGAAATATTACGACTCAATGAAATGTAAACAGCCTAGTTCAGAAATCGAACTCGATTAGCTGTATTCATTTCCAACTAAGATTACCATAACGACAGGAGCGCCTCCTTAATTTGATATAAACTGGGATATATTCGTGAAGCCACACGGTGCACCCAAAAGATTTAGTTTTTCAAAGGGCGTTATCATCTCCAATGTTAAGTATTGCACTATCTCGCAATCCAAGATCAAAATTCTGCGTACTCGATAATATTGGGCATAAAATCTTGAGCAATATTTTGATACATGCTTGCTTGCGACCTGTATATCACGGAAACGAAGCATTTTAAACTATGAATGCTACACGCTGAGGTTGTTAGTATCGTGGTAGTTTGTGCGCTGACAGATTCTAAATTACTTTACTTCGTATGTTATTTGAAAGCTGCACAGACGAGCGTGCCATATAGTAATAACTCATGCTTTGCGAGTTTTAACTAGGCCAAAACGTCGCAGAGGAAATGAAAAATATTAGTTGGGTGAAAACTGAAGATAAAATTGATCGCAATAAAATAACCAGACGGTTAAAGAAATTTCCCTCGCGTTTCAAGAACCTCAATGATCAGAAATTGATAGGCCGTACTTCAAGCCATAGAGGCAAATCTGGGGAGTATCAATCAGAGAGTATCAGGCGAACTCGACATATCATAGCTCAATCTGATTCATCATATTTACGAACTCTATAAAAGCATATTATAATAATTTTGCAAAAAGTATGGCAAAACGTTTGACTCACGTTAGTATTAAGCATATGATTTACTGACATTCTTTTTCGTATTTTTAGTCAGCTCTCTGAAAGTGCACAAGCATGTTCACCGAAGTATTGTTGGAATTTTCTACGATTGACGTCTTTGTTCCACTTAAAGTAGGTTGTGGGTTGGTTTAATGCCAAATACATTTTTGTAAGAATAATCAGTTCTATTTCAAACAATTCAGTAAAAGATGATTACTCAGTTTAATTATAAAAAACATTTCTATTTCAAGCCATTCTGTTCTCTCAAACAGTTCGAATTCAAACAGTTCAGTTTAGTACAAGTATTGATTTTGTTTACTCCCAGTTAAATGCTAAAACAGTTCTATCTTAAACAATTCAGTTAAGCGTAAGTACAGTTTCAATGTGAAAAACCGTTCCATTTTAAACAATTCAGTTTAAAATACAAAAACAGTTCCATTTCAAACAATTCAGTTTAGCATAAGTACGCAGTTTAGTTCTCTTTGACCCATAGATCAATGCTATCATAGATCAAGTGCTATCAAGTGCCACCACTCCGGGCACGAATGGACCTATGAGCAAGGGCAATAAAGGAGGCTCCGCATTCTCCAAAGCTTCAGTATCATTGGAACCTCACCATCAGATCGTTTAGTGTCATATCCAGGACACTCATTGAGAGCGAGGGTCTTAACCTTCTGCAGAGGTGCAGTCGGTGTATTCTACAGCTCCAGCCAACTGGGCAACTCAAAATAGGTTTTACAAGGTGAATTTACTCATTACGGTCTGATAATACAGTATATTACCAAGCATCTGATAGAAAGGCAGAAATTTTGATTTGATAATAATAAGACAAATAAATAAGACCAATTGAATGGTGTGCAAAATATCTTAGATTTACTGTGGAAGAAATATTTTTCTTTTTTTCTTAAAACCGCAACAGATTGGTTTGGTTTGTTGGGTTTTATGGCATATCAACCTTTGTAGATTATTTAACGCCAAATCCATTTTTATGTAAATAAGCTATTCTATTTAAAACAATTCAGTTTAGCATAAGTACACAGTTTAATGGCCAAAAACATTTCCATTTCTAACTATTCAAGCAGTTGTATGTAACAATTCGGTTAAGTGTAAATACAGTTTTAATGTCGAAAAACAGTTCTATTTGAAATAATACAGTTAAGCATAAGCACGTAGTTTAAATGTAAGTACGGTTTAATTGTAAAAATCATTTCTATTTCAAACTATTCAGTTTTACTCAAACAATTCATTTTAGCATAAGTATGCTGTTAATTCTATTTAACCCATAGATAGGACCCTTATAATGTGCTACCACTCCGGGCCAGAGTGGACCTGGGAGCAATGGCAATGAAGGGGTACTTCGTATTCCCCAAAGCTCCAGCACTGCTGGAACCTCACCATCAGATTGTTTAGTGTGATGTCAGGACACTCGTTAGGGGGGGGTCTTACCCCTCTGCAGAGGTGCAGTCAGTGTATTCTACAGCCCCAGCTGACTGGGCAAAACCGCAACAGAAATGGATGGGCAATTTCTTGAACGGAATTCCATGTAGTCTAATACTTTACTAGTTATGGCAATAGACCATTGTTGACGTAATTTTATCTGAGTGTTCAAAATATTTGGCTTTGCCCCAAACTAAGCTATGTTTTGTGGATAAAAAATGTTTGGTACAAGATTTTCCACTGAAAATGCTTATTATTAGGGTCTATTTCCTATCAAACTTCAGCATTGGTACACTGTAATTAAAAACAGAAGTATTATGGACGTATTTAACAAACCACCACTCCATGCGCAGGTCCTTTTTAAGTAGGGTTTAGCTTGTTTCAAGCAATGGATTTCTTTCTAAATTATTTGCCTAACCACATCTAATGACCTTTTATCTACCTATGAATGGAAGAAAAGACAGATTTATGCCTTTCACCTGGAGATTAGCGAGAAGTTAAACGTTAACAGTTTCATTCAGGGATTGAACTCGTGTCACTGACTCCGCTTCTTTCAGTGATGATGAAGGTGAAGTAAGCAGCCTGGTTGTTGTGATTTTCTCTTCTCTTAGACTGGTTGTTCATATTATCCATAGAGTGATGGAACAGGAGAGTTGAATTTAGGCTTTTCTGTTCTTTGCAAAGTCAACCGAAACTATTTCTTTTGGTATTTGAACACGGCTTGTCGATTCTATTTAAGCAGTTATTAACGGTTGTTACTAACAATTTGATAAACCAACAGAGAAACTTGGACTGGGGGAAAAATTTCCATAGAATGTTTAATCTATACATTGTACTTTTTCCAGTTACTAACATGGTACGGAATCTTACTGGTTATTGATTTTTTGCAAACTTTTTTTCCTTGAGCCCTTTACCGTTTTTTTTCCTTCTTTTCAAATGAACTTGTTGCTTTCTTTCTTCAGCTGATCATTGTTGCTTAATTTCTTTCTTTCTTTCTTTCTTTCTTTCTTTCTTTCTTTTTGGTTAAACTTAATGCGTTCTTTAATCTTTTCTTCCTTTAGTTGGCTATCGTTTTCTTTCTTTCTTTCTTTCTTTATCTATTTTCTGATGAACCTGTTTCTTTCCTTCTTCAGTTGGTCTTTCTTTCTTTCTTTCTTTCTTCGATATCTTGCTACTTCTTATCTTCATTTGGTCATTGTAATTTCTCTTTCTTTGTTTCTTTCTTTATTTCTCTCTTTCTTTCTTTCTGTCTTTCTTTTAGCGAGTCTTTTTTCTTATCCTGGCATCCATCATTAATCTTCTTTGTTTTCTTTTATCTTTTCTCCCTCCTCTACTGCTTTCTATGTTACTGCCTAAGCAGGAAATATAATTATGGAGAAGAGACTTCCCCAAGTTTACTGTCATCCTCCCACTCCCCCAGAAAGTTATTTCCAGTCAGGTAAGAGGCCTCTTCGTTATTAATGATTTCTTTTCCATTTAAATGGGTTGAAGAATTTGTTGATCAAGTATTCAGATAAAATGAAAACAACCACTTCTTAATAGAAAAAAGCCGTCTCCTCGATCCACTCTGAGTACGTTTAAGATCGTGTATCAACAGGCCAAGTATATCTTTGAAACCCCTATCACGTGGGTGACAAATTAATTGGCTTGCCTAGTCTGCTGGGGCTGAAGAATACACTGACTGCTTCTTTTCAGAGGGGTAAGACCTCCCCCAACGAGTGTCCTGGATATGATATTAAACAATTTGATGGTGAGTTTCGAGCATTGCTGGATCTTTGAGGAATGTGGGGTACTCCCTAATTGCCATCGCTCCCAGGTCCATTTTGGCCCGGAATGGTATCACTTGATAGGGTCATATCTATGGGACACATAGAACTAAATAGCTGTTTGAAATAAAAGTATTTTTGACATTGAAACGGTGTACTTACGCTAAACTGAATTGTTTGAAATAGAACTGTTTTGATTTTTAACTGTGTGTAAATAAGAAATATACATATACTAAACTGAATTATTTGAAATAGAACTGTGTATATGTATAAGAATAACACTTGGCATTAAATAACCAACAATGGTTGACTTGCCATATATCCAAACCCAACCAAATCAATTAGCTGTCTTTTCCTTTGATATTGCCTCTGCGAACCCTCAAATGACCACTCAAAACCATTGCAGGCCAACATTTTGTGACATATTGGTAGCAAGTCTTGTTAGGGACAAACGAACCCAATTATATGCTTTGAAACAAGTCCAGGCTGGGAAGTTACAAGGACCAAGAACGGGTCTTGCTTCCGAAGCGTTAGTCTAAGGTCAAAGTGTTCGATTCTCCATGCTTCAAACGCTTTATAGACTTTGTAGATCACTTTTTTGACTTGGATAGATTTACCGTACTTTGTTCTCAGCCTTCAACGTTTATACTAAGTGCTTTGCTGTAGTTTTATGATGACATTCGTAATATGCTTTTGGTTGTCTTTTGGACAATAAACGAATTGAAATTCTCCGTTTATTGGTCGTTTATTTGATTGGTTACTGTTTTATGGCATATCCGTTTTTGTTCGTTATTTAACGCTAAATTTTGTATATATATATATATATATATATATATATATATATATATATATATATGCGATAAAAATATGTGGAAACTTGGAAAAATCAAACACTTAAAACCGGTTTAGAAGGCACGATATTTCGTTCTTTTATTTCATTTCAAGAAGTTTCTCAGATTAAATCATTTTCTGCGTTTTTTCTGCGTTTTTTCTGAGACAGATTTCCCAGTGGAAAAAGGCTAGCTCTCCCAGATCCAAGAAGGCAAGACAGAGCAAATCCAACGACAAACCTTTGATGATCCCTTTTTTTGACAGCACTAGCATGATCTACATGCACTGGGTTCCCACTGGACAGAAAGTCAACAAGGAATACTATGTTGAGTTTTTAAGGGAGTTCAGGAAGAGATTCCGTCGGAAGAGGCTAGCATTCTTCAAATCGGGTCAGTGGCATTTTCACCGGGACAATGCACCAGTCCACAACTACATCGTTGTCAAAGACTATTTGACCAAAATGGGCATCAAGACAGTTCCTCACCCTCCCTATTGACTAGACCTTGCTCCCTGTGACTTTTGGGTATTCCCTAAGCTCAAGGAAAAACTTAGAGACTGTCGTTATGAGATAACTGAGGAGATGAAAGAGACTGTGACGAAGGCCATTGACACGTTCACAAAGATGACTTTCATGGGGCCTTCCAGAAGTTGTTGGAACGGTACAACACGTGCTTTGCAGCTGGAGGAGACTACTTCGAAGGGGACTAGAGTTTCATGTGTGTCCTATCAATCAAAGTGCCCATACGAAAAAAGTCTGAAAACTTATTGTGTGCTCCTTTTATATATAATCAAATGAGGAACATGATAAAACGATGGAGAGGATAAAGGTATAGTAGGAAGAAGGAGAGGGTTTAGTATCAAGTGTATCAGGCTTCCTTCTTCCTTCTATACGTTTATCCTCTCCATCATTTTGTCATATTCTTTATTTGCTTATATATTGAAAAACGCAGAAAATGTTTTAGCCAGAGACAGTTCCTAAAATGAAATAAAATCGCCTTCTATAACGGTTTTAAGTACCTCATTTATCCCACTTTCCACATATTTCAACAATATTGTCAGAATCACTACAATCTATCATTTCAATAAATAGATACATACATATATATATATATATATATATATATATATATATATATATATATATATATATATAATTTGTCTGAGAATTCTTTCTAAGTAACTTTATATTTAAACCAGTAAATATAGCCAATTTTTTGCACACAGTTAAATGATTTAAACATTTCTATTTAATATTAGTAATTATATTCATCAAGTATTCCTATCTAATCTAATATTGATTATTTGTTTACTCACAGTTTAATGACTTCAAGTATTCCTATTTAACATTAGTGATTCTATTGATCAAGTATTCCTGTCTAATACAAACCGTTTGTTCCCAGCTTTTTGGTTTGAAACATCTAACAATAATAACATTTAGTAAACGATTAAACATTTCTACTGGATCAATATATAGAACCCTAAAATGTACCACCACTTCGGGTCAGAGTGGACCTGGGAATCATAATGTTGAAGTGGTGCCACATATTTCCCAAAGCTCCAGGATTGAAGGCTTTCTATGAAAATGTAGTTTAGTGTCATATCCTGTAAGATAGATAAGCGGAAAGTAATAATGGTATTAATTTGTGTGAATAATTTTTTAAAATAATTGTAGTGCACAGTGAGATTCGACATCGCTAACAGTGGATTGTGAGATTATTTCCTTTAAATGAAAAATGACATAAATATAAGTTAACTTTGGAAAACGTTCATATGTACGTGTTTGTTGGGGAAATTACTTAGCTCCTCCAGTATTTCGCTTGAGGACACATCAGGTATCAAAGATTTACTCTGACCCAACTCTTTTAAAGGCAATGAGAAGGTACCTCTTGAACTGGTCCTTTCTTTTAATATGTCTCGAGTTACAGGTGACAAGGTGCACAAGCATAAACTCCAATAAAGTATATCATTAGGCTATCAATATTCTAAAGAATAAGATAAAATCCCTCACCCCTAGTTTTAAATTCGATTCGGTGACAGAAAATCAATAATTTATAAACTGATTTGCAATCTGATTGGTTCTAGCGTGTGTCCAGCGATTATCTAAAATGTCAAAATGCAGACAACGGCAAATTAAGAACGATTGAGAAAACGAGGTGGTAAGGACCTAACATTTGAGAAAAGAACCTAATGTTGAAATTATTCCCAGTTCAGCTTGAGGCCATATTTGAAATGTCCTTTGGCTGTCTGGAATCGACAAGCCCACCTGCTGGCGTCCAATCAATTTCTAAGCGTCTGCAGATGATTTGATTTCGGCAAAAATTCCAGATAATTTATCATTCACCTCAACAAAATAAACCAAATCAGGTAATCAGTCTTTTTTTCTGAACACCTATAACATGATCAAGCACTCTATTTACCTCCATTCGTTAGAGAAAGGGAAATAATAATACTAAACATTGGATCTAAAAATCAGCGTGTCCAGGTTATCACACTAAACTGTACCTGATGGTGAAGCTCAAATCCCGGAGATGTGGGGAATGTGGAGTTAGCATGTATTGGAATTACCACAAGACTCACCCAGGCTTGGAACTGTAGTACCTATTGAAACCTAATCTCATGGTCAAATAGTTCTGTTGAAAATAATTATTTTCGATAGGACCCCTTAGAAACACCAACAGAAAAATGTAAATATAAAGGTTTGATAAACACGATTCCCTAACCTCTGGACATAAAATAACTCACTACGGTTTGACATACCTTTAAAATCAGTCAATCAATCAATCAAACGTACCAAATTATACTGTTCCTTGCCCGTAGGTTTTGGTGAAAATACTATCTCTTATCCTCCGTAAAAAATTATAAGTGAAAAATGTAAAACGTTTTCAATCGCAAATTTACGAACATTCCGGGTAGGAACATTTATTCTATAATCATTAAAGTACCTTATTTACGAGGATCAGTTAAAAAGTTTAAAGCCTTACTCAGATTCTAGATTTGTCAAACACATATGTATTTACAAAAACCCTCCTCACGAGCAGGATGTGACACAAGGTCAATTTTTAAGCAGCTCTTTACATGTTTAAATTCAGTGTTTTCCTTCTAGACCAGTTATTATATGAAGGTTAAAGAGCCGAGCGTGAGTTAGTATTTACCAAAAGCCTGATTGAGAGTAGTCAGATGCATAACTTTCCCAAGGTTTTAAAGGCAAATAGCCTCACTCGGGATTGGAACTTGGGTTGTCATATCAATTTTCAACAAAAGTTACAGTACGAACACCCCAATTAAGAAATGGCAGTATGTTGCCACTTCAAAAATATTCATCTCGGGCTCTTCTTTCTAGCAGAGGCTTAAAACAATTTGAACGACGTCTGTACTTGCGTATAGGTTGGATCTTTTTAGACTTAATTTTTAAGTCTGCGAGGGACTTTAAATCAGATTTAATTCTACAAGGATGAAATCCAAAGAAAATGGGAAAGACGACAAGAAACAATCGGTTTTAAAAATTAATTCCAGAAAAATTAATAATTAATAATAATCATGATCGCAAATTCGGGTTCAATCTACGTGTGAGATAGACAAGACGAAGCTAATGAATCTACTCCAAATGTGACCTGACATGAGTGTCTTATCACGTTAAATTTTGAAATTGCAGCTAAGATAAATGTTTTCACAATCAATTTACCGCACCGACATTAAATTCTTGCTTAATCTAATCATATTTGTTCATTCCCAATTTATTTGATAAAAGCTTGAATTCCATCCGTAATTGCTTTATCTCGAAATGGAAGCAACACATTGACCGTCATTATATTTCCATATTGGTCAATTTCCTTTCTTTCAATTCAGACAAATACGTGATCTTTCGTACGTAAATAAGCTTGGCAAGGGGAGTCGTCGTAACACAGTGGTTACTGTGCTTGGCTGCGTCATTTTTGTGACAGAGATCAAAATCGAGTAGCGCTATTACGTTCTTTTTTGCACTAATAACAGTAGAGCAGGCGACCGTCGTCGAAGGCGACCAGAAACCTCCCTTTTCAATAGCTACTACACCGAGGTGAGAGCGCTACCCTTTTCCCTGGATTGTTCCACTTTACCCTAAATACGTACCTCATATTGCTGAGTGTTAAGCAAGGATGTTAAGTTTTTGGTATGACGTGACATGGAATTGAACCCAGGTATCCCTGACCATTGGCTAACACTCTACCTACTAGGCCAGTGGTAATTTATGAAATCCCTTACTCCCTCCACCAACTTTGTTTTGTTTTGACTTGGTTTGGTTTGGTTTAATGGCATATCGACCATTGTAGGTCATTTAATGCCAAATCCTTTTTATACATATATATTGAATATATGATTTCTAAACACATTTTAAAGATAACATTTTTAAACAAGCCTGAACCCCCCTTTTTTTTTGCACACAGTTAAATGATTTTATACAATTCAATTTTAGCATAAGTATACTCTTTTGTTTGCAGTTTGTTGAATGATCGAACAGTTCTATTTACTTGGAATCATGTAAATTTGCTAACTCGTGCGAAATTGAATTGCTGGAAATAGAATTGTTTGATTGTATTGTCGGTAGATTGAAATTTGACAAATAGATTATTTTTGTAAAAAGGACGGACGACTTTAACGACAAAAATCTTAATGGATAAAGATGACACAGGCTTGTGGAATTAGGAAATAAGTGAAAAGCTGACAGGTCAATTAACTAAGAGTTCTTGACACATTGAAATAAGAAATGAGATGACCAAGAGATTAGGCTACAGAATTAGTGGACAAAAGCCCAGAAGCAAAAAGTACATATGTCACCAGCTGGAAGGAAAATAATTTGGTAGCTGACCGAATGTGATTTGTCAACTTTGAGTAGATGTGTTTATAAAAGAAGCCATGTTCAGATGTCAAGCAGAATCCCGGCTAACGTTCGAAGTGAAGAGATCTACCGTCAACCCAGTATGCACTCACAACCACTTTGACTCTCTCTCTCTCTCTCTCTCTCTCTCTCTCTCTCTCTCTCTCTCTCTCTCACTTAGGATTCCACAATCGTAGCAAGTCGGAAAAATTAAGAAAATAAGATATATCTTTTTTATCCAAGTATTCTGCTCTTTTTTTTTTATTAAGTCCAGCTGCAGGGTACAACACAGTAGGAAGAACTACAGGAGCAGTTTGCAACTTTTGATCATTTAACTGTGTGAATCGAAACAATGTGTTTGCAAATCATAAATCTAATATATATGTAAAAACAGGATTTGGCATTAAATAAAAAAATGGTTGACATGCAATAAAACCAAATCAAATCAATCATCCCCGTTTATTTCTTACTAATTGGTGTTCTTAAAATAGTTTCTGTCCGATTATGGACAAAGTATTTCTTTAAACACACACACACATACACACACACATATATATATGTATATATATATATATATATATATGCAGGGGTCCAAAGGAGTACATCGCTTATGAGCTCTTCCCTGCTTCTCCAGCAGTGTCCTGCATGTCTGGTTCGTCTAACTTGGATAGTTTTCGTGATGGGAGGCAGGTGATCGTATAGTTGGTGCTTTGTGGTGTGTTGCCACCAGGACTTGTTCAATATTGCTCGCAACATTCTTGTGTAATTGCCGTCGAGCTTCTTCTTTAGCCGTTTTGTTAGCGTCCAAGTAGTGCATCCATACAGCAGTATCAACACGACTGCTGCTTGAAAGAAACTGCGTTTCATTTTATCGGTCAGGTCTGACTTCCATATGATCGATTACTCATCGATTCAGCTAAAACCTACATACAGCAGCTATGTGAGGACACGAGATGTAGCCTTGAAGACCTGCCAGAGGCGTTGAACGAGAGGGAGAAGTGGCGAGAGAGGATCAGGGATATCCGTGCTGGCGGCATGACATTATATATATTTATATATATATTTATATATATATATATTTTTTTTTATATATATTTATATTTATATATATATATATATATATATAAAACAATAAAATCTCATTTTTAGATGTTCTCATTAATACTAACAATAATAATAATAAAAACTTCATTATCTCTCCTCACAAAAAAACCCCTCTAATAATAACTTCTGTACCTTTAACTTTAAAAGTGAATGCCTCTTCCGATATAAAAAAAAAACGCACTTAATAATAACCTTATATCCCATGCCAAACTAATCTCCTCCCCCAAACAATATTTTATTAAGAAATAAAGAAAAACAACATAAAACAGACTCTCATCAATAATCGGTTCCCTATCTCTATAGCTGATGAACAAATTGAATGTATAATTAACAATTTTTGCCAACAAAATAAACATTGTAACACTCCACCCAGTCAACAAGTATTTTTCAAACTTTTTACCAAATGCACTACAATTATAAATTAAAGGAAAATATATTAAAAACATTGATTCAAAGAAACATACTCCCCACTGATCGTAATAAAAAATAAAACACATCATATACTAGATTAAATTTAAAACCTCCAGCTCAGTCATTAAAGATAATTCCTCTCCCACGATTGGAGTTTCGCAAAAAACTAACGTTATATATTAATTCAAATGTAATTTAGGATATCTCTGAAAAAAAACAACAAATATATACGTCAGTTTAACCAAAACTACCCAATCAAGAAGACTTTAAATCCATCCTTCTGATACCAGTTCCATAGCACAGCATCGAAAAAACATTCATGCCCAACAACTGAATTTTGGAAAATTCTTACGGAAAACACAACAATATTAGAACAACAAAATAACAAGCAAAAACTTGATTCTCGAGGCACTACACATTAAGAAAATAGAACCCCAACTTAATAGAATTAATTTTGGAACCAGTGCTAATCTACTTAAATGTCTTTAGCTACTAATGATACTTATTGAAACAAATTCGAAAAGTAAACGCTACACAGTACACCAGTATAAATGCCCATTCTTACAAATTGTAATGTACTTACAAAAGTTAGATCTCTTTCGTAATACATCCTCCCCTGATGATGGCCCAAGGCTGGGCAGTAAGTACTAAGTAAATAATTAATTATGGAAGATTTATTAACCAATTCCCGCCGGATATCTTAAGATCGATACTGCAACTCGAAAGAATTAATAAAAAATTTGTAAACATAAAAATGTCTCTAACGTTCAATCATATATATATATATATATATCTGTCTGTGGATGACTACAATATATACGCTCCCCTATCCCCGTGGGGCTGAGCACTGTAGCGAATGCAGATGTTAAGCGGATGTGTGTAAACAATAACAATTGTGATTCATAACCGTTTAAAATTTGCTTCGTGACTGTTGATTTCTTCGTGGCTGTGTGGTAGAAGTCTGGGATTGGCGTTTGATTCAACCGGTTTTCGATCCCAGCTTCTGGAATTTAGTATGTCTAGCCACACTGATGAGTTATGATAGAACGAAACAGATCTGTCTGAGAAGGGTATGTAGATATTAAATCAACTGATTTTCATATCAAAAAAGGACTGATTTTGTGCAAATAGGCTCGAGAAGCTGTAATATTTGTATTTTTGCATTAATTGACCGATCGGTGCATCTTGGTCGTTTTAAAATTCTTTGAAATTTTGAGATAACAATATTTGAGTTACCGCTAATAATTTTAAGGATGAAACCACAATATAATTTAAGAAATCTTTTCCCTCCTAAAAGTGTTAACAGTACATTATTAACCTATTAGAATAATAGATGAACGATCAACATTTTTTTGAATTCTAATTTCTATCTACCTTAATATCATAAATAGCTATAAAATAATACCCCAGCAGCAGGTTTTTATCTACCTCAAATAAATAGCAATAAAAAAATACCCCAGCAGCAGGTTTTTATCTACCTCAAATAAATAGCAATAAAATAATACCCCAGCAGCAGGTTTTATTCTGAAGCCTTCGCAAAACCTTTTTCGGTTTCTTTCTTTTGAGTGAAAATCTAACATTCTTCTCCTTCAAGTTAGCATTTAATTATGACATCGTTAAATTATCTTAAATTGAACAAGTATCTCATTGGTTATTTAAATACTAGTACAACTATTTACTTTGTGCCATGCTGATGAATATTTCTGATAGATCAACGTATATATTTAGCGCCAAAAATTTAATTTCTCGGTGATATTGTGACACACTCACACATGCACCTTTTACACACACAAAATACACAAGTAGAGTTAGATAATCACAAAATGCTGCATTTCATGAATGAACTTAATTTTCCTTCTTAAAATATTCACGATCTTTTCTTACAAGAACAGACTTTGTGTTTTCTGTTTTTCAACAAATTTTCGCTCAATTAAAAAGAAATTAGATTTATGAATTCGTCAATCGGTATTTTAATCATTTGTCCACACACATTTTAATCATTTATTCACACACACACACACACACACACACACACACACACACACACACACACACACACACATATATATATATATATATATTTCACATGTATATATGTAATGATCGCGAGGCTAGTACTTTTCTGTGAATTAATATGTTCATATATTCCTTCTCATAAAGCCTTTGTCTTTGGAAATTTAGCACTTTTATGAATTTTACTTCTTCTATTTTCATTCTTGACATAAATATATATATATATATATATATATATACATATATATATATATATATATATAGAGAGAGAGAGAGAGAGATGTATACTGTAAATTAGATATAAACATTTTAAAATGAAAATGACAAAAAATGAAACATTGCTTATTACTAATTTTACTGTTCAAAATGGTACAGCCATATTTTAAAACTGTTTTCAAAGATTAGGTTGAAGCATCATTTGGTCCAAAATTCTGACATTTTATCTTCTCAATTAAATGAACCTGAGCCTTTTAGAATTCACAAAATAATTCACATTTTTGTTGCATTTTTGCTGATTATCATCTCTTTTGGGTTTGAGCTTTTCGTGAGAGAAGAGATTTTCATTCGACAATACCACATTTTAAAATTTGGCTAATCGTATCATGTTAACCTAGAAATTATTCAACCACAAGCAGGTCTTCAAAAATCAACATTTATATACAGATGATAAAATGTACCGACATTTTTATTAATTTGCAACTATACATAGAGTTAGGTTCTCATATATCAAACGACTTACGTACGAACAAAAACGCAACGGCAATAAAAACGGAAGCAGATTACTAATTTTACTGTTCTGGTTGAAATGAATGACAAGCCTGAGGTCTGAAGACACAAATTGATATTTCCAGTTTGATTAATTACCATATTAGACAGTTTAATCCTCCTATCGGCCATCAAATAGCATTTTAATCAAGTTAGAATGGTAATTTATAATTTTACAAAAGTCTACGTAAATATAAATATCTTTGAAATTGGTCGTTTAGCTTTTTGAAATGTTTCCAAGTTTGATACTGTAGGCCAAAATAACTAAATATCAACTAATATATATATATATATATATATATATATATATATATATATATATATATATATATATATATATATATCATAAAAAAATAAATATAAATTTTGTCTATACACTTATTTAAGATCCTTTCAAGTTTTCTGATAAGTGTCTTAGTTTCAGGTTGGAATTTCTAGATGAATTTCCCAAATTTCTCCCGAGCGCTTTCGGACCTTTCATAGGCCATTATCAAAGGTTGTTTGCTTGTGTAAGGTGTGTTTGTTTTTTGAAAGAGTTTTGAAAATTTATACCATAACGAAAATATCCCTTTTTTTTAGAATAAATCAAATACTTTTATAGTAAAAATTATAGTCAAGAAATTATGAAATTTTAAAAATATGCGCTATTATTTTCATACAATGTAATAGAAAACTATCTCCCTCACCCAGTATATTCTGACTGAAAATGGAGTTTTTCAGTGAAAATCGAATTTAAGTGTTTCTCTATGAAATTATATATATTATGAGTATCAATGTTTAATAGTTATAGTAAAGAAATTTATTTTGTTCTCTCGGAAATGGTAGCGTTTATTACTGTAATTTACCACAACCGATGATATGGAAACCTGATAAAATGAAACGTAAATAATTCCAGGCTGTATGGCTCAGTTGGCCGGGACTGAAGCAAACACCAAATGCATATCTGCAGAAGGGTATAACTCCCCCAACGAATGTACTGGATATGACTCTAAACAATCTGAAGGCACGGCTCCAGTAATACTAGAGCTTTGGAGAAAGCGTATTGCCTCTTCATTGCCATCGCTCCATGGTCCACTCTAGACCAGAGTGGTAGCACCTGATAGGGTCGTATCTGTAATCAAATGGAACTACACAGTTTACTTATGCTAAACTGAATTACTGAAAATTGGACTGTTTTGACATTTAAATTCTGTACGGATGCTAAACTGAATTGTTTACAATAGGACTGCTTTTGACATTGAAATTGTGAGCTTATGCTAAACTGAATTGTTTTGAATAGAACTATTTATATGTATAAAAATGGATTTGGCATTAAATAACCGATAATGGTTGATATGCTATAAAACCTAACCCCCACCCCACAAAAAACAAAAAACAAATCCAAGTTCTAGTTGTGTTCCTACTACTGTTTGTCCATGTGCAGAAGTCCATCGGAGTACATTACTTACGAGTTCGTCCTTACTTCTCCAGCAGTATCCTGCATGTCTGGTTCGTCTAACTTGGATAGTTTTCGTGATAGGTGGTAAGTGGCCTTACAGCTGCTGTTTTGTTGGGTGTTGCCACCAGGACTTGTTCAATATTGCTTGTATTCTAGTGTAATTGCCGTTAAGCTTTTCATCATATGTTCAGTTAGCTTCTGTGTAGTGTATCCATATATCAGTATTTATACGACCGCTACTTGGAAAAAACTGCGTTATGCTTTATCGGTCAGGTCTGACTTCTATATGACCGATAACCTATCGATAGCTGTCTATGCCTTTGCTAGTCGTGTGTTGATGTCTTTCTCGGTTGATGAGACACTGATACACCTCTTTTAATTAAATCTAATTTCCATTTAGCCCAAAGCAAATTAACTGAGAATTGAATTACTAAACCTAACTAATTTAGCAGCATTCAATAAAATTTACATGAGAAAGGAATCAGTTGAATATAAATTTTAAACATATCTTTAATTCTTAATTTACTTTTTAAAAGAATTGTTTTGGTAGGTACCGAGGAGATCGCAAATTTTAGATTGCAGGTTTGTCAGTTTGAGCAGTAAAATATATTCTGTCTATAGAATTATTCTCTTCTTGCTTAATAAATAACGCAAATGGATAAACCCAATTTCCAATATATGTTGTTTTGGAAAAGCGAATAAAACGAATTTCAGCAGTTACACAAAGCTTGAAATATTTTGTGACTGTTTTTTTAATATCCGGAAACTAGACTACATGTCCTAATGATTCGTATACGTGCAAAGAAGTAATATTATATATTGACCCTCGACCGAGCCGTCAATCAAGAGATGCACCTGTGTAAATAACCGGAAAAACAGCGGAAGTAGATGGACATAAACAATAATATAACCAGATGCACAGACGGTTCGAGTCAGTTGGAGACAAGATAACAAACTGAGAGCCAGCGGCAGACAGAGGGCTTTGGGCCCTCAGTGACCCACGGTTGACCAACCCTAGCCAAGATGAGGAAGAAGTGCTGCAATGGGTGAGGAAGAACTTGGGTCAAAATAACAGTCCGTCCTTGTTTCCACTCACCTCTCACACACAAGAAACATCACCCTTTCGAGAATACAGTGTGAAAGATATATTTTTATAAGGAAGTGTGTTCGTTCATTCATTGAAGTTCGTCATTATGTTTGATTATGTTCCGCATATATTTGTATTACGGTATACAACAGCAAATTGATTTCAAGTGGACATTTCTGCTTTTATAAACCCTACCAAAGTTGTATTCACTCCCGGGGTGCATATGGATCATTTTGAAAGCCTTACGTTATATATGAATTAAAAAATTCAATATTTCGTGATGGCTCACGCAAAAATGAGCAAAAAAAAAGCGAGGTATTAACTGGATAGACAGTCATAAAAAAGCATCAATGCTACCTAAACTTTTAATTGGTGTAGTGGCTAACATGCTGGACTGCGACACCATAGTAAGCGAGTTCGAATTTCATTGGCACTATAACGTTCTTTACGGACAAATACTCTTGGAAATTGGTGCTAAAGCCCTCATTTCCATCGCAGATATGGGTCAAACAGGATCAACACAGTTTGTCTTCGAAGATAGATTTGACATTAAATACCCCACAAAATTCATTCGCACTTAAACCGAAGAAACCAATCGCCTATATGTACGAGGTTGAAATGCACTTAAACTAAAAAAATCTTCCGTAATATTTTAAATACTTTGTCATTTTGTTCTTAGATAGATTGTCTAAATCTTTTATTTGACATGTGGTGCAGATATTTAAAAAAGATTTTAACCATTAAGATGTCACTTAGTATAATTGACAGTTTAGGGATACGAAGGGAAGCCGTCGAAAAAATAAACTCATGTGAACATAATAATGTGGGCTTATTCACCCCGGTAAAATAGCACTTGGTCTCAAAGGTGGTGGCTTACCGAGGACACAGGATTGCAGCGACGGTATGGTGAGTAATTAAGATGACAGTAACGGCTACACAACAGAGAGAAGTGAGTAAAACGGCATCATAAAAGAAGACGAGATTATTATCACTTCTATAAGTCCAGAATATTTTGTGCTGCTACATGTACTCATTTAAGAAACTGAACATTCCGGCCAATTCTTTTATGAAACCAATCCAAAATATAAATTTCATTAAGAATGGTTACGTATATAAACAGGGTGTTTCAGAAAGATTGATATCTTTAGAGACGCACAAGGTGTTGCAGAAAAAATTGAAATCATTTCATAATCTAATAACTTGATCAATTTTCGTTCAAATAATCTCAACTTTTAACAACATGTGCGAAAACAACTCTAAATTTTATGTTTGGTTTTATAAGGTTTTCCAGATTCTCAAAAATGTTATTCACAGGAAAAGGCGTTTAACAATTAAAGTGGTGATTTTTTCCCACAAGCCGTTAAGAGTTGAGATCATTTCAAAAAGAATTGATGATGTTATTGAGAATTCCCAAATAATTCCCATTTTTAGTAGAATTTTTAACAGAATTTCTGCAACACTTTTTGTAGTATATTGACCTCCGACCCAGCCAAAAATGCCATTCCAAAGACGGATGAAGTGCTTATTCCATTGGCGTGGGCGAGCTTGGCTGACAATATGGGACAGGTTTAAAATCCCACGGTATAGTCACAGACTGATGCACCAGAAGGGAGTGACCTGTGAACTGCATGACAGTTATTTCCGTTCGATGACGACCAAGCATGCTATTCTAAAGACGTCGGAAGTGCATATTCCGGTGGCCAGTTATGGGAAGATACTGAGTGGGCGATTGAATTCGGTGAAGACAGGAAGTCAGTTAGTTTGGAGACCAAATCAGTTGGTGACAAGATGCGATAGAGAAAGCCAGCACCCAGCAGAGCTGGGCCCCCGGGCCTCCGGCTGAGCAGCACAGGAGAACGGGAAAGAAACGCTGGTGTCTCCAACTCCCTCTCACACACAACCCTTTCAAATAAAGTGAGAAGTACATATTTTTCTAAAAGACTGTGTCGTTCGTTATCATTGTGTTGTCGTTATGATTTCGCATGCATATGTGTTTGTATGGTTGCTTATAACTATACAACATTTTGGACTTGAGCTTTTCGTGAGAGAAGAGATTTTCATTCAACTATCCCATATTACAAAATTTGGCTAATAGTATCATATTAACCAAGAAATTATTCAACCACTAACAGGTTATTTAAAAATATGCATCTACATACAGATAATTATACGTACAGACATTTTTATTCATTTGCAGCTATATATATAGAATTAGGTACTCATATATAAAACAACTTACGTACTAACGGCTTTAAAAACGGAAGCTGATTACTAATTTTAGGGTTCTGATTTAACCACAAGTCAGAAGTTTGATGACACAAAATTATATTTTCAGTCTGATTAATCACCATATTATACAAATCATCCAATCGATCGTCAAACTGCATCTTAATCAAGTTATTGGATAAGGAAATGATATCAATTTTTAGGAAATACATCAAATGATGACTTATTTTTAATCCCCCTCTCCCACCACATTTTCATTTGGCCAGATTTGCTTCCATTCTCCTCCTCCCATATATATATATATATATATATATATATATATAATGGTCTATAAAAGATTGACTCATTTTAAAAGGTCATAACTTTCTGTTTTATACATAAATTTTGATCTTGTATTTCAGATATTATCCTATTTACCAACCCCTCCACTCGGGCAGGATATGACACAAGGTCGGTTTTTTTAAGCGGAGTTTAACAGGTTTGAATTCAGAGTTTTCCTTCTCCTTGACTAGTTGTCTCACCAAGGCTGAAGAAACTAGTCTGCCCTACTATTTACCCATAGCTGGAGGGAGAATAATTGGATTCATACCTTTCCCAAGGGTATTAGTGCTATGTGAAATGCAATCAGTCTCGTCCAGGATTTGAACTCATGTCGCCGTGTCCATTTCCTACGACGATAACCATTTCATCACGGATATTTCAGATATTATAGATAGTTTTAGTATGTGTAAATAATCAAGCGACAGTGGGAAAAAATAAAACTCTGAATAATAAAATTTTCCTTTCAAGTGACGGGAACTACAATTTCATCACAAAAATACAGTGTTACTTCGTTTAATATGATGTATCCATCGAGTTCAAATAAAAGAACGAGGACAGAATACTGATTTAAAACTCTAGTCACAGTAACGGACAACCCACAAAGATATCATTGCAAAAGGATTTACTCAGAGGTAGCAACGAAAGCTGTTTTTTCAATGTGTCAGTCACATTGAGTTTATTATATATATATATATATATATATATATATATATATATATATATAATATACCTACTCTCATATAAAAGAAAGGGTTTGTCTTTATGTAAATTTAGGTTCGACAAGCTGTAATTTTTATATCTGTATTTTTACTTTTATTAACCTGTCTGCTCTTAAGCGCTCGTTTAATTTTTTTTTTTTAAAGTTTCGCCGGAGAAAATATTTGACTTGCTACAAAAAATTTGAAGGATGACAACCCAAAATAATTCAAGAAATCTTATCCCTCCTACAATGTTAAAAATACATTTTTTATCAAATAGAATATAGAACATCATCAATATTTTTTTCAAATTCCGAGTCAACCTCAATCTTAAAAGGAAGCGATAAAATAGATACGTACATCCTTTTGAAGGTTTGAATTTTTTCAGTAAGCTACTCAATACATTCAACTTTTTTTTCTTTTGAGTGGAAATCCAACATTCTATTCTTTCAAGTGTGCATTTGATTTCAACATCGCTTAATTTTAGTGGAGATACTTTTGCATTGGCTAATTCATCCTGATATTCAGTCTTTCCCCTGCTGATGATTATTCTAATTGCATTCTCTTACATTTTTGCATATAAATTTATTTTCACTCTTAAAAATTGACCCACTCACACACAAATTTTACACACAAAAACTATATCAGCGAGAGTTAGACAAGCGCAAAACTGCTACATTCCATACATGAACTTTAGTTTCTCTCTTAAAATATTTACGCTTTGACTTATATTATCCTTTCTTACAAGAAAAGACTTTGTAACCCCTGTTATTTCAATCAACATTTTATTCAATTTAAAGAAATTAAATTTATTAATTTGTATATCGAGGTTTTTATCGATCATTTACGCACTTATTTACTACATCTATATTTTTATACATATATATGTGTGCGTGTGTGCGTGTGTGCGTTCGCCTGCTCGGATGTGTATTTGTGTATGTGTATATGTGTAAACATATATATATATATATATAAATTGCTGTAATCTGAAATGTATTGACACTATAGGATAGATATGTACATACATTAATATAAAACTGAGTTATTCAACGCAAGATTGTTGATTTTATGCAATTTTATGAGATTCTTTCGAAAGCAGTCTAATTTTGTTTCATATTTTCAATTCAAATAATGTAACTTTGATTATTCCCTTCAAAAATCCATACCGTTTTAATAATTTCATATCAATTTTTTGAGACCAATCTTCGAATTCCAAATATTCACATTCTATATTTGTATGAGTTTAATTTGGGCAACTATGAAAATGGATTTACAAAAGACTGAATTCAACACTTGAATACAACATTGTAAGAAATTGGCTGATAAAAATGTTTTAAAAATTTAGTAAGAAGACGGTCAAAACACTCAATCAATTATTCAAATATTGTAATGAAAATGGTTGGAAGACCCTTTAAAATTCTTGGAAAAATATTTAAAAAAAAACACTCTACTGTGTTGATGGAAACAGTTTAAACTTATTTATAAGCTACTAGAAGAAAATTGTCGTTGGATGGATTTTACTGTGAATAAGTGACACAAACTATGTAATAATAATGATATTCACCAATAATGCTCAATAATCTTTAAATATCCATCATTTGAGTTCTATCGTCACTTGTTTGTATTTAACTAAAATATCTGTCTTTTTGCATTTAAAGCACAGATAATAAGCAGCAGTTATTTTACAAAAAATAAAATCTTTCATGCATTCTAAAATGATAATATAGTAAAAGAAAAAAAATCTACCCGTCAGTTGACTTCTGCCAAAAACCCCTAAACAAACATACAAACAAAGCAAGAAGTGATCGATTATCTGTGTACAAGTATTTCTGTAGGAATGTATTCCAGAGGCAAGGGAAAGATAAAAAATAAATTATTTCAACAATGAATATTGGTATATTGGGGATGAGGTATTAAGCAAAATTTTGCATATAAAGAAAAGAAAAGAGTTTTTTTTATGTATGGGGTTTCCAAACTTGTACTAGATACTGTTGATAAAAGCAAATAAATCAATATCACTATCAATTTTGATTGGTTGGTTGGTTGAGTTAATGGCATATCAACCTGTCTAGGTTATTCAATGTCAAATCCATTTTTATACAAATAATTAGTTCTAATTCAGACAATTCAATTAAACATGACTACACAGTTCAATTGTCAAAAACATTTCTATTTCAAGCAATTCCGTTTAGTCAAACAGTTCTAATTCAATCAATTCAGTTTAGCGTACATACGCAGTTCCAATATCAAAAGAGTTCGATTTCAAGTAATTCAGTTTAGCATAAGTACGCTGATTAGTTCTATTTGACTCATAGATTGGGCCCTATTAGGTGCTATCACTCCGGCCCAGATTGGACCTGGGAGCGATGGCAATAAATGGGTGCTCCACATTTCCCAAAACTCCAGCATAACTAGAACCTCACCATCAGATTGTTTAGTGTTCAGGGACACTCGTTGGGGGAGGGGCGTCTTACCCCTCTGCAGAGGTGCTGTCGGTGTATTCTACAGCTCCAGACGACTGGGCAATATCAATGTTGAGTAGTATTTTGTTTTCCTTTCATTTCTTAAATTGTCTTATTGTAACTTCAACTGTGAGTAAACTAGGCCACTTGGAAATAAATTGATATGACAGAAAATTACGTTAAAACTGGGAGGTAGAGTCAACTTTGGGCTCTGGTTTACGTGCTGGACTGCAACATTGTAGTAAGAGGGTTTGAACTCAAGTAACGCTATTATGTTCACTTCCAGTCTAAGACCTTTGGAAAACCTGTTTGGTTGGTTAGGTTTTATGGCATATAACTCTTTTTACGGTATTTAATGCCAAATTAATTTTTATACAAAAAACAGTTTTATTTCTAACAATTCAGTCTTGCATAAATACACAGTTTAATTGTCAAAAACATTTCTATTTCAAACTATTCAGTTTAGTCAAACTCTTCTAATTAAAAAAAAATCAAGTTTTCGTAAGTACAGTTTCAATGTCAAAATCAATTCAATTTTAAACAAAACAGTTTAGCCTACACAAACATTTCCATTTCAAACAATTCGCCTTAGCATAAGTACGCAGATTAAAAGTTAAAACAGTCCTATTTCAAACAATTCAGTTTAGCATAAGTACACAGTTTAGTTCTATTTGACCCATTGATAGGACCCTATCTGGAGCTACCATTCCAGGCCAAAATGGACCTGGGAGCGATGGCGATGAAGAGGTACTGAGCATTCACCAAATCTCCAGCATTACTGGAACCTCACCCTCAAATTGTTTAGTGTCATATCCCGGACAATCGTTTGAGTAGTGTTACCTCACTGCAGAGAAGCAGTCGGTGTATTCCACAGCATTGGTAAAGGTATGAACCTCCTATACCCCTACCCCCAGCTCTGGGTTAAATAGTAGCAGAACTGTCTTTCTATCAGAGTCGCTGAAGGAATTAAATAACGCACGAACCTTGATATTATAGAATCCGAAGTTAAAACTATTTATGCTTATATTTGACCATGCATTATGCATTTAGAATATTTTAAAACAGCGTTTACTTCGGTGACGATGCAGGATACTATTTCACTTTCTGCGAATATCGTCTCTGTTGTTAGAAAAATCACTTAATTATTTTCTTTCTTTCCAATCGGAACTTTATTAGGCTCGTCTAATTCACGCATTCTCTTTGTGAATAGTCCCCATAGCGTAGAAGTAAACTTACTGGACTGAGACATCGAAGTGATAAACTCATTTTGAGGTTGCGGTCGAGTTACTTCTGTTACACAATACATTTCTCTTTCGGAATAAATAAGTTATGAACTCCATCCACTCAACAGTGGGTTAAATAATACCGATACAGTTCTTCTGCAAGTATGACTTTGGCATTAAATCACCCATGAAGGTAGGCATGCCTTTAAAACGAAGAAACCTCACAGCCTCTTCATGTTACTTTATCTTTGCATTGTTTGGTTTTATTTCTTTGTTTAAAAACCGGTTCATTGGCCTAGTATGTTGAGTGTTCGCCACTGGTCTGGGAGACCTGCGTTCAATCCCAGGTATCGTCATACCAAAGACTTTAAAAATGGTACTTGATGCCTCCCTGCTTAACACTCAGGATTATAAGGTACGTATCAAGAGCCATCCTGGGAAATGAGTAGCGCCCTCCCCTACACCTGGGTGTAGTAGCTATGGAAAAGGCAGCCTTCGGGTCGCCCTCGACTAAAGTCGCCTACTTTACCTTACTTTACTCTTTGTTTAATGGCATATTAACCTTTCTAGGTTATATAATGCCAAAGCCATTCTCATAGAAGAACAGTATTGGTACTATTTAACCCATAACTGGGAGGATAAGGGGGTTTAATACATTTCCCTAATAGTATTTGCCCGAAAGTGAATGTCATAGCACGACTGGAGTTCGAACTCGCTTACTATGGTTTCGCAGTCCACTGCTTTAGCCATTACACCATTAGGAAATCCCCCTTGTATTGTTTACTGCAGTTCGTTGCTGCTAAGTAATCATGATACACTATATAAACTGATACTGAGAATATTTACGAGTTATCGTGTGGAAATTAATCGGTTGATTTATGCTGACCTACTGATATCTCTGTTTATATGCTAGAATAAATATTTACGAGACTGCCATTAAAACCTTATCCTTGTTTATAAAATGTTTGAACATATTACTATTTGAACGAAGAATATATATATAGTCATCCACAAACAGATCTGTTTCGTTCTATCAGAACTCATCAGTGTGGCTAAACAGTAGCCTCCCGTAGTTGGGATCGAAACCCGGTTGACTCAAACGTCAAGCCAAAGCCTCTACCCATTTAGCCACGAGGAGCGATTTGCTGCGAAATAAATTCTAAACGGTTATGAATCACAATTTACATATATCCGTTCAACGACTGCCGAGACCTCAATTCATATACGAAGAGGCTTGCAATAAACGCTAATGGTAACACGATTACTTCTTCGTCAGAGAACTCAACCCTATATATATATATATATATATATATATATATATATATATATATATATATATATATATTGTTCTTTAGATATTTGATTCACCCATTTAATATCAACGACAAAGGAATGTACCTCAAGCAGTGGCACCTTAGTCCTCTTCACTTTACCCCATGTCTTTTTGAAATTTTCAATTAAAATGCACTCTTAATATCTTCTCACGTAACTCATTGCCTTCGCGTTAATCTCGGTTAACACCAAAAGTTCATGCTTTGTGAAAAGAAAAGATCAGGTGAATGGAGTAATTGTTCAACACGGACCATACGACGGACCATACATTTTTAAAGAAAATACAAACCCCCCAAAATAATAAATAAGAGAAAAAGCTTCAACATTTTAAGGTATTCCGGTTTATGAGACTATTTTCAATACGTTCATATTTTTCAATGGATCTTCATGTTTGAAACGCTGTTACCCAATTTTTTATATTGATTATCTTAGTAGAATCATCTACGAAATCTTTCTTTTCTCTTTTTCTGACAAAATATACATTTTGCAAAACGTATTCAGGGGAATACTTCGCTATAAATACTTTAAAATAAAGACATGATTGGTCACCAGAATCAAAGCGTAATATTTGTGCATACTACTTGTGATCAGAGTTCTATGTCTCTATCTGTCGAACCAGAAAAATGAAATCAATTATTTTAAAAATATATAGCATTTAAAATCCCCCCAAACACAAACAACAAACGAAAAAAAGTAGAAGCATATAATTCTTAGGTCACTCAATGAATACGGGGTTTATTTTATTTATGAAGCCAAATATATATTCTTTTTCAGAATTTATTTTATGAATATAAACTATGCATTGCCTGGAATGGCCTTAAACGCAGAATTTGTTTTAATTTTATTTGACTACATTTCTGATGTAACTGGGGTATTAGTCTAATGAGTAGAGTGTTGGCCAATGGTCCGAGAGATCGGGATTCAATTTCAGGTCGACTGATACCAAAGACTCAAAAAATGGTACTTGGTATCGCCTTACTTTGCACTAAACGGTAAGAATCAAGGATAAATTGGAACAATCCAGGGAATGGATAAGCGCCCCCCCTACACATTGGTGTTGTAACTAGTGAAAAAGGAACCTTCGGGTCACCCTCGACTAAGATCACCAACTTTATTTTTTACTTATATTTCTTAGATGAAGCTTGATAAGTTTTATGACACAGAATATTCTGACTTTTGGCTTCTTTTTCATTTCTATACGTAAAACACTCATGGATTAAATAAATGATTCAGTTCCAGGTTCCGTGTAAGCACCCGAGTTTAAAATAATACATCTGAAGAAGTCCAAAGGATATATCGACAGAACATTGTGTGTATGAAAAAAGATGAAGCCAAATATTCAAAGTGATGAAAAATTATTTTAGATTTGTAGAAATATTTGTTTTAAGGCTATTCAAAATGGCGGCAAACCACATAGACAGCTCTAAGTTTTAACAGAGGTCTCTCATCTAGTTTACGTTGACTGAGAAGTGCAAAGCATACACAATTTACTGAATGATATGTTATGTATACACAGTAGCGATTTTTAGTAAAAGAACATTTACAAATTAACTAAAAATTGGTTTGTCACTACGGACCTGGGTTTTAAAATTGATGGAGTGGAAGCATATTGAATCTCAGGCAAAGAAAAAGTTCTGGACGCAATGATCAGTTAACAAAATCATGACATAGGTCATACTGTATCACACACACACACACACACACACACACACACACACACACACACACACACACACACACACACACACACACAAATAGACAAATAGCAGGTGAGAGTCAGGGACATAGCGCTTCTGGCAAATACACCACGATGATATATATATATATATATACACACACAATAATGATATATATATATATATATATATATATATGTACAACCAGCGTTGGTCTCCCTGACCCTCTCCCGGAACCCTTTTCGATCGTCCATCGCTTCCGGTAGGTCTTCAAGGCTACATCCTGTATCGCCAAAGAGCTGTTTTATGTAGGTTCTAAGACGTTGTCCTGCCTTTGTTCATCCATGTGTAGGGGCTCACAAGAGTACATCATTTATGAGTTCGTCCCTGCCTCTCCAGCAGAGTCCTGCTGTCTGATTCGTCTAACTGGTATAGTTTTTGGGTGGTAGGTGGCCGTACAGCTGCTGCTTTGTGGGGTGCTGCCTCCAGGACTGGTTAAATATTGCTCGCACCATTCTTGTGTAGTTGCCGTCAAGCTTTTTCTCCATATGTTTAATTAGCGTCCATGCAGTGCACCCATACAGCAGTATTAATACGACCAGTGCTTGTAAAAAACTACGTTTTATTTTATCGGTCAAGTCTTACTTCCATATGACCGATAGCCTTTCGTTGCTATCCATCCCTTAGCTAGTCACGTGTTGATATCTGTCTCGGTTGATGAGACACTGATTCCTTGGTAGGTGAACTTGTCCACTAATTTCAGAGAACTACGGTTTAGTGAGATGTCTCCTCTTTGATTAAAACACACGTATTCCGTCTTGTATGAGTTGACATGTTGGCTTATGCCAGCAGCTACTCGTTCCAAACTATGTAGCAGGGTTTTGGCTTAGGCGGGTGTATCTGCCAGAAGCGCTATGTCATCCGAGTAGTCCGCGTCCGTAATTGTTTGTGCTGTGTATCTTCTGCATCTTTCCTTTGCCAGCTAAAAAGACGTTCTAAGTACGTAGTCTGTGTTTCTATATAGCATCATTATTGCTGTGACGGATTCTTTTAGTGGGGCGAAGGCGTGTAGTATTTTCCTCTGTGTTTCGAGTCAAAAGGCCTTGGAGATGTCGATCAGTAATATTGTTCCCCAAGGAACAGCAATGCGAAAGCTAAACTGAAATCTACCAGCCAAGAAGAACGAATATAACAATGGAAACAACATTTCGAAAATTTACTCAGAAACCCTCCGAATGTTACACATGAACCAATCACGAGAATTATTAGTAAACAATTAGATATCACACTAGGACAGATAACGCAAGAATTCGACTCAGTACTTAGGAAATTTAAAAATAGAAAAATAGCAGAGCTTGATGAAATACACCCAGAAATATGGAAGACCAGGTAATTAGACGACATACTATTCCGACACTGTAATGCCGTATATAATCAAAGCACAATTGATCGATGGACAAAGGGATGCATCCTCCTCTTCCATATGAAGGGCAACCTCGGATTAGCCAAGAACTACCGAGGTATAACCCTTACATCCATAGCGGCTATGATATACAATGCTCTACTACGGAACTGCATAGAACCCAAAATTGAGAACATACTTAGGAAGAACTAAAATGGCTTTCGGAGAAATAGATCCATTGACGTTACAAAAGGTGTCCGCGTAAAAAAAAACTATATATATATAATCATTTTAAATTCTTATTTTTTCCGTATTATATTTTTTATAGATACAGATGCAATATTATAAAAGGATGAACGCTTTGTGTTACTGTAATCACCGTAGTAAATGGAATCGTTGGCTCGTGTTCAAGTCAAGTGCACAGTTCCTTGTATTTCACTTCGTGCTAATTCTATTGCAAAATAGATGAATCCACTTGTTCTCCTCCTACCTATAATAATTAGTAGCACAGCCTAGGTGTTTTAGGTAATGTTAGACAGTGAGTCTAAGAGAATGAAGACTCAGAATTCACGAGCTTTGTTCCTTTTAACTTTGTGTCTCATACCACCCGTAGAAGTGTTTGAGAACTAAATTCATATCCTTGACATGGTCAGCCTACACTCTTATCGCAGCATTCATGATGGACATTTTCTACACAACTGGGGATGGAGAATACACCGACTGGATCTCTGCAGAACGGTAAGTTCCCTCCAACGAGTGTCCTGCATATGAAACGAAACAATCTAATCGTGAGGCTTTAGTAATTCTGGAGATTTGGGGAATGTGAAGCATTCCTTCATTGCCATTTTTCCCTCGTCTACTCGGACCCGGAGTTGCAGCACTTGATAGGGTCCTATCTATGAGTCAAATAGAATTAAATTGTATAGTCGAAATTGAACTGCTTTGATATTTAAACTGCTTACTTATGCTGAACTGAACTACTTGATATAGAACTGTTTTGACATGTAAACTGCGTACTCATTCTAAACTGAATATCGCACCACGTTTCAATTCCTACTCAAGCCGGCTAGAGGTTTACTTGGTCAAAAACGTGGTGTGATAGACAACAACTATGGAAGGCAGTAATAACTGGGGATACGGTTTCAGGACTCAGTATTCCTATCCGAGGTCGCTGTTAATCACCTGAAGGAGGCCATAAGTGAAATTTGGCTGAAATATAGTGAGAAGAAACAACAACAAGAAAAAAACTACCAAGATGAGGACAAAAAGTCTGCAATAAATAAACAATTAATTCTCAGATTAAGAAGCCTCATCTCAAAAAAGATTTCCCAAAAAGACATATTTTACTTTCTCCGATAAGTTTTATGTGGCGCTTTTGAAATAGGTATGGCATATATTAGATGTAAATTCATCATTTATTTATATTCAAATATGCTCTTTTCCTAAGGATCAGGTGACTTATTTAAATTGAAAACCTGAGATACACCTGAGGGATACTACACGCTTTTTTAAACAAATCCTGGAAATATCACCCGACAAAACAGTAGTTGTTATACGGCAACCTACCTTCCATGTATCTTACTATCCAACTAAGACCAGCAATATATGCTGGTTGCTGCTAGAATAGTAAGCGATGTTCTTCGATGGACTCCCACACATGGACACACCATCACTGTCCGACCAGCAAAATGATACGTTCATTACCACTGTGGACGCTAGATACCGTCTAAAGGGTTGGCCAAGTTTTGTGGATAACAGAGACGGATGACCAAAAAGAGCAAAAAGAGTCGGCCTGCCTTGATGATCTGTGTTTGCAAACAACTATCACCTGGTACCTTTCACCTGAAATCAAATAAAAGCAACTTTTCTCAGCACTTTTACTACAACCCTTCCATTATCCTTCAGCTGGTGGTTTCATTTCTTTGCGAGATTTTCATTTCTTATAATTGTTAAAAGGTTTAACATATTAAACGTCAATAAAGAGAATGAAACTGGTTAACTCACAAATAGTTCGTCAATGTTTCGGGTCAATATCCAACGTTCAGCGTTCAGTAATTACTGATCGTATTTACAGTTATATTGAGTTGGTGATATCGAAATATAACAATAATGATACAAGCCGAATCTCGTTTCCGATATGAACGGGTTAATTTCTTTCTACTTTTAGTACTTGGCGACACGAGGAGTGAGACACAATTCGTAAGGGCCTCTGCTAACAGTACTATGTTGACCCCTACCAATGCACGGGTCATCTTTAGATGTTTTAGATATCAAGTCGTCTCTGTTGATAGAGTCCCAAACTGATCTGCTTTAATCAGATCCGAAAAACCCATCTGCAAGCTTCAAATTTTCAGGAACCAGACATGCAGGACACTGCTGGAGAAGCAGAGACGAGCTCATAAGTTATGTACTCCTATGGACCCCCACATATGGCTGAAGACCTGCCTGAGGCAATGAACGATCGGAAGAAGTGGCGAGAGAGGGTCACGGATATCCGTGCTGGCGGCACGACATGATGATGATGATGATTCATATAAAAATATTTAAGTTAATTTAATTGAATCTTATCCTTTGTCAGGCGACAGAATGTTCACTTTTAATATCCAGCCTTCAACAACAATTTCAAAAATATCTCAAACATGCCGTCCCAGATGATTTCTAAAACAACCTGTAAACTTGATATTTTGCCAATATATGCGACAAGTGCATCATATTACCATCGCGTGCGACCGACACTTTTATTCAACGTTCTTAGCCAACTGACAATCTACCAATACAAATAATATAATTACCTAATATGATTAATTATCATCCTTAATCACATTAAATTTTACCCATAGCTGGAGGAAGAAAAGTTGGCTTTATAACTTATCCCAACGTGAAAACACCTAATCCAGAATTTGAACTAGGATCACCATGTCCACTTTCTAAGATGATACCCATTACAACACGGCTAGTCTAAAAAGATGCCTTTACAGATACTACCAGGGATAAATCGTTCCTGCAAGCAGACTTGGCATCTGAAGTTGTAACCATTTATTCGGCATTTTTTAATTGGAAGATTTATTTTTCCCCAGAATTCAACGCCAGGTTGTAGTTTTTTTGTTGTTGTTTTTAATCTCGGACAAAGCTTATACCGAAGATAATTCACCGATAATCTTTCTGATAAATGAGTCGATAATTATGTCAATTTTACTCTTGTAAACATTTCAAATTTTGTACAAAAATGAATAAATGATCAACGGACATGATTCAGTCTGCTACTATTTTTCAACTCACCACTGATCAAGCATAAGTATTTTTCATTGAATATTCGAGGAATATTGATCTGGACAAAAATTCTCTAAAAGTAAATATCTTAGAAAGGTCATTTTCAGAAAAGCTATTTTGAGCTTTTGATAGAAATTGATTTTAAACTAAAACCATAGATCTTCTTTACCTTCAATTTTTTTTTATTAATTCAGTGAACTTCTTTTTAAAATGAAGAAAAAACAAAAGAAAACGACTTTTCCACCGAGGGGAACGTCATCGTTTTCGCTTTCATCGATTTTAAATCTATTTGAACGATTGGTTTATTAATAACAAAAGGGTTCGATTTCTCCTCTGACCTGAATCAGCGTTTGGTGTGCAGGACTTGAGCCGGCGCCAACACTGATGCATCGATTAAGTTTTTTTTCTGCTTCTTTTCTATTCTCTCGGGATATACGGCGAGATATCTCCGAGATCACTCAGATAATTGAATTGTCTTGAAGAAGCTTTTTATGCTCTTTTTCTTCATAGTTGCTCGTATCAAATAGTTTGGAGTTTTTTTTTAATTTTCAAGCATACGTACACATAGACATACGCGCGTGTGCATGCTTTATCTCACACACACACACACACACACACACACACATATATTCACACACACACACACTCATACATACACACATATATTCACAAACACACACACACACACACATTCATACACACATATATTCACAAACACACACACACAGTCACTCACTCATTCATACACACGTACATTCACAAACACATACACACACACTCATTTATACACACATATATTCACGCAAACACACACACACACACACATACATACATGTGTGCATGAGTAATTTGATTTTTTGAAAATCTTGTTTTACTTTCTTTCTTTAATAGTTTTAGGTGGATCAATTCGTACGTTAGTCTTTTCTTGATCTCTGTGATAAGGGCTACGAAGTAAAAATTCTATAATTATTATTATTATTACTACTACTAGAAAAATAACAAAAAATGATAATGTTTCGAATCCCTTTTAGAAACTAACCAAAGTATAAATGGATAATGTTATACCAAGTGCCTGTGTGAGGTCGACTGAGGAAAAAAATCGAATTATGATTTTAAAAAATAGATGAAAAGTACATACCATTGGTTCTTGGTATATAATCTTTGATTTTGTTGGAATTTCTGTTTGGAAGATCTTTAGATTCGACTCTGTTTGCTTATGTATTAGGTAAATCACATCAGAATTGATAGATGTATAGATACACTGACACATATAAACAAATGGTTTATATATATATATATATATATATATATATATATATATATATATATATATATATATATACATATATATATATATATATATAAGTAATTTAGCCGATCGTGGTCGAGGATGACCCGAAGGCTTCCTTTTTAATAGTTTCTACATCGAGGTGTACGAGAGGGTGCTACTCCTTTCTCTGGATTGTTCCGCTTAGCTTTGATCCGTATCTTATGATGCTGTTAAGCAAGCTGTCTCCAAGTACTATTCTTTGTGTCTTTGATCCATTCTACTTCCAGCGATGGATAAATGGTAGGGCAGACTGAACACTTTAGTCTTGATATGGCTACTGGACCAACAGAAAGAAAACTTTTAATTCAAATCTGTTAAAACCGGCTTAAGAAAGACCTTGTGGCACGTCCTGCATGTTTAGATTTGGTTTGGTTTGGTTTTATGACATATCAACCATTGTAGGTTACTAAAAAGCCAAATCTATTTTAAAATATATAAACAGTTCTATTGATAACAATTCAGTTTAGCATAAGTACTCAAACAATTCATTTTCACATAAGTACACTGTTTAGGTTTTTTTTTATCAATTGAGAAGACTCTATCAGGTGCTACCATTCTGGAAAAGAGGGGACATGGGAGCGATGGAAATAAAAGGGTACTCTGCATTCCCCAAAGCTCCAGAATTATTTGTGCTTCATCATCAGATTGTTTAGTATCATATCAAGGTCACTCGTTTGAGGAGACTTGTCCTCTGCAGAGATACAGTCGGTGTATTCTGCAGCCCCTGCCAACTGGGCCAAGATGCAGTTAAGAGTCATATCCAAGACCCTCGTTGGAGGAGTCTTACCCCTCTGTAAAGATGCAGTAGGTGTTTTTTTGCGACCCCCACTAGCCGACTAGGCCACTGGATATTTAGAGAGTTTGGAAAAACGTAAATATTTATGAATATGTATGCATGTGTGTTTGAGAGAGAGAGAAAGAGATATATAGAAAGGGAGAGAGAGAGAGACTTGGAGATTTAGGTCTTATGCATAAAGGAGGCGTGCGTTGAAGAAAATAGATCGATCTAGAATTGAAGACGAAGCTGTTTACATTTCACTTAGTGCTAATACCCTTGGTTAACGCAAGATGCCAAATATTCTACAGCCAGCAACGGGTAAATCGTAGAGCAGACTGGAAACTTTAAACTTGGTCAGCAACCAGCCTAGGAGAAGGAAAATTCAGAATACAAACATGTTAAAGTCCGCTAAATATTGCCCTTGTATCGTATACTGCTCGTGTCGAAAGTGTCCGTTAAATATACTTATGCAAATATATATACATGCAAATATATATATATATATATATATATATATATATATATATATATATATGTATATGTGTGTGTGTTTGTGTGTGTGTGTGTGTGTTTAAACCGGTTTGGTTAAATAAAATGAAATCTTTGTTATTTTGAAGTTTTTCTTTTTTTCTTTCAAGAGTCTTAACATTATTTTCTTTTTTGTAATGTTGAAATTTCTTAATGATTTCTCCTAAGGAGTTATCTATGGTAATCCGAGGACGTTCGGTTCTTATTAGAAACATTATCAAGGTAATGTGTATGTTGATTTCTAAATTAAATCTGTTTAGTATCTAACTAAATTACTTAATTTTTTTATCACCAAAGTGAGGCTTGTTTATATCACCAAGGTAATGCTAAGTGGTTGTGGCAGATTTTTTAAAAATATTTCTATTACACAAAGTAGAATAAAATTTTTTTTATCTATCCTTTGTATTATAGATATTTCAATAGATTTTAAACAATTAAAAATATTATGGCTAATTTCAAAGTTAATTCTATTACTGAAACTAGATATAATATTTTTAAAAGTTTATTATAGATTGAACAATCTATATTAAAATGATAGATAGAACAAATTTATTCGTCTTCACAGAATAGAAATATATAAAAAAATAAACTGCCACTAGCACTTAGCATCACCTTGGTGATATAGACAAGCCTCAATTTGGTGAAAAAAAATAAGAAAATAATTTTATTTAAATATCAAACGGTTTTAATTTATAAATTTTTGTTGTGTTGTTAGCAACCATAGTCGAGGGTGACCCGAAGGCTCCCTTTTCGATAGCTACTACACCAAGGTGTAGGGGAGGGCGCTACTCCATTCCCTGGATTGCTCCACTTTATCCTTGAACCGTACCTTAATATGCTGAGTGTTAAGCAAGGTGGTATCAAGTTCCATTTTTAAAGTCTTTGGTATGACTCGACCTGGGATTGAACCCAGGTCTCCCGGGCCATTGGCGAAACACACAAATTATCTTGATAATGTTTCTGATAAGAACCGAACGACCTCGGTATACGACGGATAACTTCTTTGGAGAAATCATTAACAAATTTCAAGATTGTAACATGAAGAAAAAAGACATAAGAACTCTTAAAAGAAAAAAGAAAAAAAAACTTCCAATTAACAAAGATTCCATTTTATTAAACAAATCTGTTTAAATGAAAAGATGCTGCTGAAATACACCTTTTTCAAGTATATATATATATATATATATATATATATATATATATATACTAATCCACTATCTACCAGCATTCACGGTTACCAGGAAAAAAGAAAAAAAAACCGCCAGGAACAAGAGATAAAAATATCTCTAATCACCGCCCGGGGAAAAAAAGAAAAAATATCATGGGACAAAAAAAAAAAAAAAGAAAAGCCAACTTCGTCACACCAGTTGAAAAAAATCAAGAGATATGCAGTCAGTTGGTCAAAAGAAAAATAAAACCCACCGTAAAATGCCGCAATGCTACAATTACAAGAGTGCTCAATACGAAGTAGAGCCAATTACAAAATTAACTTAAATCGCGAGTCGGAATCCCCCTACTAAAGTTTCACCTCAACGGATCATCAGTGAGTTATATATATCATCATCATCATCATATCGCTCTGGTAGCACGGATATCCCTGACCCTCTCTCGCCACTCCTCCCTATCGTTCATCGCCCTAGGTAGATCTTCAGGACAACATCCTGTATCCTCACATAGCTGCTGAATGTACGTTCGAGCTGGTCGTCCTGTTTTTGCGCGGCCATGTGTGGGGATCCATAAGAGTACATCTCTTATGAGTTCATCTCTGCTTCTCCAGCAGTGTCTTGCATGTCTGGTTCGTCTAACTTGAATAGTTTTCGTGATAGGGGGCAGGTGGCCGTACAGTTGGTGTCTTGTGGGGTGCTGCTGCCAGGACTTGTTCAGGATTGCACGCAGCATTCTTGTGTAATTGCCATCTAGCTTCTTCTCCAGCCGTTTTGTCAGAGTCCATATAGTGCATCCATATAGCAGTATCGATGCGAACGCTGCCTGGAAGAAACTGCGGAGAAGCTTTTCATTGAGTGCATTAAAAAGTAAGCGGGTTATTTTGAAAAGCAAACATTTTCGTTAAAATATATGTTTTTAGTATGAAGACACGTTGTTCTTGATCAGTAGATTTCTGTTGATTGAATGATATATTGATTTTAACGACATAAGGTTATTTTATGCCAAGTTGGAAGAGCATTGCATTCATTGTATGTTGGTTTTTTGTGTTGTTTATAGGGAGTTTTTTTTTTTTTTTTGCGCGCGTGGATCTGTCGAATACAAATGACTTTCAGCAGATCTATTTGACCAATAAATGTAACCCTCACACGTACTCCCACTTCAAGTCAGTGTGGAGTTATAGCCATAAAAAGGTACTTAGCCATAAAAAGGTACTCCTCACTCCCCCAGAGCTCCAGGATAGGAGATTTACCATAAGCTGAAATATATTGTCTTGTCCTGCACCACAATCAGGTTTTCACAAATCATGGTTTGCTGGTGCACAACGGTTTTTCTTACATATTGTCCTTAAATGTTTGTACAGTAATATATATATATATATATATATATATATATATATATATATATATATATATATATATCCAAGTTATGTGTAAGTAGTTACACTGATATAATCTGTCTTAATCTTTGAGACGAAAATTGTATTATTTTGGTTGTGAATTTTCGTACTATTATCCTCATTTTTTTTTCATTTTTATTGTGAAAAGTAAAGAAAAACCCCTTTGGTCGTAAGGTACTTACGGCTTTCTCCAGGTATCACTTGTTTATCTGAGCATAGAAATGATTCAAACAGGGGCATCTGAGGAAGGCTGGGGGATACGGTAGCTGAAACGTTGTGTTTTAGCTTATCATAATAAAGATGAAGAAAACAACCCGAAAAATCACAATCGAAATAGTACCACAGATATTCTACATGGATGGCTTTGGCCTTATTTACACCATGAAGCTTGATATGCTATAAAACAGAAAATAGGCCAAACCTATATATATATATATATATATATATATATATATATTGGCTCTCTCGTGTGTTACTTAATGGATACAGTTCAAATCTTGGATGAGGTTGGTGTGGCTATTAGTTGGACTAAAGAAAAATCTGTGAATGAAAACTTATAAAACTTCTTTTCAACATTGGCCTTGTGTCACTTTCTGCTTACGTTACGAGTTTCGATAAATACGGACATATAGCCAGACACACACATAAATAAACACACAAATATACATATATATTTAAGCAGCCTCTGTGCATGATGTTATACAAGGTCAATATTTTAAACGCAGTTTTTCAGGTATGAATAAAGAATTTTCCTTCTCTTTGACCGTTTGCCGTACCAAAGTAAAAGAGTTCAGTCTATCCTACTATTTGTCCATAGCTGGAGGGAGAATAGATAGATTCCCAGGGATATTAGTAATATGTGAAATGCAAACAGTTTCGTTCTGAATTTAAATTCGTCTCGCCTTGTCCTGCGTGTCTAGCCACAATGAAGAGTTCTGATAGAACGAAACAGTCTGTCGGTGGATGACAATATATATATATATATATATATATATATATATATTTCTTCCAAGCAGCAGTCGTGTCCATACTGCCCTATGGATGCACCTCTTGAACGCTAACTAAACAGCTGGAGAAGAAGCTAGACAGCAATTACACAAGAATGCTGCGAGCAATATTGAATAAGTCCTGGCGGCAACACCCCACAAGGCACAACTATACGGCCACCTACTTCCCATCACGAAAACTATCCAAGTTAGACGAACCAGACACGCAAGACACTGCTGGAGAAGCAGAGACGAGCTCATAAGTGATGTACTCCTATGGACCCCAAAATATGGCTGAGCAAAAGCAGGACGACTGGCTAGAACATACATACAGCAGCTATGTGAGCATACAGGATATAGCCCTGAAGACCTGCCGGAGGCGATGAACGATAAGGAGAAGTGGCGAGAGAGGGTCAGGGATATCCGTGCTAGCGGTACATGATGATGATAATGATATATATTATAACCCAGAACTAATCACAAAAAATATAAAAGAACTTAGATCAACCTAAAACAATGTTAGAATTAAAAGCATATTAGACACCGAAAAAGGATTAAAATAAACGACCTCTATAAAGTTCAAACACAAACAGCATCTAATTTAGAGAAACTCGTAACACGTGGGGGTCTATAAATTAAAAAGAAAATAAAGACATGATGTATCCATTTTCAAAGAAGAAAAACCTTATGCTTTCGAAAACCCCAAAACATCATTCATAATAAAAAGAAATCTCTTTCACAATTCAAAAAAATATAGTAAATTTGATTAAATGCACAAACTGTAGTCAAATTTATATGGGATGCACACATACACTGAAGAATAGATTCTTTCTACATGAAAGCAACATTAAATTGTCGGATAAAAGAGAACTGTATACATCGAAGCACCTATAAGAATGTAGTGACGGATACATTAAAATTATGTCAATCTACAATTACTTCAAATAAAAAAAAGACAGTAATATCAATCTGAACCTAATTACACATGTACACACAAACATACACACGTGTAAACTAGTTACATACACACGTGTAACCTAGTTACATACACATGTGTAACCTAATTATACGTGTACACACACACATACAAACCGACTAACTTAAAAAAATCTCATTGCGTGGATAAATACATTCTCACACACATTGGATCTACCCAATGTCCTCGATACTATAAATGTACAAATCTATACATACATATATGTACAAAGGGGTACCTCTACTGGTGTAATGGTAAACAAGCTAGTCGAACAAACCTTAATGAATGAGTTCGATTCTCATTGGGTGTCTTATTCGTGCGGACATCAACCAGATCTAATCAAAAACCTTTGTAAATTACTACGTAAGTGTGCATATATATATATATATATATATGTGTGTGTGTGTGTGTGTGTGTGTGTGTGTTTGTATGTGTGTGTGTGTGTGTGTGCACGCCCGCACACACAAACACAGAGAGAACACATGCTATCTACTGACAAACACATCAATTAAAAAAACACACAAATACTATAACTAAGTATAACAAATTTAAATTGGAGGTGCCCGTGGTGTAATGGTTATCGTCGTAGGAAATGGACACGGCGACATGAGTTCAAACCTGGACGAGACTGATTGCATTTCACATAGCACTAATACCCTTGGGAAAGGTATGAATCCAATTATTCTCCTCCCAGCTATGGGTAAATACTAGGGAAATTTACTAAGCTTTTTGCTTAGATGTGGCACAAGGCCATATGAAAGGGGCACCCAATGAGACTCGAACTCACTCGTGTAGGTTTGCTTGCCGAGCTTGCTAACCATTACACCACCAGAGGCGCCTAACTAGGACAGACTTGGTTTTTCAGCATTGGTGAGACAACTAGTCAAGGAGAAGGAAAACTCTGAATTCAAACCTGTTAAACCCTGCTTAAAAAGTGACCTTGTGTCATATCCTACCCGAATGGAGGGGTTGGGTAAATATGACAGAAATTTTGAATTAAAAAAAGAAGAGAAAGAACGAAGATAATGACAAAGCAAATTTTTAGAGACAGTTAAATCCTATGAGATAGCCAGAGACATTACATCTGAAGTCAGCGAGAATCAACCAAAACAATCTATCATCATCATCATCATCATCATGTCATGCCGCCAGCACGGATATCCCTGACCCTCTCTCACCACTTCACCCTATCATTCATCGCCTCCGGCAGGTCTTCAGAATTACATCCTGTGTCCTCACATAGTTGCTGTATGTAAGTTCGAGCTGGTCGTCCTGCTTTTGCACGGCCATATGTGGGGGTCCATAGGAGTACATCACTAATGTTTGTCTGGTTCGTCTAACTTGTATGGTTTTCGTGATGGGGGGCAAGTGTCCGTATAGTTGGTGTCTCGTGGGGTGTTGTCGCCAGGACTGCTCTCAACATTCTTGTGTAATTTCCGTCTAGTTTCTTCTCCAGCCGTTTAGTTAGCGTTCATGTCGTGCAACCATATAGCAGTATCGATACAACCGCAGCCTGGAAGAAACTGCGTTTCATTTTATCGGTTAGGTCAGATTTCCATATGATCGATCGATGAAACTCCCTATTATGAAGATATTAAACATACCACCAACAATTTAATCGTCTGAAGGTGTCTGAAACATCTGGGACCCTAATAGCTATACATACATAAAAATAATTTTTTGGACGCGTGCAGGATGTAATAGTTACTGTCATAGAAAATGGACACGCTGACTCGTGTTCAAATCTTGGAAGTGGCTGTTGGTATTTCATATTGCACAAATACCCTGGGAAATTATGTAAGTCCGACAATTCTCCTATAGGTAAATAGATGGGAAGACTGAGCTCTTTAACCTTAAATGACAACAGGTCTCTGGGAAGGAAAATTCTGTATTCTGACTTGTTCAACTCTACTTAAAAACTGACCTTTTGTCACATCTTGCATAGACGGGTATTTGGGAAAATCTATATTAATAATTATAAATAAATGTATGTGTTTTTGAGAGAAAATAACACATTCAACTGCAGCCATCGGTTTTCATAACGTCAAATACCATGGCAAAGTTTCAAAGTTTTCATCGGACGTTCTGAATCATTTCAATAAATCTAGCAAATTTCTGTTTCGACATTGTGAAAATTATCATATCAGGACTTTTAATTATCAACTCAAACAAGTAACTAAATGACTTTATATCTCTCTCACTGTTAGTATCCCTCTTTTCTGAAATGATAGTTGTACAGATGTATGGACCAGGAATATTTTTAGTATTATTTTTCGGACTGTCGACCTAATCTTTATTGTTGTTAGTTTTATCACAATGTTTCGGCCACTGTGTCCTTCGGCCTTCTTCAGGTTTGCCTTGTTTATCTCGGTATGGAAATGATTCAACCTGGAAAATCATTTTTAAAGTTTGATTGTTGATCAAACAAGGCTTTATCTCCAAAATTACAATTCTGGGGGACACAAGGCTTTAAGTTTTGAGGGGGAGCGGAAGAGGTGCAGGTCTGTGAGAACTAAGGAGCCCTAGCTAGCCAGATGGTCGACCCATTTAACAATACAATTTGTCATTCATTCTTCACCAAGCCTGCTGCAATTACCAAAATACCATATTTACTCAATGAGAAAAAGTCCTACTTAAATATCCCGGATGAAAAAAAAAAATTATATTTAAAATGAATGTTTTATATACAATTTATTAAAGTGATGGGCATGGGAAAAAAACGGAAAGAAAAAGTTAAAAAAAAAAACATAATTAAAAACCCATTTGGTTTTCCTCCCATCCCCCATCTATAAAAAGGAGGCTGGCTGTTTTCTGGTTTCCGAGGTGACCAACATGAAGCCGGACCTTCCTTAGTAAGGAAGGGAGACTAAGCTAACGGGGCAAAATAAACATATGATAGAGTGCGGTGTGGGTGGTTCATGCAGGAATGAGAATATAAATACGAATTCAAAGATTTTCAGAAAAATGACTCTGTATCGAGGGTTAACGGTCAAATAATAATGGGGGTGGAGGAGACCTTGGAGGTTAATGGTAATTTACTTAGCTTTTTGCTTAGATGTGGCTCAAGGCCATATGAAAGGGGCACCCAAGGAGACTCGAACTCACTCGTGTAGGTTTGCTAGTCGAGTTTGCTAACCATTACACCACCAGAGACGCCTAACCTTGGAGGCTAATGGCTCAATAACGAGGATAATGACTCACAACATACTCACAACTAACTCGTTTGTCGAATGTTATGCGATTCAAACGTTTTCTATCGCCTTTGATTTTGACCTTAAGCTGATACCTTAAGAACAAAATCAGATCACAATGAGAAAAAATTGCATCGCCATACAATTCCTTCTTTTGCGTCGTCCAAATCACCATTCTTACAACAGCTAGAATCGCGGGAAACACCACACACTTCCCAAACAAGGCGTTCAAGAGATATGAAGATGTTATTCAAACAATGGTGACATTGTTTTCACGTCTATTAATCGAAGAAACATTGCAAGAAGTTCCTATAGAATCGTCTTCAGATGAATTTGAAACGTAAAATTCGATGGCATCAGTCATTTTTGATATTCTTAAAGTAACATTCTTTTAAAACTATTGGATTTAGCCTTTTCAATTATTGGTTCCCAGATTGTGTTCATTTCTATCACTGGTCTACTCACGAGGTCAACATAGCCCAACGTATGTGCCGCTTCTTTGAGACGTCTTCTTTTCCAATGTTCTTCCCTATCAATTATTTTAACTTTATCCCACAAGAGTAGATGGTTTCACTTTTCTTTCCTTATATGGTCAGCCATACCTGACTTTTCTATTTCTCTTCTCTTTTCCATGTGTGGATGAGGAGTCTCGGTGGCGTAGTGGCTAACGTGCTTCGCTGTGACATTCAAGTAAGCGAATTCAATCTCTAGTCCCGAGTTCACTTTCCAAAGAATACCCTTGGGAAAGTAACAGACTCCCTTATCTCCCTCTCTGGGGTTAAATAACCCCACTACTGTTCTTCTCTACGGGTGACTTTGGCATTAAATAACTCGCGAAGTTTGATATGCCGTTAAAAAGAGAAATCAACACGTAATTCATTGAAAATATGCCTCGGAAATCAATAAAATAATAGAATAGAATACGGGAGAAAATTCTTAAATAAATAAAAGATTTATGTCCTCAAATAGTTGTACATTTGATATACGGTATATATATGCAAATTTAGCCACTATAATGAGATAAATACAGAATTATTTTTCTTATTTTCTATTCATTATTTTCTTTGTTATTCCCTAATATCATTCCTATATTTCTAAAATTGTCTTATGACTAGATCTGTTCTGTAATAGTTGCACATTTAAGGTACGATATCTATATGTAAATGTTGCATTGCTTTAGGGATAAAGACAATAGTCTTTCCTTTTTTTTACATTGATTATTACTTTTGTCATGAATTATTTTATATTATGTAGATTGACACAATCAATTATGTTAGCAAATCAAATTATATCTATAAACAAGAACATTCACACAAAGACATTTTTCGTCGGAGAAAGCATTTTTGCTAAGAAAGATCTCTCCAAAGTCTCCGTTTACTAATGTCTTAAGTTGCTTTTGCAATATATTGATTGGTTTTAACAGCATGTCAACCCGTCTAGACCTATTTCATGTCTAGAAATTCGAAAATTCTATTCCTATTAAATATGAATAATTTGCAAACAGATATATTTGACCAACAATCGGCCCAAGAGTAGTCAAAATGAAGGGGTACTCGACATTCCCGGGTCTTCAAACTAGAGCCTCACTTACAGACGTAGCTTCGTGTCATGCGCAGGGAATACATGTTTTGGGAGTGGGTGGAGATACTTAAACTCATGCAGTCAACGTATTTTCAGCCCAGGCGAATTAAATAGTTTGTTTCAGTAACAGATTTCAGTGAAGATGTCTTGATTTTGTATCATTTAGCGTTAGTTAAGCGGTGGACTGAAAAATAAAGAAAGCCATAAAAAAATCCCTTTTGCATGATTATATAAGTTGATCAACGCCAGGACTTTTGGAAAAGCGTCAGTGAAGTATTTTTTGTCAGTTGTTTGGTTAGTTAAATTTTATGGCATATCGACCCTTGTAAGTTATTTAATGTCAAATACATCTTAATACAAATAATTAGTTCTATTTCAAACAATCCAGTTTAGTCTGATAATTAATTTTTATTTATTGCGGACTTTTTGTCCTCATCTTGGCAGTTTTTGTGCTGTTTCTTCTTTCACTACGTTTCGTCCAAATTTCACCTCCGGCCATCTTCAGGTGATTTACCGCGACCTCGGATAGGAATACTGAGTCTTGTAACCGTATCCCCAGTAATTACTGCCTTCCATAGTTGTTGTCGATCGCACCAAAAAGACTGCAATAAATAAATGATTAATTCTCAGATTAAGAAGCCTCATCTCAAAATGATTCCAATTAAAGACAATCCAGTTTAGTATGAGCACACAATTTAATTGTTAAAAAACAATTCTATTTCAAGCTAATCAGTTTTGTCAAACAGCTCTTATTCAAACTATTAAGTTTAGCATAAGAACGCAGTTTACATGTCAAAATAATTCTATTTCAAGCAGTTCAGTTTAGTATTAGTACGTTCTTTAAATATAAAACAGTTCTATTCTAAGTAATTCAATTCAGCATAAGTAAATAGTTTACTTATATTCGACCTAGAGACAGGACCCTCTCAGGTGCTACCACTCCAGGCCAAAGTGGACCTGGTTGCAAAGGCATCAGATTGTTTAATGTTTTACTCCTCCGTATGGATGCAGTCGGTGTATACTATTGCCCCAGCTGACTTGATAAAAGTATTTCTGATTAACAACAGCGACAACTTGCTAGTATTACCTACAACAATGGGTAATGGTGGATGGAATATTTCTGATAGATTTTATATCATTTATTGTTATATATGAGTATATATTTTTTCTTACATATGTTATTTATTATTTAAGAGCAGGATTAAAAACATGAATATTTTGTTAGTACATTTACTATTGTCTTATTTTTTTTAATTTGATAAAACCTAATAAAAATTAAATAATTTCCATCGTTCTTTGGGTCAGAACTGTTCTGTTAAATTTGTTTTCTTGACCTACTAAACCTGTTTTGGATCTGATTGGGTGGTTGTATGAATTGTATGGCATATCAAACTTTTTAGATTATTTAATGCCAAATAGATTTTTATACAAATCATCATCATCATCATCATCATCATATCGCGCTATCAGGACGGTTATTTCTTAACCACTCTCACCATCCCTCCCTATGGTCCATTGCTTTTGGCAGGTTTTCCGGGCTCCATCAGTATCTGCACAGAGCTGCTGTATGTATGTTCGAGCTGGACGTCCTACTTTGGCTCGTCCCTGAGAAGGGGTCCACAGGAGTACATCGCTTACGAGCTCGTCCCTACTTCTCCAGCAATGTCCCATATGTCTGGTTCGTCTAATTTTGATAGTTTTCGTGACGGGTGGTTGGTGGCCGTGCAATTGCTTTTTTGTGAGGTGCTGTCTCCAGGACTTGTTCACTATTGCTCGTAACATTCATGTGTAATTGCCGTCAAGTCTTTTTTCCATACGTGTTGTTAGCGTCCACGTGGTGCATCCATATAGCAGTATCGATACTACCGCTGCTTGGAAGAAACTACGCTTCATTTTATCGGTCAGGCCTGACTTCCATACGACTGATAGCCTATCGATAGCAGTCCATGCCTTTGCTAGTCGTGTGTCGATGTCTGTCTCAGTTGATGAAACACTGCTTCCTGGGTAGGTATATGTTAGCTCATTCATTTTTTGCCTTTTTAATCAGTTCTATTTCAAACAATTCACGTTAGCATGAGTAAACGGTTTAATTGTCAAAAACATTTTTATTTCAAGCTATTCAGTTTATTCGAACAGTTTTAATTCAGCTAATTCAGTTTAGTATAAGTATAGATATAGTTTACACACAGTTAAATGTCAGAACTTCAATATTAAACAATTCAGTTTAGCGTAAGTACAGTTTCAATGTCAAAAACAGTTCCATTTTAAACGATTCAGTTTAGCATAAGAACGCAGTTTAAATGTAAGTACACAGATCAATTATCAAAAACATTTCTATTTCAAGCTATTCCGTTTTGTCAAACAGTTCTAATTCAAACAATTCAGTTTAGCATTAGTATGCAGTCTAGTTCTATTTAACCTATAGATGGGACCCTGTCAGGTGCCACCATTCCGGGCCATAGTGGACCTGGCAGCAATGGAAATAAAGAGATGCCCTGCATTCCCCAAAACCCCAGCATCACTTGAAACTCACCATCAGATTGTTTAGTCTTATATCCTGGACAGTGGTTGTAGGGTGGTCGTACCTTTCTGTCGAGGTGCAGTCGGTGTGTTCTACAGCCCCAGGTGACTGGGCAATTTGTATTTGGAATTATGACGGTTGAACGATTGAACTGGAACTTATATACATTGAGAACAGTGTACATGAAACACATGTGACTGTTAATAATGATAATAATAATGTGTTTTTTTTGTCTTGTTTCAAATTTGAAAATAGTATATTAAAACAACTATAAATCCTCAATTACAATACCTTGGACAAGGGAGTAAAAATATTTTCGTCACTGATTATTTGTGCGCGTGTATTTATATAAGATGTAAACGTATTTTCCAATTTCCCAACATTAATTCTTTTGTGTTTGTACTTATATATTAATTTATCTGTCAATAAAACTATGATTCATTTCTTCTATCGGGTGCATTCTAGGAATTTTGCATGTTGTCAGCAATACCAACCAACGCCTTTAATAATTATGTAACTGATTTCTGTAATTCATACTCAAGATATTTTGTTTTGCCAAAAACCTCTGCACTTAATTTGAAAGAATTTACTTGAGTGCACAGTGTACAATTGTACCATGGCCATATACATGAATATGTGAAATGTACATGGGACGTTCCTTACATATATACATTGAACATAGGAATCTCGAAATTCGAAAAACACGTAACGACTTCTCAGTTCAGATACGAAACGTTTTTTTTATTACCTTTCAGTTTAAAGGTTCTTCGACATAAAGAGAGAGGAACAATCTTTCTATACTGGCTTTTTCATCTGCCCCAACCCACCCCACCCCGTGTGGCACCCGCCACAAAGGTCTCCGCGAGCAAGCGAAAACCAACCGTATTCCCCCGAGGCAGTTCTCATCTCAACTCTACTAACTGACTTTTTTCAAAAATCTCCTAAAATCCTCCATGCGCTTCCGGTGCATGACGTCATTCGCACTCTGTAACCCCGTTTCTCATATCGGGCTATGGTGACATCTCTGAGTGACATGTCCGCACTGCGCACGCTCGCGTGAACACATTTGTTAATGTTGCGCCTAAACCCATGCTTTGAGCTGAAATGTTCTCAGTCCAACTAAACTCAAAGGCATGAAACGAAATCCCTCGGCCATTATATTACGCAATAATGTTGTGTTCTTTTGGCTGCAGATTTGAAAATAGTTTACTATAAAAACTATTAATTTAAGGTCAAAATGCCTTGGGCAAGAGAGGAAAATATTTTGCGCCACTACTTATTTGTTAAAAAAATCATTCAAAATTTTGCAAGCAAAATTTCCCAGGAAGTTTAACTCAACAATTATCCCCAGAAAAGCCAACTTTATCGTTGGGTACACACATTTAAAGCCACAGAATCAGTAAACAACTTCAACAAGATTGCAGTAAATCCCAAATTTGGTAGGAAGTTAACTACAAAATGTCCTGACAATGTAGAAGTGTTGAGAAATTTTGTTGGAAGAAGTCTGAAAAAGTCCTTCCCCCACAAGAACTTGGTCTTTCACTTGCACTGTAGAATAAAGTCAACCGATGTTTGCCCTTGTCGTCTGGTTTAACATTTCTGAAGTGATATAATTGCATTTTAAGACTCAGATGAAAATGACTTTATGCGATATGAATTATTATTTTGATGAGTTGTATTTATTTTGAGACGTCCTATATATCATATTCCTCATTTTAGTAATGAGAATAGTCCTGTACCTTGTTGCTTTTCGTAATCTTTTTTAATAAAGCCTCTCCCAAGTGAACTGTAATAAAAGTAAATTGATTATTGGATTTTCTTTCTTATTTTAATTTATATTTCTTCAAATGTGATCTCACTATCGGTTTCTGCAATTCTGATTCATGTGTATGGTTCAGTTAAAAGAGTGAAAAGGCAGCAAAAGAAATATTCTGAAATTTCAAACAGAATTTACACTTGCAAGTAGCCAAAAAGTAATAGGTTGTTTTAAAAACAGCTACAAGGACAACAGTTAGAAAAAATATGAGCAACAACCTTTTTAAACACACACATACACACACACACACACACACATATATATATATATATATATATATATATATATATATATATATATATATATATATATGTATATTTTGGTAGAAGTTGTTCGTTAATACAAAGTTCAATAGCTGAGCATTTAAAAAAACATTCATACCCAAAAATACAATTACGGAAAATTCTCACCGACAACACAATATTAGAACATCAAAATAATAAACAAAAACTACATATTCTCGAAGCACTACATATTAGAAACATGCAACCGACACTTAATAGAATTAATTTTCAAACCAGTGCTAATGTACTTAAATGTCTTTAGCTACTGACACAAATTATAGAAACCCATTTAAAAGCAAACGCCATAATCTTCAACGGTAAAGACGCTCTTACAATGTAGTAATATGCTAAAACAAAAGTTACATCACTTTTGTTATTGATCCTCCCTTGATGATGGCCCAAAGTCGGGCAGAAAGTACTACGGATACATACAACTATGGACAATACATTAATCAATTCCCCCCGAATACGATAAAAGTAATACGGGAATTCGAACGGATCCAGAAGAAAATATGTAGACATAAAATGTCTATTATGTTTAATGAGACTTGTATATATATATATATATATATATATAGAGAGAGAGAGAGAAAGAGATATGTATAGATTCCATAGATATACTTGACCAGGATTATCCAAATTAAATGCTCAATGTAAAGTTTATAATATATGTAAACATATATAAGTAAGCTTATGCAGAGCAAAATATCCCGAGAAAATTAATAAGTATATTTCATCATAAATTTATTTTAGCCGTTTGATGGGCTCATCAGATAGTTGTTCCATAAAAGACTAAAAGATACCAAAAATGTTTAAATGCAGCTTCTACCCATCCTTTGGAATAGAATATTTTTAAAAAGTGTCCAGATGCTTGAAAACCTCGTAGTCGGTGAGTGATAAATCAGGAGAATATGGTGAATTTTGCACAATCTCATATCCCAAGTCAGCGAGCTTCTGCAGTGTTATCTTGACAATATTTGGTCGAGCCGGGTACCTCGGATGGTGTAACGGTTAGGTTACTACTCTAACAAAGTGAGTTCTAGTCTCATTGGGTGGCTCATTCGTACGGCTTTGTTCCAGATCTAAGCGAAAAGCTTAGTAAATTACAACATGTGGTCGAGCATTTTCATGAAGCAAAATTATGACCAAGGTTGAATACTTGCAAAATAGTAATTCTTTACGGGTATGAAACTAGTTTGTTTTTTAAAAATAATTCTGTAAATTTCTTTAGTAAATCTACTGTAATTTGTTTTTCGAGGAACCCATGTACATATAAAACATGTTCAATAGGAAGTAAATATTATGTTTATGAAAATTCAAGATGAGACGATATTTAGAAAAATAGTGTAAATGATTAAAGAAAATATATATCTCTTTTTAAGATGGATTTGCGTGGAAATACCCTTTTCTGCAACTATCTCATCAGTAAACGGACAAGACAACTTGAAGTGATCAAACGATATATTGCTTCTCTGCTTGATCAGAATCTGTGACTCTTGTGTTCTCGGCTACTTTCTTTGATAGGAGATGCACATACGCACTGCAAAAACCACGCTGTGTGAAAATATTAGGTTGATAAAGGAAAATAAGTATTTGAGGCTCTCTTGTAAAACGATTTCTTTGAGAACTTTGGCATAATCATCGAAGACAAGGAGAAAAAGATGGGAATGTTAGAAATGTCATCATCATCATCATATCGTGCTGGCAGCACGGATATCCCTGACCCTCTCTCGCCACTCCTCCCTATCGTTCATCGCCCTAGGTAGGTCTTCAGGACAGCAACCTGTATCCTCACATAGCTGCTGAATGTACGTTCGTGCTGGTCGTCCTGATTTTGCGCGGCCATGTGTGGGGATCCATTCGCAGATATCTAAAACAAGAAGGATGTTGCTATCGCTTTTTGTTTGTTTTTTTGTTTTTTTGGCTTGTTTGATTGTTTTTTTGCTTCTTTCTTTCTTTCTTTCTTTGTATCTCGGTATGTTCGTATCTATCTATCTATCTATCTTACCATAATATGGGTTTAATAATACCATTACGGTTTTTCTGCAAGGATGAATTTAGTATGAAATAATCTATGAATGTTGATATGCCATTAAACGAAAAACCAACCGATCTTATCTATCTATGTACACACACACACACAAACATATGCATATCAACTGGGTATCTATGTTGTATAGCCATGACCAACTATACAAACACATATGCATGCAGAATCATAACGACACAATAAAGGCGAGCGACACAGTTCTTTAGAAAAACACACCTCTCACTTTATTTGAAAGGGTTCGAAAGGGTTGCGAAAAGTTTTACTGTGTGAGAGGTGACTTGGAGGCTGAACAGAACTGCCACTCTTATGGCCATAACAGCATTTTTTCCCGTTCTCCCGGGCTGCTCAACCGGGGGCCTGGGGGCCCAGCCTCTCTGGGACATATTCCTCATTCGAGCATCTTTCCTCCAACTGGTTTGATCTCCAACTAACTGACTTCCTGTCTTCACCCGGGTTATATAATTGTTCGACATTCACCTTCTTCTTGTGGGCGATGAAAAATCGTACTCAATTTAACCCGTCCACAGCCAAGGTTATATCCTGATAATCCTCGACCGAATGCACCTGTTATTTACACAGGTGCATTTCCTATTTTGCCAGCTTGTCCGGGGTCAATATGTTACATCTATCTATCTATCTATCTATCTATCTAAGGTTGTTTTATTTATATCTATAAACACACACACACACACACACACATGCATATTGGTTCATTTTCTATCTATCTGTCTATCTATCTATCTATCTAATGTTGTTTTATTTATATCTATCAACACACACACACATGCATATTAATTGGGTAATTTTCTATCTATCTATCTATCTATCTATCACGTGTGTATAAAAATCCAGATATTGGACGATTGAGTTTGTCTATTCTTGAGTGCAGAAATCATAACCACAAAAATCTGTTTAACATAGAAAGGCGGGAGTTTCTATCGTTGCAAAGACTTCGTATTTTCATCCAAAAATCCGTACCCCTATGTTAAAAAAATATTACATTCATTTTACTTATCAAACGTCTGTTTTTGCAAAATTACCTTTTTTACTGGATATAATGCTTCTCTAGAATTACATAGATTGTTCATGGGTCATTATCTATCTATCTATCTATCTATCTATCTATCTATCTCAGATTGTTTAACTTATATCTATCAATCTATCTGCACATACACCCCCCCACACACACATATATATATATATATATATATATATTATCATCATTCATCATCATGTCGTGCCGCCAGCACGAATATCCCAGACTATCTCTCGCCATTTCTCCCTATCATTCATCGCCGGTCTTTTGGATTACATCCCGTGTCCTCACATAGCTGCTGTATGTAAGTTCGGGCTGGTCGTCCTGCTTTTGCTTGGCCATATGTGCGGGTCCATAGGAGTACGTCACTTACGAGCTCGTCCTTGCTTCTACAGCAGTGTCCGGCGTGTCTGGCTCGTCTAACCTGTATAGTTTTCGTGATGGGAGGCAAGAGGCCGTACAGTTGGTGTCTCGTGGGGTGTTGTCGCCAGGACTTGTTCAATATTGTTCTCAACATTCTTGTGTAGTTGCTGTCAAGTTTCTTCTCATGCCGTTTAGTTAGCGTCCATGTAGTAGTTTCTTCTCCAGCCGTTATGTTATCTATCAATCTATCTATCTTGTGAAAAACACGTATAAAAATGCCACCAATAAAAAAATTCAATCTATAAATTTACTGGTAAGCCTTAATTATTTATCTATTCCACTTCTTTCCCTCTGCCTATCTTTGTTTAGTCTATATCTATCTACCAAGGTGACTCGAAAGATTTTTCTTTATTTCAGCGCGTTCTTTGGTATATTATGTAAGCAAAGTATTTCTTGACGTGAAAAGTTAACCCCTGTGGTAGGTAATAAAGTGGTTATTTCTGCTTTGACACGTTGTACATTGTTTACTTCGTGTGTAGTCTAATTCAAGAACGTATACTTCATTCATTTGAACCGAGCTGCGTGCTGGATAGCGAAAGGAAGATTCCTTTGACATACCGCATCAGTTGCGGCCTGGGTTCCCTGGTTGGCATAGCAGGATAGCCACTTACTTTCTTATATAAACTGGACACAGGTGTTCCTCAGCGGAAGTACCCAACATAGGTTGCATGAGTGGCATGCTTGACAGGAAACGTGTCCACGCGCGCTGTGTTGATGTCCTGAAAATTATATAAACCCGGAAAGAATTTCGACCCAAGAAGAACGAAGTAAAAAGGCTGAGAAGTTTCAAAGAAAACTGGACTAGGGACTCTGTGTGTGAATTCCAGCCATCTTCAACTCGCTCTACACTTACGTATATTCTGTGAAATAAATAAAAGCAAGAAAAGCAGATTATATCTTTATACATAAGCGTCGATGTCTTTTCATTCCCGTAATAGAACATCGCGGACGCTAACAAAATAAAGAGGTGCGAAATGTGATGGCACAGTTAGTCACCGTAAAATAACCAGACAGTTTCATCGATGGCTACGCATTGACGTTGCATAGTCTACAAACTTGTATTTTGAGGCCGTGCCCTCACCTATAAATTTAAATTCGTCAAGTAGCACTCGGATAGTATCAGGTAATCACTGCATCTCAGTCTTTGGTAATTCGACACCTTCCTTACCTCAGCAAAAACTTTCAGACCTGTTGAACAGCGGCACACGTTTCTAAAATATTGCAAAATCGATTTATTAATTCATCTATCCGAATTAAGTTGACTGACCGTAGTCGAGGGCAACTCGAAGGCTTTCTTTTTCAATAGCTACTACATCAAGGTGTATCAGAGGGGGGGACTCCATTCCCTAGATTGCTCCACTTATTTAAGATTCATCCCTTATAATTCTGAGAGTTAAGCTAGAAGACATAAGCACTATTTTTTGAGTCTTTGGTATGACTCAACCTGGGATTGAACCTCGATTTCTCGGACTATTGGCGAGCACTCAAACGACTTTGCAAATAGTCTGGTATCTATCCAAGTTTGCTTTTTTTCATATCTCAATTGATATGTAGGTATATGTAGAGTAAATTTTTTCAGTTAGTCATCTCAAACTTCGTGTAATAAAAAATCAGATTAAATGAGCTCAAAGTAGAATTGTTCTTTGAACACTTGAAGACCTCGGAGCAGAACAGACTCAAGCCTGTAGATAGAAAAATCATAAAGTAGATCTTTTCCTCAAATGTGAACACACACATACTCAAGTGACTATTACCTTTACTTTCATTCAAGAGAGATAGACCTATAGGTATGAACTGACTGCTATAGATAGCTAGATAGATAGGTAGATTGATAGATTTACTTTACAATTAGTTGTTTTAACGACAAAAATATATGACATCGCTACGTGAAAGCTGGTGTTACTAAACCGAGAAACATTTTATCGCTTTTCGCTCTTTCTGTAATTCTTCCTCTCTTCGCCTTTCTTCCCAATCAAACCCTACTATCTCTATTAATCAATCTCTTCTTTCTTTTTCTCTCTCTTTCTCTCTCTTGATATATATATATATATATATATATATATATGCGTAAATGCATATTCATATGTGGAGTAATTTTATCAAGTTATAAGTCTTATTCTAACCCCCTCTGTTCTCTTCTCTCTCTCTCTCTCTCCGTCTCTTCCTCGTTCTATCTCTCTCTCTCTCCGTCTCTTCCTCGTTTTCTCTCCCTCTCTCTCTCTCTCTCTTCCTTGTTCTCTCTCTCTCTCTCTCCGTCTCTTCCTCGTTCTCTCTCTGTCTCTCTTCCTCGTTCTCTCTCTCTCTCTCTCTCTCTCTCTCTCCGTCTCTTCCTCGTTCTCTCTCTCTCTCTCTCCGTCTCTTCCTCGTTCTCTCTCTGTCTCTCTTCCTCGTTCTCTCTCTCTCTCTCTCTCTCTCTCTCTCTCTCTCTCTCTCTCTCCGTCTCTTCCTCGTTCTCTCCCTTTCTCTCAAACTTCTTTTATCTGAGCTTAGTGGCTTATGTTCACCACTGCGACATCTTAGTAATCGAGTTCTAGTCGTGCTATTATGTTCACTTTTTGACTTATACCCCTGAGAAGTTTATAAACACCCTTATCTACTCTGCTATGAGTTAGAGAGTACAATTACTGTTTTTTTTTTCTCTGAAAGTATGTCTTTGGCATTATAAAACCCACAAAGGTTGATAAGCCATCAAAAAAAATATCTCTCTTTTGTCTTTTTTCTCTTTAATCTGGTATTTTTTTCTCTCGAACTTTCATTCTTTCTTTTCCGTTCCTTCCAGTCTTTCTCAATTCACTTGTTATCTCTTTTTCCATCGCATCGATTCCTGTCTATATTTACTGAAATGAGCTTAGTCGGACAGGTGACAGCAGCGGAGTACGTGTTAACGTTGGACTATCATCATTGAAAATTTGTTAGACTGGCGTGCTAATTACAATTAAAAGCCAATTCGGGAAATATTTCTAGCAATATTGGAAGCCATTTAAGTGTGTGCAAAGAAATGATTAATAAATAAAAGAGTTCTTCATATTTGATAGGAATACTTGAAACCATTGAACTGTGGCAAAAAATTGAATTATTGTTATTACACAACAGCGATTTAACTGTGTTCAAATAAATGAATAGTATTGTTGTTGAATAGCAATACTTGGAACCATTTAATTGCATACAAATAAAACAATTAGTGTGAGCATTACTTAAAATAACTTCATTGTGTACAAATAAATGATTGATATTAAATAGAATCATTAGTCTTAAATAGCAATGCATGAAGTCATTTAACTGTGTTTAAACAATTGCAATACTCGCATACAAATAAAGCAACTTCAACTCATTAAAAAAAGACTACCTACAACCGATTCATTTACAAATAGTATATGTGCAACTATTTGACCGATGTTAGATTAAATTGTTACTGTTTTATAGCAATACTTGAAGCCACTTAACTGTGTGCAAACAAATAAACTCAGGCTCGTTAAAAACTGTACTTTTCCATATCATATTTATGTAATGCATAAATGTATAAACAAGATTTATTACTAAATAAACTGTAAGTGTTGATATGCTAGGAAAACCAACCAACCAACGCTTCAGTAATTTTACCTTTCTCTTTCTCTCTTTCTCTCTTTCTCTGTCTCTGTCTCTCGTAATTTTCTTTCTATCTTTATCTTTTTGTAAATATCCCCACCATTCAAACGCACGCATTTCCGTCTTATTCTTTACGTTTTATTTATTTCCCTTTCTTTCTATCTCCCTCAAAGGTATTTCATACGCATTCTTTTTCATTCCTCCTTACTTGTTCAATTCTATTTTTCTTGTTGACTTCTCTGACCGTTCCATCTTAATCCCATTTAATCTTTGGTCGTGAATTGTATTTTCTCACTCTGGCTTACCGTGTCTTTCATCCTTCTTCCACGATTTTTTTCTTTATTTCGTTTTTCTTGCTTCGATCATTTCTTTCATATTCTCTCTGTCTCGAATTTATCCTTACCCCCTTTTTTTTTCTTTTACTTCAATCATCTTTTCATTTTAATTCCCTGTCTATACCTCTATCTCACTGTCTCTCTCTCTCTCTCTCTCTCTCTCTCTCTCTCTCTCTCTCTCTCTGTTTGCCTTTACCAGAAAATTTTTCTTTTTCTTCCTTTTCCCGCCATTATACAATATGGTTTCATCTCATACTTATCATTACAAAATCGTACTTTACACGTGATTGGTGTCAATTTTTTTATGCCTTCTTCCCCTCCTAACATCAATCCGAAAAGTCCTCCAAACTTATGTTCCGAAATCGCGAATTCAAACCAAGTCACTTTTAAAAAAATCCTCTTAAACTTTCCTTCCTTCAAATGCTAGGTTTCATTGATCACGTATAACTGAGTGAAAATGTAGAGGTGTTATGAGAGGAGGCCAGACATTTCTGTCGATATTATCACGATAATATGACTGCAATGACTCTTCAAAGCACTTTTATTTACAAGCATGTCTTCCACGTACTGACAGCTATGCAACAGGGCATTAATCTAATTGTGCATTAATGAGAAACATAAGTCAGTGGTGTTTAATCAACATTATATAAATTGTGATACTATATATATATATATATATATATATATATATATATATATATATATATATATATATTAAAACAAACAGGCTATAAATGATTTGGAATTTGGTAGTTTATGTTTTCATTGCATATATTTGTGCTCTACACACGTTTTAGACTTCATGGTCCTCTTCAAAAACTAGTAATGGCTAGGGTTGTCTGTGTTAAAGCCTTTAAGGGTGAATATTGTTTTGATTGGGGTTGTCATTTTTTTCATTCATTTTTTCTTTGTATGTACTAAATAAAACTATATATATATATATATATATATATATATATATATATATATATATATATATGTATGTGTGTGTGTGTGTGTGTGTGTCCCAACATTAATTCTTCTATATGTGTAACTATATTTTTATTTATCTCAAACAGTTTTATGTCTATCAATAAAATTTGGATTAATTCCTACAAGCCTGTCCATTCTAAGAGTTTTCCATGTTCTTAGCAACAACCAGCAACGCATTTAATAATTATGTAACTGATTTCTGTAATTCATACTCAAGATATTCTATTTTACAAAACTTCTATACTTAATTTGAAATAATCTATATGGGAGTAAAGTAAATTTCTATCTTATACAGTTTCGTAGAATAGTAACAAAATCGTGTATTAAATAAAAACTGAATAGTTCATTTAAACCATCAAGTTAAAAAATAAGACAATAAATCACGCTTTTTTTATGATTTCCAGGTTTGAATTTTGAGAAAAGCTGACAAGCAGCCAGAGATGCTGAGATCAAGACAAGGAAAATAAGAAACATGTAAGAATAATTTCTCTTCCAAAAACATTTCTTCACTCGATAAAATGTAGCGTCATCATCGACGATTACTATGTCAGCGATGGTTGCACGTCGGATGAGGGAGAACAAAAACACAATGTGACGATAGGAGTTTAGAATATCCGTTAAGTCTCCGAGGATGTGGAAGTAGGGAGAGAGGGATGACAGACGCAACATGTGGATCAGTTTCTTTATTCAATTTGGAACCAGTTCGTCAAGTATTTTTTCATCGTTCCTCGTTCTTCGATCATGCATATTTCTTATCTCCTGGTACTCTAATCACCAAAGAAAGAGTGTGAAACAAGATATCGGTCGTCTTATATTATTGGTATCAGAATACCCTACTTCTACTTTTGCCTTGCGTGTGACATCACCCAACTTTGATGACTCATCTCTTAGCAAGACTGATGTGGTTTGGTTTGCTTTTGTTTGGTTTGCCTTGGTTTCAGTTTTCGTGGGTATTTAATGCCGAAGCGATCCTTGTAGACGAGTATAGTATTAATTATATTAATAGTATTATTAAACCCATTGCTGGGGGGAAAGTGGGTTCATACCTTTCCCAAAGGTATTAGTCTAAAAAAACATAATCATGTGAACTTTGTTATTACGATGTCGAAGTTCAGCCACTACAACACGTGAAGTCCCTCTAAACGACCTTAAGTTCTCGATCAAGCATACATTTCAACAACTAACCCACTAAACAAGAATGTTGAATTTTATCAATTGTCTTTCTTCAGCTGTTGGCTTTTTTGATATCTTATCTATTCACAATACGTTTAGATTTATCTTGAATGTTACAAAAATAATGAGAAACGCGTATCCAACAAAACAAAATTTACAATATCCGTTTAAATAATTCTTGAAATCATCATCATCATCAGCATCACCATGTCGTGCCACCAGGACGGATATCCCTGACCTTCTCTCGCCACTTCTCCCTATCATTCATCGCCTCTGGCAGGTCTTCAGGGCTACATCCCGTATCCGGCTGTATGTATGTTCGAGCTGGTCGTCCTGTTTTTGCTTGGCCATATACGGAGGTCCATAGGAGTAAATGACTTATGAGCTCATCCTTGCTTCTCCAGCAGTGTCCTGAATGTCTGGCTAGTCAAACTTGGATAGTTTTCATGATGGGAGGCAGGAGGCCGTATAGTTGGTGCTTTGTGGGGTATTGCCGCCAGGACTTGTTCAATATTGCTTGCAACATTCTTGTGTAATAGCCGTCTAGCTTCTTCTCCAGCCGTTTAGTTAGCGTCCAAGTAGTGCATCCATACAGCAGTATCGATA